>LPNX010930201.1:82794-160294 GCA_001517045.1 Pseudotsuga menziesii | reverse complement strand
GTTGAAGAAAAGGCTTAGTAAAGTGGCTGAATTGTTGCATGAGGAAGCTACAGAAGGTTAGTATTATGAATGGAAGTGGAAGAGGAAGGTGCCATGGTCTGTAAGGAGGTTATGTGCCAAGAATCTCAAGCACAAGATTAGTGTTTGGGTGAAGGAAGAGGAAAGACTCCGGGGAACCGAGCATGAAGAGGAATTTCACCTCAGGTGTGAACTTGAACAAGGTGGTTACCTTGATGGAAAAAGAGAGGATGATGATACCGAATTTGCTGATAAACTCATGGACATGGCAAAGGGTTCATATCAATATGATATGGAAGAGGGGATGTTGATGTGGCATCTTTTGAAGATCTTAAAGACTGTTCTGCAGAAAGAAATTAGTATGGAAGGATGGAGGAGAAGGAATCGACTGATACTGAAGTGCCTTATGTTTTTGAAACTGATGATATGTGTTTAACTACAGGTTGCACATGTGGAATAGAAGGATAGTTGCTAAATATTGTCCAAAAGTTTGAAGAATATGAAGATGAGGGTAAAACTATGGACATATGGAATGTCTATGTTTTACATATCTATTTGCTAATTTTATTGCAGGTATTATGCAAGTGGATAGCTGTAATTATGGATGAGGAAGCAAATTTGTCCGAGGACAATAAAATTTCTTTTCATTGGCTAAAGGAAAATGTAGAGGAAGAGATTGTCTTGAGGGACAATATGGAAGTTCAGAATAGAGTTGAAGATAGTGAGAGAAATGACAGTGAACTTGCTGTCCAGCAGAGGGATAAATCTTTAGAAGTTCTTTATACTTCTAAGAAAATGCAATTTGCAATGGAGAAGGACATCTAGACAAAGATGTTTCAGCAAAGAAGCATATTGGATGAGGAGATAGATGAGTTATGGAATCTAGGCCCCATTGTGGTTAGTTGATATGTTATTTTCTTGAGGGCGTAACGTTTTCATACAGTCTTTGTTTGGGGCACTTGGAAGGCCATTGGAAAGGGATAGTTGATAATTACACAATCCAAATTTCATAGTTATAATTATATCATTCCTATTAGGTTCTTTTGCAAAAAAAAAAACAAACTGTTTAGGGCCTTAAAAAGGCCCCAAAAAGTCAAGGCCCAAAAAACTGTAAAAAACTACTAAGATGGAAAATTATGTTTTGAGCCAGTGGATTAGGTAGTTGACCACTAATATAAAGTGCCCCCATAGAAAGATAAATATGGAACAAAGGTTAGTCCCCTTTAAAAAATCATTCAACCCTTGAAAATAAAGATTTTAATAATTCTTGTATTCCAATCATAAATCATGCATCGAAATAATAATAAGTACATAACATAATATTGAATTTGATAAGAGAAACAACATAATTATATTGTTCTCACACACAAGGATAGCATGAAGTATAAGAGATTAACCAACCAAAGAGAGAGTAAACAAGTAAAATGCACGGATATGAGTTGTCATAATATTTTTACCATCTAGAAGGTATACTTCGTTATAGATACGTGATCATTAAAATAAGGTAAGGATACAGTCTTTTATCAAATAAGATACTCTTAACGCAAAAAATTGCTCAACTAGCTCTACAAATCCTAAACCACATACATACTTCATTTTCCTACCATTTTCCCCTTATTTTTTTTTTATCTCCACACCTATGGTTTACCCTTATTCTCTCTCAAAAAGCTCAAAAAACATCAAAAAGGGCCTAAAACCCTCAAAGGGCCTAAAAACCCCAAAAGGGCTTAAAAATCACAAAAAGAGCTAAAACAAAGAAAAGGGGATAAAAACCATAAATAGGGTTCCAAAACCCTAAAAGAGAGAAAAGGAAAAAAATCATTATAAAAATAGGGTGGAGGTCCCCATCAACAAGATTATTATCCCTTTTTCATTATTCTATTGCCGTGAGTATGTTGAGAAGCCACCATTCTCAAAATAATCACACCACATAGAAATAATTTCATAGCCACGCCATCTCCCATCCCATACGTTGAGGCATCCTCCGTTCTAACCAGGTTGTGGAGAGGTGACCCATATCCAAGATCAGGTCACAGTGACCCATTTTCAGAAGAAGGGTATAATTTTCTTGCTTTTTTATTTTAGTTTAGTATAAGCATCTTTATTTGTTTGTTTTATGTTACTAATACCATTTTTTACTGTATGTCTCTTTTCATGAACTCTACCCTTCTGTCTAATTAACGGAAGGGAGGTACTTTTGCATGTAGCAAGGGTAAAAACCCTACTATAGTTTTGGTGACCATACTGGTTGATCCTTGAGGAGCCCTTATTTTGCAGGTGTTTATTTTATTTTCACTCACTATCATCATTGATTGGACCCTCACGCGGTCGATCCGAGTTTGTACGACACTAGTGCCTATCCTTGTCGGCTGTTGTCGGCTTACTTTTTAATTTTTTTTTCAGTTTTAGCTGAAGTCGCGGCTTTTGAGCCCAAACCCACGACCCAGTCGCATCTTTTGGGCCAAAATCTGTGACCCAAGTCATGAATTTATCCCTGAAAAGCGTGACTTGCCTCCTAGGGTAAAGTCACGCTTGTTTTTTGCAGTCTGAGCAATCCAGTTGCTTCTGTTTATCTTGTTTTCACGACCCAGTCATGACTCTCGACCTGTTAAGTGCGACCTGTTTGTTTTTGAACCTATTCATCTCTATTTTTATTATTTGAGTGACCCAGTCGTGGCTGTCAGTATCATTAAATACGAACTCTTTGTTTCTAAGTTGATTTCTTCTATTTACATTATGTATTTCATTTTAAAAGTTGGAAATTAACACACTTATTTAGCCCTTCCTCCTCTACTCGGTCATCACCCTTTTGGGTCTTCTGAGATACGACGGGGGGTTGAGTAAGTTTAGTAATATGCATCCAATTTTATATTTTTATCTTCAATTAAAAACAAGTGACTTTGGAGGCTATGGGGAGTGGAGACCTTTTGGGGTCTCACAACATTTGTGTCCTCCTTATTGAGCGTCCGGCACTTGGCGTTTGACCTGTGGATCTACGGGTGGACTTGTTTCCACTTTGTTGAGAGCCCAACACTCCCTCTTTGATGTGAAGGATATGAAGTTGGGTTTGTCACACTACTAGTTTGCAAGCATCATGGTCAGTCACCCATTTCCAAACCCTTGTATGAATTGCACCTTGTTCTGATTTGCTTTTACCTTTCAGACTTGCTTTGGTACAAACCTTTTCTTGTTTATTGGAGGAAATCCATTCTTATGTGTCTATTCATATTTGAAAGTAAAAGTAACAATTTCATACACAAGTGCAGACAATCATGCCAAAATAATCAACCAAACACAGTTCATGACCCCGAGGGAAACTTTAAAAGTAACCAAATTTACTTAATAACATTCGATTTGGGACATAAGTTCCATCCACAACAACTGTGGGAAGTACTTGGGATTTTCCCTAAAAGTCATTGTGAGGAGTACCATAGGAACCCCAAAGTAGCTGGCCAACAAGAGGACTTGCCAAGAGAAATGGTCAACGACCCCATCTAGATTAACTAGATACCCACCTTTGACGAAAAAACCAAAGCGTTGTCTTCAGGCAATCTTGGTGGTTGAGTGACGTATTTTGAGCCAATAGGAAGCCATTTTAAACTGGGGTCCAAATTCATTACATGTTACTACTACAACTATCATTGATTCACCATGGTTTTCCCATCGACTTAGGGGACTCTCCCCTCAGTTTGGTTCCTTAGACCATCACCATCGCAACCCTTTTTGACAACCCTCCTCACCTTTAGAAGGCCACACAACCTCTGATTTCGATTCAAACTCCTACCACTCCGAATCGACTCTGGTCACTTCACTGTCTAGCCCCATGGATGACACAAATCCTGATCCCTTCTCCAGAGGGATAGTTGGCGGTTGACCCGTGTCCCTGCCTCCCATCAGCACAGGTATCCCCGCCAGTGGTACCTGTTGGGCCTCAGAATTGTCTTTTATAATGGCTTTATTTACATTAATTTCCTGGCCTATTTATTGAAGTCGAATACATCTATATTTAATTTGTCTATCTTTTACTATGTTTTCATCAATTATAACCTATAAATGTAAAAGAAGCTCAATTCATCATTTTTGATGTGTTATTGCATCTGAGTGTGCATTTTGGCACTCCATCCAGCCCCTTCTTCCGGTCCTAAGTTCCACGCTAGGTTTAATGGCATGTTTATTAGGTTTTTGGTTTGTTTTATCCTTGCCTTCTATTCCTCGTCAGTCCCGTGAATACCTGCACATGCAAAAATCATGAGTGATGATGACCTTTGAGCATTGGTTTAAAATTAAATAAGAAAGAAAATAAAAAATATTAAAAAAATGGAAACTAGATAAAGATAATAAATATATTAAAAAAAATGGAAATTAAATAAAGATAATAAAAGTATTAAAAATATGGGAATTAATAAAGAAAATACAAAATAGGAGTTAAATATTAAAACCACTCATATTAACCAACCCATAAAGTGGATTGTAATAAACTTATTAATGATTTAGAACCATATTTCACGTGCTTAATCCATTTTAAAGTGAGTTCATGTATATCACTTATTTATATAACCATTTTTCTTAAGACTTCATGTTTCATATATATTACCATTTCATGTTTTGGCAATTAACGAACCGTATGTTTTATGCAGGCCGTAAATAATATATGTAGGCCATAAAGGATGAGATCGCATGCCGTGAAGAAGAGGAGCGCACTATTAAAAAGATGGAACCTAGCTTCCAAGAAAATAAAACCCAGTTATAATCAAACTTGGCACCCAAGGAATAAAATTCATCCACAAATTAAACTTAGCATTCAGCTCACGACACAGCTCATTGTTCAGTTCGCCAAGCTAACCACGATGTTGATAAAAGATTCCAGGCATTAAAACATTGAAATAGATTTGAAACCTATTCATTATCCATGTGTCTAGGTGATAGCACGTTCATCAGTCTAGAAGGATCGCTGTCACTCTCCTTTGCTCAACACCTCACCCATCAGTCCACGTATTTAATTGATGAAGGATCTCTCATTCTAGAGACTCACCATTGTGTGCTCTCCTCTTTCCAACACCACATCATCAACCACGCTGAAGAAGGAGCATGCATGCCACATTCACATTGAAGAGAACCAGACTCACGCCGAAGAAGGAAGATGTCTGTGCGTTGGCATTTGATTAGTTTAATGGTCATTATGGTTGACTAAATTTAGAGAGTAGTCGACCACTAAAGGGTCGACCTGCTCACCCTTGTAAAATATATATATATATATATATATATGTCTCCACATGAGAGCTAGAGAGTTAGTCGCCGACGTATAAAATTTGTGAAAACTCTGTTCAAAATTAATAAAAACTTTATTTCAGCCGCGTATGTATGTTTATGTCTTCTGTGGAGTGATTTATTGACTTAGACTTAGCCTTTGATTGCTAAGAAGGGCCCCTCAACAACAAGAGGTTCTATTTGTACATATTCATCGGTTTCCTTTCATTTTTGCAGATAAGCAATTTTGTTTTTATGTATATGTATTTAGTTTTTCTGTAGATGATGTTTTGTTGTTGATAAACTATAATTTTCCTGTGTTTTTATGTGATTTATGCATTCAGAATTGATATGGTCGACCATTTACATTTATGTTTAGTTTATCTCTCATCCTTCCATTCGCACTATTCGTCTAGATTGCTTTCCAGTCTGTCTTTCAGGCTTTAATTCGAATTTAGATAGATTTTTTCAGAATTTGCAGTCATTTCCAGAACTGTTAATATTGAGTTTTATACAGAGATAGTTAATTAGGTTTTATGTTGATTTACCAATACTTTAACATATAATTATATAGTTTTGCAAATCTTGTATAAATCAGTGCATACATATAACCATTTATGCATTAATCCCATGTCAAGTTTTATGCACATACAACACTAATTCGGATGATGTAATGTTAAAACTTATTTATTTTATATTATTTATAGTGTGTAGTTTAGTTTGTAATTGGTGGTTTATTTTGTTTCTTTAGTTTGTAGTTTAGTTTAGTTCATTTATATTAATTTAGTTTGTAAAGTATTGTAAATTAAAGTATTGTAAAATCTTTTACTTCAGATTGTTTTTAAGTTTTTAGTTTGTGGTTGATTTGTAAATTGGTTTAGTTAGTATATATTAATTTAATTTATAATTCATATTAATTAGTTTATTTATTTAGTTTGTATTGATCAATATTTGGTTATAGTCTTTTCTTTTATGTTAATTATTTTAGATTTTGTTTTGTGATTTATAATATACATTTTATTTCGAACATGTTTTATCTTATTTTTAAGAATAAGTTATAAATTTGGGTTTATCATAGATTTTATTTTGGTAGTTCATAGTTTTGTTTCAAATAAAATAAGTACTTGTATTTTGAAAGTTTTCATGAATATATTATTTTGAATTCAACGTTTTAATTAATTAAATATGGAATTAATTAGATAGGTGCTATATTTATTTTTATCTTCAACTTATGCATTAATTTTTAGTATTTTAAAGTTTTATCTTGAAAGCTCTCATAGCTTAAGTTTAATATAAGTTTAATTTTCAAAGCTCATAGATCGGTTATTGATTAGGTTAGATTTGTTAAACTAGTTTTCTTACATTAGTTTATGATTCTTCGCAAAGTGTTTGTTTACACTTGGTCCTTATATTAGTGTTTCAATTTACTTTATACGATTGCATAAGTTTGATAACTAGAGTAGGATAGTTAGTTAGTTTGCTCTTTTGAAAATATAAAGTAGTTTTTCTCATAGAATAGATAGATTAATTGCTCTTTTCACTTGTAGCATACTTTCTTGTTTTATAGTAATTAATTTCATATTTGCTTTTGTAATTAATTTCCGTATTTGCTTTCGTAGTTAATCACATGGTTAAGCAGATTCTCATCCCTGCATAAGCATATAGTTCATGTGTTCATGAAATAGTCTAGTTGATTTGTTGCTTGTTTTGAATATTTAAATTTACTCTCATTAGATTAGATTACTTTCGGACCAAGTGACCGCTTTCCTAGATTAGTCGTTGCAATTTCATTTCATAGAATGGATTAGCATAATGTTAGATTAGATTTGAATTCATAGTTACTTTTCAAGTTCTTAGTTGGTTTTCTATTTTTATAGACAGATTAAATTCTTACATTTGAATTATGAAATTTATGCATGTAGTTTAAAATCATATAGTTGCATGTTAGCGCATTTGCATATTTAGTTAGCTTAGGTTAGTTCAAGGCTTCAATTCTACACATATAGTATTTGCATCTCATAAGCTCCCTTGTTGGGTTGACAATTAAGTGTTGAATTAGATAGCATATATTTTACCCAACAGTACCACCACCACTGCGCATGCTGCTATAGGTACGCTACCCACTAGTAGCGGCCCCACAATAGTTACTACTATCCCTACCATACCACCTTACATGGTCGGGGGAAGTGGCCCTTCCGCAACCATTCCGACCATCCCTATCATGGGAGGTTAGCCTCACATATTCCTTGTCATGCATGGGCATCATGTTCCTGACAACTCCAATGCCATCACCGATCCATCTCAAACCAACTTCGGGTATAACCTGCCCTTTATGGCTCATCTTAAATTTCCAGATATGGCTAGGCTAACGAAGGACCCCATCAGTCATCAACCCCATTGGCATCCCATGCCAACCAAACTTCCTTCAGACATACCAAATTTTGAGGGAAAGGCGGGCAAGGACCCCCAAAACCATATCATGTCCTTCCACTTGGTGTTCCTCAAACAACATTGTGGATGAATCAGTCATATTGAGGCTATTACAACACATACTTACAGGTGTTGCTACAAAATGGAACATCGAACTACAAACTGCATTCTATCCCGATTTCGGCTCACTTTCCTCCATGTTCCTCTAGTAATTTCAACTACCAGTATGATACGATAAAGGAGTGGATATCCTTCTATCCTGCCGAAAAAATACAACCACCCACATCATGGACCAAATCCATGAGTGGCAGCGACGACGTAGCCTATGCAAGATCCAACTGGATGATAGGATCTTCCTCGATTGGTTTCTAAAGACCTTATTCCCACCCATAGCCAAGGACGTCACCATTGAGCAACCACAAACTAAGGAGGAGGCCATCTTAAAGGCCCATCAATTCAATTTAATTTATGCCAAGTCTGGGTATTTATATACCATCATACCGGATGCTCCCCATGCCAGCACCTCCCGTCACAATATGCCGGGGGAATCCCACAGTATGGATGGTGTCATCGGGTCTGTCACACAACACTCTTAGTACTATGTAGAACCCTCTGTGATGCCACTGCACCCGGGAAACACCCATAATGTTGCGCAACACAACTAGATCCCCGATTACTCACGGATGGTGGCCCAGCCGGGAGACACTTCCTTGTATGCACATCCTGCACCAAATCAGCACGCCCATGGGCCCACTTGGCCATCACATTTGTATTCAGGCCAAATGGCCGAATTTGTAGCTCTCCTAGCTCCTCTGGTCTATTATGCACCACCACTGAAACAAGCACAAGCTCCTTCCCCATCCCCTTCTGTTTCCACAGGAAAGGATTTTTGTCAGCAGAACCTTCCCAACCAACCCTCCCCTAACAACCAAAAAGGGAAGGGTAAGAAAAACTGAGTGAGAAACTGAGGTAACACTCAACCGCAAGGAAGCGGCCAACAACCTAACCCCCCAAACAACAATGGTGCCAACCCACCGACATATAACCCCTAGTAGCCTGACTGATTGACAAAAAACCTGTAGCTACGGACTAATCATCCCTATTCCCTGTGTAACACCTTCAATCACTATACGCATTTATTCCCCCACATGGCTCGTGCCCACCAGTCTCTCTAAATTGAGGCTCAACAAGGTGCCAATGCCGTGACCCAGGATCATACTAACCCAACACCACCAATACAAAACCCATTACCACTCCAAGTATTGGTTTCCATCGCACCCTTGGCCCCACTTGCTCCTATAGCTCCTGTATCCCTCGCATCCCTCGCTGTGGATCCACCTACAGAGACTGGTGTACATAACTTGATGACACTATCAACCAAAGAAGTCAACCTCCAGACCAAGCGAAACCAGTACGACTCCACCATGGGAACCGCTGACCGATCATCGACATCTATTTTTAACACTTCCATCATGCCCCTCCACTTGCCTACATCCCCCACTAATGGGGCGGCCAGGGGTCCACAGTTTCCTATACGACGTATCGCCAACAACACAACTGCTTGAGCTTCCCTAAATTATAACATCATTAATGACTTGGACCAATCACCTATGACCATGTCTTCTCTAGAGGTGCTCAAAACTTGCTCGACATAGCGAAAAGCATTGCTATCCACATTAGGTGCCGTGGATCCCTCTGATTCTAGGTTGATTACATTTGATCTTGACCAAGGATAACCCATCCACCATTGCCTTCCATATTCCAGTTTCAATTCGGAATTTGGCTGTGCACCGATGTATCATTGATGAAGGGGCATCAACCTGTAATATGCCAACTTTTTTCTGGAAGAAAGTCGAGTCCCCAACCCTCCAACCATCCACTACTTCCCTTTGCGCTTATGATGGTCACTCTACGAAGGCTGAGGTCATTCTCCCAAATGTTCCAATTTCCTTAGCCGATAAAATGGTTTTGGTTGACATCAAGGCCATTTATGCCCAACTTGATTATAACCTCCTCCTTGAACGTAGCTACATGTATTCCATGAGAGCCGTGGCATCCACCATATTTCAACTCCTCATGTTCCCTCATGATGGTAAGATCGTTAGGGTCGATCAGTTAACTTACTACGATCCACAAGGACCGGCCACACCGAAACATGTCAACCCAACCATTGATACTAGAATCGACAGCATATCCATCCTGATCCCACCACAAAATCAGTCCCAACCCCAACCTCTATCACCCAGGAATTATTGGGGTTCTTTCCCAATCCACATAATTCCCTTCATTTTCCCACCATCCGACATCGTGAGTAAGCCTATTATGGATACCCTAAATTTACTGAATTTTACATTGGGGATCCCTTTGTGGTACTTTGAACAAACTACCCCACCCTCGATGCCCAAGGTTGTGTTGACTCCCATCCAACCAATCGTGGTAGAGTTACGCCCTCCTCCGAGCCCATCAAACACACCTTCCACCCCCAAACCTGCCCTTCCTATCCCAAAGAAGACGTGGGGCAAGGCCTCCAAAGCAACATCCACTCCTCAGCCAACTCCACCTTGTGCTTTGTGTGATGTCCATGGACATGCAACCCAAAACTTCCTAGAGATACCTATCATGTGCACACACATAGATGCTATGTATACAACTAACAACATTCCAGTATTCACCATCTCAACTCCACCATTGGCCAAGAATAAGTCTTTAAGGACCAACCATTCATGCACGATTTGTGGTTTATACAACCATTATTCACACCATTGCCTCGACTTGGCCAGGTATTGGTATGTACTTCATGATCTTAGGAATCAATATTGTGAGTGTGAGATCACTGTCATCGAGGAGATTCACCCTCTGATTTCTTCCTCAAACACCAAAACCATTTACATGATTTTGAGCTCCACCAAACCTTCCATCTCTGCAACCATAGATGATCCCTCTGATCTATCCAACCATTGTTTTAGCAACGACGAGGAGATGCTTGAAGCCCTGTCAACTCCTGAATACTTGTGGGATGATATGCACCATTGCTTTGTCTTTATCCCCGTGGACCGTTCATCAACATCATATAAATATTCAGTTGAGGCCAAGGAGTTCATCCATGGTAAGGTAGATTGGTTCAAAGACCCCATCCTAGATCTTGACACCTTTTAAGAGGGAAACATGGCCAACATTTCACCCACTATTAACATCAATATCTCAACCAACCCAGAGGTTGTTGAATAAATAACACTTGGAGCATCATGCTCCCCTGAGGAAGTCACTTCTTACAAAGCACTTTTTTAGGAGTTCCGTGACATCTTCGCTTGGTCCTATACCGAGATTCCTAGGTTGGATCCATCCATTGTGGAATATCACATTGATACATGGCTTGATGTGGTGCATGTGTGTTAGAAACACTGATCCATTCACCCTTCAAAGGTTGCAGTGGTCAAATCCGAGATTGACAAGTTGTGCACAATAGGCTTTATATACCCCATCACGTATACCACTCGGGTTTCTAATCCCGTTCTTGTGAATACAAAACAAGGTACCATCCTCGTCTATATGGGATTTCATGATTTGAATTTGGAATGTCCCAAGATCAGCTTTCCTACTCCTTTCATTGACCAAATAATTGATGCATGCGCCAGACATGAGGTCTTTTCCTTCATGGATGTTTTTCTAGATATAACCAAATTTAGATTCGAAAAGAAGTCTGGTACAAGAATGCTGTAACGTCCCCAACCCTCCGACCGACGATGAGGATTCTACTATACGCCAAATCATCTGGGAATCTATCCCCATGAACATGAGAATGCATACATATAATGCTGAAGGCATGAAACTTAAAGACATAAACATATTACAAGCATAATCTTTCATATACTCAACGTAAGCAAAACATATCGATCAACACTCATGCATATACAAATCAGCATTTAACATGTATGCATCATTCATCAATGGTGATTGTAATTGCAGATACAAGTTAGGAAAGAATACTTATCTTATAAAGAGCTTGTTCCGCAACCAGCTACGTCACTGCAATGTTCCACCCAACCATAGGCCCGCATGATCTTAAACCTCTCAGCAATGCTGCCACCCCCGAGCTGAGCATGACTCCCCAAGGAATAAGGAACTAATAGGCTTACACATAGCCAAGGATAACAACATCATAAGGGTACACAGTTCAGCCAAGCCAACACAGTGGGGTTTATCAGGCGAACAACAGATTAGCCAAGCCAACAAAGTTGGGTTTATCAGGCCATCTAGGAGCTGGGAAGGGCTAATGCTAAGTTGGTGAGCTCACTGAAGAGCTGCAGACACCAAAACCAGAACTAGCCTAGATTCCAGAGCACCCACACACACCCAACACAAGGAAGTCAGTCCCTTCTCTGCAACGTAGTCCCTCAGACCTTGATCTTCCCTCCAGTGCTCTTCAGGGGTTGTGGAGAAGAAATCCAGCTCAGTAGCTCTACCTGTGTGGTTCTCAACCCACCAGGTTTATCAAGCACCCCAGGCCCTCATTCACCAACCCAAAATAGTTTAGGGACCCATCCACTGCATGCAAGCAACCAAACAGCTATTCAAGCGTTTACGGGGAAAAACACAGTCAAGCCATTGTGGCAAACAACAGTTTACACACTCCCATGAACCCGCAGCAAACCAATCTTCAATACCATTGCTGTCAGACTTACATAGACCAGAAAATGGGTAAAAAGGACAAGGGCAACATTCACAGCTCAATGTGTATTCACAGGACAAATCCCTCGTGATCTTCTACGAATGTCGCATTGTAAAGGTAACTCAGTCAACAATGCATAGGGAAAACCGCACCCATCAATTAGTGGGAAAAATCCCCATAACTTCCGCTCACGATCCACTATGATGGATGAAAAAAAAAATACATAGTCCTATTGCGTGGAGGAAGAAGTTGGTTCTCGGTGTGGATGGAAAGAACAGAACTACAGACCGACAATTAGCACTAGAGAGGGGAGGTGAACCCCAACACAATGGATGGTAAAACATTTTATCCCCGCCCTGCATGAGGAAGACGAATAGCCATCATCTGAGGGAGTGGGTAGAACGGTCCCTACGTCGAGGAGATGAGAGCAAGCATGGGCGTGGTAGTGTTCTTCCTTCTAGCCAATCACTGCCTCAACTAACAAAAGGAAAACCAAGGGTGGTGGTGACACATAGCTTCCCCCTCGTGAATCAATGTTCCACATCCCCCCTTTCCTTACCCTTTGGAATCATGCCCCTTCTCAATTTAGTTGTTGCGAACATAGTTGGTTGGGTTATTTAATTAAAAAGCGTGTTTACATAATGCCACAATTAAATATATGCCGCATGTCCCGATATACCATCAGTGACCATTCCTAATTAGAAACACAACATAACCAAATCTATGGTGGAGCCTTGGCCTTTAGCTCCGCACCAAGATTATTTACAACATATGTATCCTATGTACTTTAATGCAAGTGAGGTTAAACCGGGGTATTACATTACCCTCCCCCTTCAATAGCACTGTCCTCAGTGCTTTACAAAATTTGAACAAAATGCTACACTGGTACTGCCTCAGTGTTCCACAGGATTGAACAAAAATGAATGTGCCATTCGCATGGCATCCTCCAGCTCCCACGTAGCCTCTTCAGGTCCGTAATGCTCCCACTGCACCTTTACCTGTCCTATGACCCAGTTTCGGAGCATTGTGACCTTCTTGTCGAGGATGCGCATTGGCTCAATTTGGAACTCTCCCTTGGGTTCCACCTAAATCACATCCCAATTTATCACATGGTTAGGATCATGTACATATTTCTTAAGCAAAGAAACATGAAAAACATTATGAGCTCTAGTATTAGCAAGCAATGCAAGTCTATATGCAATAGGCCCTATTCTTTCAAGCACTTCAAACAACCCACAATATCTAGGTGACAGCTTGGCACAACTTCCAAGATTCAAGGAACTTTTCTTTGTCCTCACTCCGAGGTAAACATGATCCCCAACACTGAACTCTCTGTTCATCCTATGCTTATCTACATAGCTTTTCTGTCTGTCGTATGCTGCTTTCAGATTTTGCCTAATCTTTACAACTTCTTGCTCCATTTCCTTGAGCAATTCTGGTCCAAGCACAACTCTGTTCACTGGGTTGTCCCAAGTCACTAGTGTCCTACACCATCTTCCATACAAAGCTTCATATGGACTCATCCCCAAGGATGCTTGCTGTCCATTGTTGTAAGCAAACTCTACCAAGTGTAAGTAATCTTCCCACTTGGTTGGTTTGTCCATCACATACATGCAAAGCATATATTCAAGCACCTAATTCACTCTTTTTGTCTGCCCATCTGTCTGAGGATGGTATGCAGTGTTGAAGTTTAACTTTGTACCCAAATATGCAAACAATCCCTTCCAAAAATTGGAAGTGAACTTGACATCTCTGTCATAAATTATTGCCCTCGGCAATCCATGCAATTTGAAAATCTCCTTCATGAAAATCTTTGCAATGTCATCAGTCTTGTGCGTAGACTTCACTGGTATAAAATGTGCTGCCTTAGTCAACTTGTCTACCACAACCATGATGGAATCATGTTGTCTCCAAGTCATTGGAAATACTCTAATAAAATCCATGGGAATAACTTCCCATTTCCATTCCGGAATTGGCAGAGGCTACAACAAACCTGTTGGATGTTGATGCTCAACCTTTACCTGTTGACATTTCATGCACTTTGAAATGTATTCAGCCATGTCCTTTTTCATACCTGGCCAAAAGTACTGCTTTGTAGCTGTAGCAATTGTCTTCTGATATCCTGGGTGACCAGAATACAGAGCTTGATGGATTTCATCCATAACAATTCTCCTCAAATATGCTACATTCGAAATATAAATTCCGCCTTTAAAAGTGAGAAGTCCATCTTCTTCCAATTTATATCCCTCATACCTCTTCTCGAGACTTTGCTACTGCAGTTTGTCTTTTACCTGCTCATACAATTCATCTCCAGCAACATGATTAACAATTTGCTGCTTCAAATTTGATTGGCAAATACTAAGAGATGCCACATAAATTTCTTGCATCTTCCTGCTGAGTGCATTAGCTACCTTATTCTCTTTTCCCTTTATGTGCTTGATTTCAAAATCAAACTCACATAGAAATTCCAGCCATCTTGCTTGCCTAGAATTCGGAGTAGGCTGATGAAATAGACACCTTAGTCCACAGTGATCTGTTCTAAGCTCAAATCTTCTACCCATCAAGTAATGCCTCCACATCTTGAGGGCATGTACTATGGCTGCAAGCTCTAGATCATTAGTGGCATAATTCTTCTCATGTTCATGGGGCTAGATGCCCAGATGATTTGGCGTATAGTAGCGTCCTCATCACCAGTCGGAGGTTTGGGGATGTTACAAATGTGTTCACAACCCCCTGGGGCACATTTTCATATTGAGTGACGCCCTTTGGCCTTAAAAATGATGGAGCCACTTTTCAACGAGCCATGACATACTGCTTCCACGACCTTTTCCACATCATACTTGTCTACCTGGATAACCTCACCGCTCACTCACGGAAGCATTCACAAAACTTAGATGACTTGCGACAAGACTTCCTATGATGTCGCAAGTACAAAATCCGCTTGAACCCTCTCAAGTGTTTGTTTTGTGTCCCAGCTGGCCGTATGCTTGGGTTCATCATTTCTCGCAAAGGGATTGCGGTTAACCCTCTCAAAGTTCAAGCCATTATTGATCTACCCTCACCACCGACTTTGCACCAATTGCAAAGTCTCCAAGGATGTTGGAATATATTAAAGCCACTCACAACTTAGGATAAAATAATTAATCATTATTTGATTAATTATTCACCCACTAGCTTAATTAGTTGGCATCCACTTGCACCTTAAAGTCAATACATGCCATCTATATCCTAGGAATGATTTATTTCCAATTCTGGGTTGATCTTGACCACCTTTTGACCATCCAAAATTAGTATACAATACTTTACAGCAGATTCTGCTTTATTCTGCTTTTCCTGCTTTTCTATGGATAAGATAAAAGCTAGTCAACTAGGAAACTGGGAGCTTTTGTTTCCAACCCATCCTCCATTAGTTTTTATCCATTTTCTAGGATTAGAATTTTATTTCCATCTCCTTGACAACTCACTCATGCTTTTGCCAACTCGTGAGGTCCTTGATATATTTGGTAAGTGCTTTAGCCACCTATGGGGGTTTGCTATATTTTGGTAAGTCAGCCTTTTTGAGCTTTATGAGTTGTTTCCATACAATTCAATTTTCCTACGAGGGATGTACTATTTATGTACACTATTATTCATAATTATTCAATGGAAGGATACACACCAATATTCATCTCTTCATTCATGTGATTCAGTCTCTTTCTTCTCTCTATTTTCCTATGTATGCTTGTGAGAATTCTTAGTAGCAAGATCTATTTCCTGTGCTTCTTCTTAGCATCATTGCACATAGCATTTATCTATTATTTCTACATGGTATGAGAGCAGCAGGTTGATCAAGTTCTACAGAGTTGAGGAGTGCATCCAGTCTCCTATCCCTCTCTGAAGAAGAGCTTGTCTAGCTTACAATATTTTCTCCTAGTTTGTTTTGCAGGTTGCAGAGAGTATCTACTAGAGCATATCAACAAATTCAATATGGATTCAAAAGTTCCTCTACTATCTCCTTTCAACTATGCTTATTGGAAGCCAAAGATGAGTGCAAACTTGAAGAGGCAATGTCTCTTTGATGTCTCCATTGGTGCATTGAGTGAACCTGAGTCTTATGAAGAGAAGATTGCTTGGCTAAATAATTGTGATAGAGCTTATGGAATTATTGGTTTGGGAATGTTTCCAAATATATATCATCTCATAGATTCTTTTGAATTTCCATTCGAGCTTTGGAAAATTTTGGACAAAGCTTTTGGTTTGCAGGAAATTGAAGATGAAGCATGGAGCGAACCTAGCATCTCCTCTTGTTCTCTCTCTCAAGATTTCTTGGCCTCTACATTCTCTGATGAAGTTGATCATGATGAAGAATTTTCTCATACAGTTCATGTTGCTGCCGCCCTCTTTCATTCGAATGCTTTCTCCTTCAATGAAGAATCAAATATTGAAGAGCCATCTTTTTCTGTGTCTCTTGAAGGTGATTTTTCTTCTTGTGATACTATTGATGAAAAAGAAGTAACATATGGAGCTGATGCTGATATTGATTATGATCCTATAACCCATTCATTGTTCTCTCAATCTCCTATCTTAGATTCTGAGATCTATGTGCCAGATTCTTTACACCTCTTGCTTACCTCTCTCATTGATGGTGCGCAACCTAGTGACTTACATGATGTTTGCTTAGCCACATTAAGCCTTATTTGTGTCATACCACTTACCTTACTTGATCTCATGTGATTTAGCATATCCTCCTTTGTTCTTGGCATCAATACTCAGAGCCTTCTTGAAGATTGTGAACATCTCATTCTTTCCTCCTTTCATACAGAGGATTCATTACCAGTGTATTCCCATGAGTCTATTGATATGCTTATATGTAATCCTTTGGATTCTTATTTAGAAGCATATTTACAGGATGATACACATATGATACCACCATCCATACCATCTACCATACCTTTGAATAATTCAAAGACTATACAAATTCCAACCTCACTAGTTGTTTCCTCATTGGTCTCTTAGCAGTGATATTTATCTTACATGATTTGAAGTCTTTCCTAACTTTCAGTGGCTGGTTATCCATGACCTTAGTCATATATGGACTGATATTAAACATGTTTGGATTTGTTCTAAACACTTATCGTTCAGATCTTATGCCCATCCATCATTCAGATTTTTACACTTATCAGTTTTCCCTAGTTGCTCATAATTTTCCTAGTCTAGCCCTATATCCTCATGGAGCCATTGAAGCCTTTATCCTTGCTGTTCCATATGCTAATATTTCTGATATATCAGAGTTTTATCAGCCTCATATTAGATCTATACAGGTGCTACATCAGATTGGAATATTGACATGTGATCCACATCACAATTTTGCGGCTATTCAGGGAATTGGGTGTGAAATAAATTGCCTTATTTTTTGTACTCTTTGGAAAGGAGTATGCACATATCTCTTTTCCATTTCAGATTATGTTTGCAGATCAGAGTTTGACAGCAGAAAGAAGCATTCAAATAATTCTCCTACTTCATCAGTTGATGAGATACAAGGAGTCTCTCCTCTTCCTTCTTGCAGGTTCTACACTCTAGCGCATGATCATGGAGTTCATGATTTCTTCAGCAAGTCCTTCATCCAGGAGCAGTTCAGTTAGCTCATTAAAGTGAAGATGAAGATATGTTGAAGACATATTTCAAATTTTGTGCCTTGTCTTGTCCTATCTTGAGGGAGGATTTTCCCCATGTGGTTTTGCCTCTTTCCTCACTTTTCTGGACATAATAATTGTTAAAGGGTGACAATAGCCTTGTTGCTGGGCCCTATATGCATCCATATGTATCTATATTTTTTGTCATACCATCATAAAGTCAGAATTATAGGGGGGCATTGGAATATATTAAACCCACTCACAACTTAGGATAAAATAATTAATCATTATTTGATTAATTATTCACCCACTAGCTTAATTAGTTGGCATCCACTTGCACCTTAAAGTCAATACATGCCATCTATATCCTAGGAATGATTTATTTCCAATTCTGGGTTGATCTTGACCACCTTTTGACCATCCAGAATTAGTATACAGGACTTTACAACAGATTTTGCTTTATTATGCTTTTTCTGCTTTTCCTGCTTTTCTATGGATAAGATAAAAGCTAGTCAACTAGGAAACCGGGAGCTTTTGTTTTCAACCCATCCTCCATTAGTTTTTCTCCATTTTCTAGGATTAGCATGTTATTTCCATCTCCTTGACAACTCACTCATGCTTTTTCCAACTCGTGAGGTCCTTGATAGATTTGGTAAGTGCTTTAGCCACCTATGGGGGTTTGTTATATTTTGGTAAGTCAGCCTTTTTGAGCTTTATGAGTTGCTTCCATACAATTCAATTTTCCTATGAGGGATGTAATATTTATGTACAATATTATTCATAATTATTCAATGGAAGGATACACACCAATATTCATCTCTTCATTCATGTGATTCAGTCTCTTTCTTCTCTCTATTTTCCTGTGTATGCTTGTGAGAATTCTTAGTAGCAAGATCTATTTCCTGTGCTTCTTCTTAGCATCATTGCACATAGCATTTATCTATTATTTCTACAAAGGAAAGGCCAAATTCCTTCGCAACTTTATACCGGAATATGAGACAAAAGTCCACGGTTTCTTACGTCTGCTTTGTACCAACATTCCATTTGTTTGGGATCAACATGTACAAGATGATTTTGACACATTAAAGCAAGATTTGGTTTTATAAAAAAGTGAAATGGATATCACTGAATTTTGAAAATGAAAAATGTCAGTATATATTTGGTATTGATACCTTATAAAAATAAGATCTTTGGTGAAGTGTATTGTGTTAGTTTTAGTGAGAAAACATATTAGGTTTTGTGGTAATGGTTGAGTACATATATTTTTAGAATGATTGTTTAAAGATTTTTTGGCATACTTATATAAGAGAACAATTTATTATGGATCGCTAAAAAATGTTGTCATTTATATTTTATAATGATTATTTAAATATTTTGTGGTACTCTTATGTAAGAGCTCAATTTATTATGGATTTCTCAAAAGTATTTCTATCCAATGAACATTTGTTTAATGCATTCAAAGTAATTTAAATTTTGTGTTGAAAATAACTCTAGATATACATCCGCATACCACTCAAAATTATGGTGTGGAAGGACACTTCAACTCTATCTCTTTAAACCAAAATACCTTCATATGTGAATTTCTTATGCAAGAACACTTCCACTCTAATTCCTAGTACTATGTTATATCCAACACTATGGTCCCAAGGGTACAATAAATTATGAGGCTCTAACAATGGGATTTAGCACCCCCTTCAGGTTAGATACACCCCCAATATCCTCTACCCACTTAGACAAAGTTTAATAAGTTTTCATGGTGATCCCAAAATAAAAAATCCATCACAATTGCTCTACCTCAAGGTAATAAACAACATGTATCCTGCTGCATCACTAAAGGAAATATTACTCTTTTCTATTACCCCTAGAAGGTAACAACTCCTTTCAAAGAAAATATTTTAGCTTCCTCAGCCCCCTTTCCAATGTTATTTACTTAGATATTCTTGGGGCGAATTTGGGGTCGAGGGTAAAAATACTAAGGTCGTAAAATAGTTGTCCTCGTCCCCCTTAAGATTTTAACCCTTAGGAATTATATTTCAAGTGTTACATATCAATATTTCCATTCCCAATATCACAAGATACTAGTTCTAGAAACATTATCCTCATTGAGTAAAACCCCCTTCCCTTGGGTATGATTTCCATCGAATGATGATCTTTCATCAAGTTTTTTCCCAACATTTAACCTAGGCAAATGATCTGGATTATTTGGAGAAAAAAATGAAGGAAGCAATATAAAATGGAAATAAACACAAATATTTTGTAGAAATCACAATAGTACAACAAAACCGAAATCTATTAATGAATGGGATGGAAAAACATTGTAAACTACAAAGCAATACAAACTAGTTCTAGATGGGGGTATCTAATCTCTGAAAATATATGTGTCAGCTATGTGCATTTGCAGGAATTGATTTACAATGAGGCCAAAAAGGGCCTTTAACATAAAGAATCACAAAAAAACCCTAAACATCCAAAACCCTAACCCTAGAAGATGAAACACCAAAAGGTTTGTGGGATTCGTTGTGGTTAGTTGGTATGTTAACCTCCCAGAGGCATAAATTTTTCATATGATCATCTATGTTTGGGGTGCTTGTTAACCTGCTGGAAAGGGATTGGTAACACATCGAAAAGGGATGGCCAATAAGTACACATTCCAAAAACCTAGTAGATAGGAAAAGGATATCTACTAGGCTTCGTCATGCCAAAACATCAAAAACCCTAACCCTAGAAGATGAAACACGAAAAAGATTTGTGGGACCCATTGTGGTTAGTTGATACGCCAAATTCCCATAGGCATAATTTTTTCATATGATCATCTTCATCTGGGGCACTTGTTAACCCATCAGAAATGGGTTGGTAACCGATCGAAAAGGGATGGCCAAAAAGCACACATTCCAAAAATCCTAGCAGATAGAAAAAGGCTATCTACTAGACGTTGTTGTACCAAAAGTATGTCGTCTAGGGCCTCAAAACAACCTGGAAATTTCAAGACCAGAAAAATAGGAAAAACAATTCCAAGATGGAAAAATATGTTTTGAGCTAGTGGATTACGTGGGTGGCCACTCATGTACATATGGATCATCCGTCCCCCATTAAAAATAAATGGTCCCCATTGTTCCAGGTTCTTGGACATTAGATGAGGAGAATTTTGTTTAATTTGACTCCTCGTGAACCACTTTCCCTGGTGAAGAAACTTCCCTGCTTTGATGACTTGGTATAGTTTGATGTTCTACTAGCGAGTTTCCTTCATCTCAGTGTCCATGATCTAGTCGACCAAGCCTTCTCAATGTAGTTAGGATTGATTTATGTGGGGAACAAGTGCTCAAATACCTCTGAGGTGTCAAAGAGAGGTGGAAAATATGGTCAAAACTCTCCAAATTAAAGACAGGGTGCAAGCCGTGAAAAGGGGGAATGCTTAACTCAAAATCATTCTCACTCACAACCTTAGTGATAGTGTAAGGCCCATATCAAAGTGGGAAAAGATTTTGATTTGGCCCTATGAGGTTCTCTTTCTGTAAATTTAACCAGACCTTATTGCCAACCTAAAACTTATGTGGAACCTAATTCTAGTCATGTCATTGATTATACTTAGCTTTGGATTTATGTAAGATATCATGAACTTGTTGTTAGATGTGGTGGATATGCTCAACAAATTTGGATTCCCACTCAAAATCTATTTGAGCATGGTAGAATTCTTCCATATATATGCAATGGGAAGTGCTACATCAATTAGGGATAATGGATGGAACCTTGAGCATACCTCGAAATATATGTGTCTAATAGAGCTATGAAGGGATCTATTGTAGTTATGTTCAACATAAGGAATGATCTCATCCCAAGTGCAAGCATTTTTGGAGTTGTACATTCTCAGGATTTGCACAATCATCATGCTTACCACCTCTATCTGCCCATTAGTTTAGGGATGAAAAGAAATAAATTTGGTTAGTTTGGTGTCCATCATCAACCATAGATTGGACTAGAAGGTACTCAGGTACATGTTGTCTTGATATGAAATAATGATCCATGGAAGGCCAAAATGAACACAAACATGTTTGAACAAAAACTTAGGTGTGGCCTTTGCTATGATGCTCTTCTAATAGAGAGTTAAAATTTCCACCTTAGAGAACCGATCAACAACCACAAATATGTAGTCATCTCCATTCTTGTTTGAAGTAAATCCAAACATGTAGTCCATCGATATGGACTCCCAGGGCATATCTAGAGTAGGAAATGAAGTGTACAATCTTTGCTTCTTGATGGAAATTTTGGCAATGGCATAGGCTATGCACGATTGAATGTTCCTACCAACGTCTTGTCAAATATTCATCCAGTATAAGTACTTCTACAAAAATGTGATTCCACACTAAAGTTCCCTACCATTCAATTGTAGTGTGCCTCCCAAATCAACTTCTCATGCTTGCTTCAAGGAATACAAAGGTGTCCAAGATGGTATAAGTGTTCATGATGGAGATGAAAGTTTGAGACCGGTCTTCCTGCTTGTAATGTTTGATAGGAAATAGCAAAGTCAGGGTCATTATCGTAAAATTTAGGCCACCCGGATTTATCATGTCCACAAGAGTTGAGAAAGTTTGTTATCAAAGAAACAAGAGTTCGATTGAGGTAGTCCATGATGTGATTGGTTATTCCCTTCTTATACTTTATGTTTAGGTGGAACAGTTGCCGGTATGTGAAATGCTCTTGATTGTGGTCATTCTATAACTTTTCTTACTTCTATGTGAACTATAGAGGATTGTGATTAGTGTATATGATGGTCTCCTTCCATAGGATGCAATGCTTCCATTGAGAATAGGACTGCACAATGGAGTAAAACTCATGGTCATAGGTGGGATACCTACGAACAACATCAGAGAGTGTCTCACTATCATAGGCCATCTAATTTCCATGTTGAGTGAGGAATGCACTGATAGCATAGTCAAAGGAATCTATCTCAATCTCAAAAGGTTGTTGTAGGTTTGGCAGAATGAGGATTGGAACTGAGCACAAGATTCACTTTATATTCTCAAAGGATTTTTGTTGTGATGCACCCTAAGAAAAATTGACTTTGGCTTCACACTTGGTCACTTGGATTAAGGACCGAGCAATATGAGACTCGACCCAAACAAAAATATTGGGTAAAATTTGGTGAGGCCCAAGAAGCTTTAGAGCCGGGTTAGAGTTGTTTGGAATGGCCAATTGAGAATGACTTGGATTTTGGATGGGTCCACATGCACCCCATGTTTATCCATGATATATCCCAAGTATTGAATTCTCTCTATGTTGAATGAGCACTACTCCAAATTAGCATATAATTTGTGTTGGAGTTAGGTACAAAGGATCTACTAGATGTGTTGCAAGTGTTCCACCCAAGTTATGTTAAAGGTAAGAATGGAGTCTAGATATATGACCACAAAATAGCTTCTGAATGGGAAAAATATATCATCCATCATTCTCATAAATGTTGTTGGAACATTATTCAATTTGAAAGTCATGACCAATTGCTCAGAAATACCTTATTTAGGCTTGAAGTTTGTCTTCCATACATTCTCTTGCTCAATTGGGACCTAGGGGAAACCTGACTTCAAATCAATCTTACTAAATAACTTGCACCCTTAAGTTGATCAAGAATATCATCAATTTCAGGGATTAGGTATTGATTATTTATCGTGATTTTTTTCATGGATCTATAATCGGATCTACCTTGTATCTTTTGGGCGATCATTTGAGCATAGACATGTATGTCCCAAGGATCATATTGTTTGATATTTATACTCTCTTTTAGGTACCTTTGTTTGAGCCTAGGATATTGGTTTATCCAGTTTCTTCGAATCCATTACCCAATCATTTCTTATCTATAATAAATTTCGGCCACGGTCTCACCCTCTACCTCATACATTAGGGGGCATTTGTTATAGAAAAAATTGGCAGTTCTTCATATGTGACACCACTTACATGTTTTGGTTGCATGACAACTCTTCATGAAATTTATGTCGCTCACCCAAAGGAAATTTAATGGATGTAAGATCCTATTGAGGCTTGAAAATTCACAGGCAACAACAGCAAGGGATTCTCCCCAGTCAACGTTCCCAACTATCCCGTGACTGTTTGGTGCAGGGAATCCTTCCTTTTTGCGGTTCGGCTACCGTAGGTCAAGTAACAAAAGTAAAAGGGTTTACCAGTTGCGGCCCGGTCCACCATATATGTTTTTTGTATTTTTTGACTTAAGATATGATATGCATTTGCCTAATTAACAATGCAGGGTGATAAAGGATGCAAGGAGTAGTCACAAAGTGATGCGCAGGTTCTTACCTCTCGTCTTAGAACTCACAAGCATCTAAATCATACAAACAGTAATAAAGTAAAACTAACTAAGCTATCTCTAGAGAGTTGGATATTAATTCATGAGTAATGCACTACTGTCCATGTGTTATGGCAAATTGCAAATAGTTGTTCTTATAACCATACATATAAAAATGAATAAAAGTATGCATGATAAGGTAGCTCATCAACAGTTAAAAACTCCCATTACTCATAGTGGAAAACATCCTAAGGATACTGAAGAACATTCAGACAAGAACGTAGGTTTAGGAAGTTAGAACGCTCTCACAGTTAATGAAACACAGTTGAAAACAAAATAGTTCCCATTCAACATCGCTCATTTAAACACATTGATACATTCCACCTAGTACTTTCTCCAACAGGCAAAATTTGCAGTTTCTGGTTGTAAAACGAAATAGTTCCTCTTACAAGCATTAGTTGACAAGTTTTTCGAGGGGAAAAAGCCCCTCTCTGATCTAACTTTCCAATATTTAAACTAAAACAGTAGACCGCTTGGGCTACCCCCCAATGTCTGACCTTTCGGTCCCTCCAACGTTTCATATCCCTCTTTTTTATCTTTACTGCGTGCACTCATGATCTGCTGAGTAACTGGCAGACTTTTCAGGTTTGCGTCTTTGTCGATATTGATTTTTCCTTTTGCTTTGCTTGCCCTCCTTGCGATCTTGTCGGTTTCGGTTCGACCTTCGCCAAAACTGCCCAGCTCCTTTCTGCCACCTATCTCCCAGCTAGACCTTCACGCCGCGGTAGTATGGATAGTCTCTTGAACCCTCCTACAATTAAATGACATCTATCATTCATAGGGACTGTATTCTCAACAAAATCAAACTACGTTAAATTATGTCAACCAAACGGCTAAGCAGCAAGAAAAGCCATGTACTGCGTTACTATTGTGAGAGCTTAACAAGTGCTGACACCACTATTTTTTCCCTCTACGAGTTCTAAAGAAATCACCAACGACGGAAAATGAAAAACTCATCGGCGGCTAGAAATGCTAACATCGTCCGGGTAGACTTATTCACAGCTGCATAAGCGGGTCTTAACAGGCGACGGGTAGTGTGAAAACACGTAGGCCTATCGGAGTCAGAAAAGTTATGACCTAAGTTGTGGGTGGGAAAAATTCCAGTCGGAGATTGGAAAGACATCGACATTGGAAGCGAAATGCTTTGTGCAGCCGTAACGACGGAAGAGGAAAAGGCTACAGACACGCGACTGGAAATCAACACGCATCGATGGGCGGAGCGCTTACACTTCGGGTAGCTAGCTGCTTTGGGAGCCGCAACGACGGAAGACAAACATACAACAACCTCCAATCAAAACATACTTTGACGCCTGATTCATAAAAAAATTAAGTGTTCTGAACAACTTTAAAATTCAGCAACTGTCAAAAACCTATTTCACCTCCGAAACAACAATTTTTCAAAGAACAAATGCTCTGATTCATCTTCGAGCAATAAATAAACTCAAAATCTGCGACCCACAACAATTTTCAAACACAGGCAACTTCTGAAAACTGGACGAGAGTCAATCTTCAAAATCACCCAACATTAGAGCCTGACCAAGAAAGTTCATGGATCCAAACGATTCAAAACAACACTAAATCATGAGGAGGGGACCAAAATTTGAAAAATTTGGGGAAAACAGTTACAGCTTCAACAATTGGCGATTACCTGGTGAACCTAGATCTCTGGACAATTATTCCTTGAGTGACAGACTATTTAACAACACACGAACCTATTGAATTCTTCCAGCTATCTGGATTTCTCAAATGGAAAATGTATGTACTTTTAATCATTGATGATAGTTCGATTTGGGGGAGTGGAAACCATGATTCCTAAGTCAAGATAACTCTTTTGAGGCCGAAAGATGAATTTCATTGTTACTTTTGTCTTCAGGTAGCTGCCAGCTTGGAAACCACAGGATTGTAGCACATGATAAACATAAATATTCATTTGTTCCTCATTCTCATGCCATTCTAGCACTTTTCGTGCTATTGGACTTTTGTCCTTTTCATATGAGTCCTCCTGCATGCTTTCTTTCTAAATTTTAATTCAGGCTCCTCTATCCCAAGAGTCCTTTTGTGTGAGAGGTGTATTCATGTTTCAGCTCATGGACGGAGAGGAACTTTCGGCGATTTAGTACTTATATGGTTCCGCATTTGTTTTAATACATAATGCTTTCATAGGAGTTTTGACTCTTATCTTCCTTTTGGCATGCATTTCTCAGCATGGGATCATTTGTATTTAATATATTGTTTACCTTGCTCCTTTCCATGGGCCCTAGGCTATCACCCCTTAGGAAATTTTAAATGTGATATGGATGGAGCCCCAAAATAGTATTCCAGACCCTTTGATTCTGGTTTATTTCACAAGGGTTAAGCAGGACTTCATTGTGTACATAGCTATTCGAGAAAATTGCTAAAATGGAAGAAGTTCTTTCAGATAAACAACAATACACAGCCTTATACCCAAGGACGTTAATCATTCCAAAAATTCTGATATTCCCCATGCAACCGAGGGCTTGCTTCCTTTATTGAAATCAATGAAATTTAAACTAAAACAAAACTAAACTTCATGACTCAAAAAGACGACTCAGCCAGATTATTTATATACAAGATAGAAGAACACAAACAAAGCTCAGGAAAAATAGGGCTTGAGCACTAAGCCATTTACTGGTAAGTTCTCTTCCCACCCTTGTAATTCGTGCAACTTATAAGTGGAGGGGCCAAGATTTGCCGCAATCTGGAAAGGACCTACCCACATCTGTTGGAATTTTGTGTGTTTTCCTTTCTCATCATGGGGGTGGTCCCACTTGAGAACCAAATATCCCACTTCAAAGTCTTTTGTCCCTACCTTGTGTTTGTCGAACCATCTCTTTATTACCTCTTGTTGTTGCTTAAAGCGCTCTCTGGCTTTAGATCGAGCCTCTTCTGCTTTCAGGAGATTATATATCCTCATTTGCAAGACTTCATCATCTGACCCTCTAGACTCTTGAGCTATTATGGAAGAGGGTAGCATGACATTGGGGGGAAGAATGGCTTCTTTACCATACACAAGGGTATACAGAGACACTCCTATCGAAGACTTGGGGGTGACTCTATCGGCCCAAAGGGCGTTTGGTAGCGCTGAGTGCCAACTCCTCTGGTTTTCTATCACAGTCTTCTTTAAAATTCTAATCAAATTCTTGTTAGTAGATTCAGCCAAGCCATTTCCTTGTGGATAGTAATTGGTAGAGTAATGCAATTTTATTCCTTTCTCATGAGCAAAAGCAGTTAATTTAATTGATGAAAAGTAAGTAGCATTATCAAAGACTAAATAAATTGGAACTCCAAACCTGGTCATAATATGGTCCTACAGGAAGTTGATGACCGCGTCCTCATTTATTTTGCGCAGCGGGATGGCTTCGACCCAGGGAGTGAAGTAATCAGTTGCGGTTAGAATATACTTGTGTTGTAGGGAAGAGTTCGGCTTTATCTCCCCGATAATATCCAACCCGCATTGCTCGAATGGATCCGTGATCATCACAGGCTTTAGTGGTGCGGCTACTTTAGATTGTCTTCCGCTACACTTCTGACAAATGTCACACCTCCTGACATGGGCGTGTGCATCTTTGAAAAGAATGGGCCAATAGTAACCAGCTCTGAGAATTTTGTGAGCTGTAGTATCTCCTGAAAAATGTCCCCTAGCAGGCCCATCATGCAAGTCTGTCATTACTTTCGTCGCATCTTCTTTCTCTAAGCATCTAAGAAGAACTCCGTCGTAATTTTTTCTGAATAATATTCCTTCAACAATTTGATAGGAGGCTGATTTGAGACGCAGCGCTCTTCTTTGCTTAAAATTCCAATGTTCTGGCAACAATCCTGCCTGAAGGTAATGCACGAGGTCTCTATACCAAGATTTGGGGGCTGTGAACAGAGGACATACATCCATCAAATGTAACTCAGCTTCGTCTTCCCAGGCATGTTCTTCATTGTTTCCATTTTCAGTCATTAGTTTTCACAACCCTTGCCCTTTAACTATAGAAGCTGGCTTGAATTCGAGGTCATACCTTTGAAGAGCTATTACCCAATTGCCCCTTATTTCTCCTAACTCCTTCTATACAAAAAGGGATCTCACAGCTGGGCATGGGACGATCACCTTGGTTCGATTTTTTAATATGTAGGGCCTGAATTGTTTCACTGCTTTGAATACTGCATAAGCTTGTTTATCAATAGCCGGGTAATTTAATTCGGCCCCTTGCAGACCAGTGCTCATGAAAGATATGGGGAATTCATCCCCCCCATCTTCCTTCTGAGTAAGCAGAGCTGCTAGCGAATCATCAGATGCAAAAGTATACAGAATAAAATCTTTATCGAAATCTGGGATTTTTAAGGAGGGTGCATGTGCAACATCAGTTTTAATCTTGCTGAATGCATTCTTCTCAATCTCAGTCCATTTGAATTGTGCACTTTGCTTCACCATTTGCTGCAGCGGTTTGACAATCTGAGCAAAATCTGGCACAAATCTTTGTACGAAATTTATCGTTCCCATAAATGATTGCATCCCCTTTTTATTATGGGGCAAGGGGATCTGTTCAATGGCCTTGATTCTTTCTAGGTCTATAGAGATTCCCTTCTTTGAAACTACGTGACCCAGCAAATTACCCTCTGTAACAGCAAACACACACTTCTTGGGATTGAGTGAGATGCCATATTTCTGACAGCGTTCAAAAATCTGCCTTAGATGAAACATGTGTTCTTCTCTCCTCTTTGAGAATATCATAATATCATTGAGGTATATTACAACACTACGACCAATTAAACCGCGGAAAGCTATGTCCATAGCCCTCTGGAACATAGCTCCAGCGTTTATAAGCCCAAAGGGCATTCTTCGGTAAGCGAAAGTTCCCCATCTGGTCCTGAATATTGTCTTCAATCTGTCTTCTTCGGCTACTAATACTTGATTGTAGCCTGAGAATCCATCTAAATAAGAAAATAGCTCAGAACCTAAGACCATTTGTAGTAGCTGCTCCATGGGTGGAACAGGATAATTATATTTATCTGAAACGTGGTTTAAATTCCTGAAATCCATGCATAGCCTGATTTCTCCTGATTTTTTACTCACTAGTACCAGATTTGAGACCCATTCAAAGTGTCTGACCTTAAAGATGATTCTAGCATCCAATAATTTCTTAACTTCACTCTGGATCAGAGGTTCCAATTTTGGGTGCATTTTCCTCAAAGGTTGCTGATAAGGTTTGACACCAGATTTGATGGGGATAACATACTGGATGATGCTTGTGTCATATGTCTTCAAATCTTCGTATGTCCAGGCGAAAAAATCTTTATACTGATTAAAAAGACTGATGAACTTATCTCTTTCTGTTGGTGAACAACATTTGCCAAGATTCACATATTTAGGATTTGTCTCAATCCCTAAATTTATCAATTCGAATTGTAGAGATGAGCAGTGAGTCTTCACGTTTGTTGGCCTTCTAAAATTTTCATTTAAATCGAACATTATTTTTAAGGTTCTGACTCCTTTAGGGATGAAATTATCATACTTCAGTTCGGTCTGATGTTCTTCATCATCTATAATCGCCCCTTTAAATACCTCGTCATTCGTTAAGCATTCTATAATCTGCTGATCATCATCGAACACTCATAGGTTGGTAATCATATCAGGAACCGAGGGCCTGGAAAGCAATTCAACGGAGCATCGATTATTAGTAGGCACAAGCCTAGCAGTTGATGTGGTTAACAAGTCAGCTGCTGCATTTTTAAGTCTTGGAATTGATATAATATTAAATGCGTCAAAACATTTGAGGAGGTCCCATACCTCATTTTGATAAGCTTTTAAGTGAGGAGAAATACAATGTATTTGATTCCGAATCTATTTTACAACTATTTCAGAATCTCCAAAAACTTTCAGATTACATACCTTTAATTCGATTGCTTTCCTTAAACCCTGCACCAACGCTTCATACTCAGCTGTGCTATTTTTGCATTCAAACTCTAATCTACATGAAAGAAAATGTTTATTCTTCTTGGGATCGATCAGGACACAGCCGGCCCTTGACCCTTCTAATGTCTTAGAACCATAAAAAAAAAGTCCAGAAATCGCTAACTACTATACGCGAATCTACTCCTACTGCTAAGTTTACTATTTTATAGTTGATTTCATTAGCCTGTGAAAATCAAAGGAGATCAGGCTGGGCGTCTGATGTGTTGCTGGCTTCTTCTGCTTAGTAATTTCCTGGTTCCAATTCAATAAAGTAATTTCCCAACACATAATCCATTGGTTCGTTATTTTCCTCAAGTTAAGTAACGTTGTATTTCATGTGAGGCTCCCTCAAAATTTTAATTTGGTTCGGGCTTCCTTTATACGGAAGCCACAGATGCGACCAATCTGAGGCAAAATATCCATTTAGTTTTTCCGACCAGTCTCTGCTTAGAACAAGACCATAAGCATCTGGTATGTCGGCCACCACGATATCAATAACTTGGCATACTTTATCATTTGAAGATAGGCGGACTAGGAAATCCTCCATTTCCCCAATTAATTTCACATTCATCCTATCCAGCTGAACAACCCTCCAAGTGGATGGCTTAGGCTTCCCATTTATCCTTTTACAGACTGATATTGGCATGACGTTAACCGACGCCCCTGAGTCTACCAGGCAATTATGTACGTTGTGATTAAAAATTTCAAAAGTGAGGAGGAAAGGTGGATGCTTGTTCTTAGACTTACCTCCAATGCTGGTTTCTCCGATTTCTTCTTCTTCCTTGGGTCAATTGTCAGTGGGCAGCCTCTCATCTGATGCTTCAAGCGCTTTTAATAGTCTTTCTTTTTGCTGCGGCACTTTACACATTTCAAATAGTGAAATGTTCGCCTTTACCTTCTTTATATCTTCCACGATGTCATAATCCATCTACGGTTCGGTGGGATGCGGTTTATCAGCATTTGTCTTTTCTTCATTGGGCTTGGCTAGCATATAGTGCTATCTAGGATCTTGACTAGTGATGGTGAATTCGGGAATTTCATCAGCAGGGGAATTTCTTTGAAATTTCTTAACATTTTTCTGAAGCCTTTTAATCTTTGGAAGCATGAGACTATTTTCTTTATCCGACCCTTGGCTCCTTGTTGTTACGTTGGTTTCCATGAAGTCCTTGTATTCCTAATTCATTTCTTCCTCAGCATCGAATAACGAAATAGAATTCCATAGAACCATGGTCTCTTCTTCTTGTTCTTTCGTTGACGTGTTACTGTCTTTTCTTTCTTCATCTCCATCTTCTGTTAATTTAGAATCCAACAGCTGATTCATAACCAACGTCATTGAGTTTATCCATTGAGGACAATTCTTTTTAGAGTGGGGTTGTTGGTGGAAAGTGCAAAAATTGTCCATTCCTACCTTTGTTAAATTCATAGATGCTGAATTATGCGGAGGAGGTTGGGATTGATTGTTATCCTCCCTTTTCTTGTAATAAGGCTTGTAGAACTTTTGAGCTTCCTTTTCTTTTTCCAAGTCTATGATTCTGTTAGAAAGCTTCTGCATCATTTTTGCCATAGTTTCAAAATATGGTGATGGCTCTTCCTTAGGCTTAGTAAACAACAGGGCTTTCCTTCCCACATTTTTCTCTTTGGATCATTCGGGGTAATCTTCGATACTTTCCCTTTCAACCTCTACTATTTCCGCCTCCTCATAGGTCTCCGCTAGAGTAGGATTGGCCTTTATTTTGGCAAACATGGATAACTCAGGTCCTAAAGCTGAGGTATAATATTTAATTAGGACTTTATCCGAAGGTCTGTCAGCTTCAGAAAAATTCTTGAGGTACGCTGCAAATCTTTGAGTGAAGCTGTGCACCTTATCCTTTCTCTCTTTCTTTAAGGTGCATAGTCCTTTCATGAGGGCTGCATGAGTCTTTTGGGTCGCATACTTACTTCTAAAGATCCTCTCGAAGGTATCCCAATTGGGGATAGAGTTTGCAGGAAAACCAAAATACCACGAGGCTGCAGCTCCTTTAAGGGTGTGCAGGAATAGTTTGCAAACAACATCCTCCTACTCCCCAGCTCTTAACCCTTCTATTTCCAAATAGAAACTTTGCAAGTGGTAGTATACTAGTATCTTCTCACTTGGGTTGAACTTTGGAATCATCTTTTCAAAGGATTGAGGTAAATCATGCAATGGAGGTGTTAGGTTTAAAGGTGATTTGGCTCTCCAGGCGGGTGGTGGATTCGGTGGGTTGGGTGGTTGATTTGCGTTTACGCCTGCCATGAGTCTGGGTGGAGAGTGGGGAGGTGAGCAAAAAGGAGTGTGAGTAGGAGAACTGTGAGGGGTATTCGGGCCTTCTTGATTCAAAGGAAGTACAACTTCCTGTAAGGCTGTTTCTACAAGTTCTTCCCAATCCCCAACCAGCATTGAGTCTTCAAATATAGGACGCTCTTTCCTTTTATATTCTCTTCTAGGCAATTCAGGGATGATCGAAAATCCTCCAATCTTCTTCACATATGCCCTAGTGTGTCTTCTCAGATTATTAACCACTTTGTTGTCAATAGAATACAAATGTTCTCTACCCCCTTCTTCTGGAATTGGGTTATGAAACCCACTGCTTTCTGAACTGTTACTAGTGGAATAGTCTTGGGAAAACAGGTTTCCACGGCCAGCCATGCATTGGAAGCCCTCCTTCTAGTGCCAAAAACTATTGAGGCCTAGAAATTTGCAGGCAACAACAGCAAGGGATTCTCCCCAGTCAACGTTCCCAACTAGCTCGTGACTGTTTGGTGTAGGGAATCCATCCGGTTTGTGGTCCGGCTACCTTAGGTCAAGTAACAAAAGTAAAAGGGTTTACCAGTTGCAGCCCGGTCCACCGTATATGTTTTTTGTATTTTTTGACTTAAGATATGATATGCATGTGCCTAATTAACAATACAGGGTGATAAAGGATGCAAGGAGTAGTCACAAAGTGATGCGTAGGTTCTTACCTCTCGTCTTAGAACTCACAAGCATCTAAATCATACAAACAGTAATAAAGTAAAACTAACTAAGCTATCTCTAGAGAGCTGGATATTAATTCATGAGTAATGCACTACTGTCCATGTGTTATGGAAAATTGTAGATAGTTGTTCTTATAACCATACATATAAACATGAATAAAAGTATACATGATAAGGTAGCTCATCAACAGTTCAAAACTCCCATTACTCATAGTGGAAAACATCCTAAGGATACTGAAGAACATTCAGATAAGAACATAGGTTCAGGAAGTTAGAACACTCTCACAGTTAATGAAACACAGTTGAAAATGAAATAGTTCCCATTCAACATCGCTCATTTAAACACATTGATACATTCCACCTAGTACTTTCTCCAATAGGCAAAATTTGCAGTTTCTGGTTGTACAATGAAATAGTTCCTCTTACAAGCATTAGTTGACAAGTTTTTTGAGGGTAAAAAGCCCCTCTCCGATCTAACTTTCCAATATTTAAACTAAAACAGTAGACCGCTTGGGCTTCCCCCCAACGTCTGACCTTTCGGTCCCTCCAACATTTCATATCCCTCTTTTTTATCTTTACTGTGTGCACTCATGATCTGCTGAATAACTGACATAATTTTTAGGTTTGCGTCTTTGTCGATATTGATTTTTCCTTTTGCTTCGCTTTCCCTCCTTGCGATCTTGTCGGTTTTGGTTCGACCTTCGCCAAAACTGCCCAGCTCCTTTCTGCCACCTATCTCCCAGCTAGACCTTCACGCCACGGTAGTCTGGACAGTCTCTTGAACCCTCCTGCAATTAAATGACATCTATCATTCATAGGGACTGTATTCTCAACAAAATCAAACTATGTTAAATTATGTCAACCAAACGGATAAGCAGCAAGAAAAGCCATGTAATGTGTTATTGTTGTGAGAGCTTAACAAGTGCCGACACCACTATTTCGTCCCTCTATGGGTTCTAAAGAAATCAATAAGGAAAAAAATGAAAAACTCATCGACGGCTAGAAATGCTAACATCGGCTGGGTAGACTTATTCACAGCCGCATAAGCGAGTCTTAACAGGCGACGGGTAGTGTGAAAACACGTAGGCCTATCGGAGTCGAAAAGTTATGACCTAAGTTGTGGGCGGGAAAACTTCCAGTTGGAGATTGAAAAGACATCGACATCAGAAGCCAAATGCTTTGTGCAGCCGCAATGATGGAAGAGGAAAAGGCTACAGACACGCGACTGGAAATTGACATGCATTGGTGGGCAGAGCGCTTACACTTCGGGTAGCTAGCTGCTCTGGGAGCCGCAATGACGGAAGACAAACATACAACAAACTCCGATCAAAACATACTTTGACACTCGATTCATAAAAAAATTAGGTGTTCGGAATAGCTTTAAAATTCAGCAACAGTAAAAAACCTGTACAAATTTTCAAAGAAAAAAGGGTCCGATTCATCTTCGAGTAGCAAATAAACTCAAAATCTGTGACCCACAACAATTTTCAAACACAGGCAACTTTTGAAAATTGGACGAGAGTCAATCTTCAAAATCACCCAACATTAGAGCCTGACCAAGAAAGTTCATGGATCCAAACGATTCAAAACAACACTAAATCCTGAGGAGGGGACCAAAATTTGAAAAATTTGGGGAAAACAGTTGCAGCTGCAACAAATCCATATTTTGGACTTATGTGGGATTCCCTTACCTATTTCTTGGTTCATTGGATACTTAAGGAGCTGATGACCAGGTTTGCAAAGCAAATCACCTCCTGAAAACCATTAGAAAAACCATAAAACTGGCATTTTTTCATAAAAATGCGCCTTTCCTATGTTCCACTAGAGTTTTTCACCTTGAACATGCTAGTTTCTTGTGTTCTGCTACTGTGTATCTTTAAAAAATTATTAAAGAATATAAACATTCTTGAAATTAGGTGGTTTAGGAACCACCTCCTCGGTTGCAATTGTTCCTTCCTCGACCCTATCTCTTCCATTTTCTATATAAGAGAGGGAAAATGTACCATTAAGAGAACTTGGTCTATATTATTGTTATGCTAGAAAAATTTGGACTCTCATCCCCCTCACCTATACCCTAGTTTCCATCTACCTTTTCTACAAAGCTTGGATGTTGGGATTCTTGGAAGAGAGAAGCATGAAATCCATATTGAAGGTTTCATCGAGCTTCCTTGAATGATGAGAAGGTATATTGGCACTTATTTCATTGATTAATAAAAACTTGAAATTCTTCCCTTTCCAAATCGTTGTATGTATATCTCAGTATTTTATTATATGTTGATGTTTATGAGATCAGGGTTTCATGTTCTTTTGAATATCAATATCTTATATGTGGTCAAATTGGTTTGAGGAAGGTTTGAAGTGGGTTTACAAGTTCCTTGTTTGGAGAGAAAGGGGAGGGCTCAAGAATAAGATTGGATCAACCTTCTGGTTGTAAGGTACACATCCACTTAACCCTTTAAATTTTTCTTAAATTTGTACTTGCAAAGCTTTATATGTTTATCTGTAAATACGAGTATGTTTGTGATATCAAACCCTAGTAGGAACACTTTCACTAACATTGGATACAATGTTTCTTGCATGAATAGTTTATTATTGATCTCTCATTCACATCATATCTCTCTTGTATTAGTTCCTATATTTACATGGTATCAAAGTTGTAGTGGTGCTAAACTAGTCAGTATTCCAATCTTTGATTTCAAGGGTTGATCTATAGCAGGTTAAAGAAAGGATTTTGCAGCCATCAAAGAGACATTTGTGACCATGGATATTCTATCGCCCCAATAGATTCTAACCCCATTCAACTATTATGAATGTAATTCAAGAGTATATATTCTCTTGAGGATGAAGGGGCTCTATCAGATCATAATGGATATATAGGTGGGACCAAATGCAACAATTGAAAAGTCTAAATACTTGATTGGAATGGATGAAGCATTGGGGCCATTATATTGATCTAGATTTACTCTACCACATTGAAGAAAATAAGACTCCAAATGAATCTTGGACTAATTTTTCCATGCGCTTTGTGAAAATCTAATTCATAGTAGGATCTAGGAGATAAGGTAATCCTCACAATTCAATATTGCTCACAAAATATGCAGAAAACAATAGATAGAGTGAAATTAACACATAAAAATGTTGTCAATATAGAGTTTATTATGAATGTACAACATGTAAATATGTATGGAACATATTTATATTACAATAGGGAGAAATCAATATCCTTTGGAGGCAATTTGGATGCATACATGTGGTAGGCTTAGAGTTGACCTCAAAACCGGCCTAGGTGGACCAATGAGCTCCAAAACCACCTCAAACAGTCATGAATGCTAATGTGAACGTGGCTAGAGCATGATAGGACATACATGAGGGTAGGATAGGTGTGGTGGAGTGCATGGGTGAGTGGGAGTGGCTCTAGGCAGCAATAAATGGTCCAGAAGAGTCAAATCCACCCGAATACATGCATGGGTGCCTCTAGTCAACTAGTTTCCTTGATTTAAGGTATGGGATGAGGGAGCATGTGTAACCATAATGAAAAAAAGAGGGCACATGAGTGCATTTATGAGTCCACAACACCAAATAGACCAAGGTTGACTAACACAACCTAGTTTTGGACCATATAACATAAGCATGAGACTAGTGAAAATGTGTCCTAGGTGTATGACCATGGTACTAAGGTGGAATAATGATCTAACACCCCTTATTAATCCTGAATTAATAAAATTACATTACAATAATGAGGACTTGGAAAATAAGGCTCAAGTCACCTCTTACAAAAAATTATTAGTCCATATAACCAAGGTAAGGAGGAAAACCTCATGGGAACAAAACCTCCCCTCTAAAATGGGAATGGAGAAAAATATGAAAGTGAATATCATACATAAACATGTGTCACCCACTCCAAGAAGTGATCTCAGATAGGTGAATGTCTTCTCTGTGAAGCTCTTGGTGAAGATGTCAGTAGTTTACTCTGCAAATAGGAAATACTACAATGATATCACTTGCTCATGCACCAAGCTCATGATGTAGTGCATGTGTATCTCAATGTTCTTGGAACTCTGCCTATGTAAGGGATAAGTAGAAACCTTAATTTCACACCAAATGATTGTAGGTGAATCAAATGCAAAACCAAGTTCCCCAAGAATACCTTGCAACCACACACATTGTGTAGTTGTGTTCACTGCTCCTATGTACTTGGCCTCAGTTGAAGAAAGGGATATAGTGTGTTGTTTATTGCTTGACCAACATATGGGACCATGTGCAAGCATTAAGACATAACCTGAAGTGTAATTTATGTCAATGGAATCTCCAACCCAATCAGAATCAGTAAATCCAACTAGTTCTAGTGGAGAACCAACAACATAGTGTACCCCGAAGTGTTTGGTTCCTTGCACATAATGCAAGATTATTTTTGCAGCCTTCCAATGGATCTCATGAGGATCTTGCATATATCTATAAACAAAACCTACAACATACTCCATATCAGTTCGAGAGTGTGTAAGATACAAAAAAATCCCAACTAGTTGTCTGTACAACGAGCTTCCCAACAATGGAGATGCACCCACTACAAAAATTTACCCCAAAATCCGACACCTTGCATGTCTGAAATTCGACACTTATCGGTTGCCTTTTTGACACATACGCTTTTTTTTTTTCCATCGATGGTGTAACGTCGGATATTTGACCTACGAATAATGTGGGTCAAATATTTGAAAGACCATTGTGTCGCATATTTGACCGTATTTCCTTCCAAAGTGCCAATCAAAATTGCATTAATCGTCGGAAATCTGACGTTGGCCGACCCTTGACGCGTCGGAAATACGGAGGACAGAAGTGTCAGATGAATGGCGCTACCGTCGGTATTTTTATCTAGCAAGTGATAGATAACCGATGCCATCCGACACTAGAAGATTCGGCCTTCTGTCGTGGTCCGACACTTGAACCGTCGGTCGTCCGATTGGTGGAAGCATCGGAGTCATGCCACGAACGTCAGATGTGTTTACTGGAGTGTCGGATGGCGTCGAAAAAGTGACCGACGTTGCTGGATTTAGAAAAGAAAATCCAAAGATTAACTAATGAACATTAGAAAGACATATTTAACTAATTAAGACAATTGTTGAAATTCAGGGTTAGGTTAGGATTTGATATAAGATAATTAAAATTTTATACTTTAATGCATAACACAAAACTAAAAAAGAGCTAAATACAGAACAATACTGTTGTAATAAATTCAAAACATAATTTTTGTCTCTTTCAACTTTGACACTCCAATGGTCATTATGTTAAAGTTGGTCCTTCAGATACAATTTTTCAATTGCAATGTACATAAACTAAACAATAAGAATAGAAGTCCTTTCATGTAAAACAAACTAACAACTAAAGAACAATGATAATGAACTATTGTTGGCTTAGATCTAGTTTGGATCTTCCTTATACTCAGATACTTTTAGGGTAACATATTGTCGTTGAAAGGACAAGTCACCAAAGGATCAGATGGAATACCTTGTGAGAGAGATAAGCTTTACATTTAAATATTCCCCTCATGATAGTAAACCTTTTGAAGTCTTATTGTTGCCTTGATTTGGTGGAAGAGCATGCCCAGAAACCAGGAAATTGTCTTCACGTAAACAAACAAGATAGTAACATAATTAGAAATGTTTCTAGATTGACAACATTTCAATATGATGTGCATTTGACTTCGATTATGTACCCAATATTTACTCACCTGAGACACCTGATGTACCCAAATTAATCTGTTGCAGTGTTGCACACTGTTGTTCTTTTGTAGGTGAATAATGGAAATTATTTCAATATGATGTGCATTTGACTTCGATTATGTACCAAATACTTTCTCACCTGAGACGGCTAATGTACCCAAACTACTTTGCTGCAGTGTTGCACACTGTGGTTCTTTTGTAGGTGAATAATGGCAATTCTGGTAAGAAACTAAGGCTAACTTCCCCTAAAATATTGATGTGGTAGTACCAAAATCTGTGTTTATATATTTTTTCTGGTAAATTCAAATTAGGTAGCACTGTCGATGCATGTGTTGCATTTAAAAAATGAATATTCTCGTTTGGTGGAGGACATAAGGAAGTATCAACAGGAGGACTATAAATTGAAAAGTGAAAGCGGGAAGTATCAACCAAAAATCCATCAGTATCAGCTTGCTTTATTTTTTTCCCAGAAGAATAAAACCCATTCCATATAATCGAGTTGGAGATGAGCCCTATCTATTTATTTCTTAATCAAAATCGGGAAGGGAAAGGTTTAGATCATTTTTTAAAATACATTCCACCTTAAGCCCTGAAATTTGTGGAGTTTTTAAGCTAAGTTTAAACAACTGGTTTTGATATTCTTCAGTTTCAGTTTGTCCATAAACAAATTTGACATTTTCCCAGTAAAACTTGACCATAATGCATTTTTCTCATTAATATTCGAAGAACCTTCCCTAAGGTCACAAGGTGCTTTTACCGGTCCAGTATCACAAAGACCTGGATTCTGGACATAGTGATTTGCATAAGGAGAACTGTCTCTTCTATATAGATAGCTATTATAGTGACTGCATCCTCTAGATTCCCTAACTTCATATGTAATTTTGCAATTTGTACCATCCTTATCATGCACAGTGTCTTCACATTTGCAATTCTCACATGGAAAATCTCCACTTAAGTTAAATTTATGTACTAAACCAATGGATTGAATCGATTTAAAAACCAGAAGGACTTGAACCAAATGTTTAATCTTCAAAACCACCTCTTACACGTCTCAAATATTTCAAATATTTATGATGTATCTCTCTAAAATGGGTCTAGGTTTATGGTGTGATTGTTATATTATCCACGATATCCTCATGTATATGATTTTGATGATGGTTCTCCAACCCAATTCCATTATGGTTCAGGTGTGACCCTTGACTGATTCTGGTTCTAGTTCTCATAACCTTGCTCTTTACATCACTATACTCAACAATTGCATAGGTGGATGGAAGACTCCAATTGAATAGTGAATACAAGTTACAGTTCTATATTTTAACACCAATAATGAGGTCCTACCAGAATTAAAGATATGATAGAAAACCAATCAAACCAAGACAAAAACACATTTAAAAAATTAGTGGAAAAAGTAAATTAACAAATTTTAATTATTGGAATATTTGAACCAAGAATTAATTAGGTTTGTTGTACAACAATGATCACATATACTTGAGTGCAAGATTTCAAATTTCTTTGGACAACAACAGGTGTATATTTTGGGAATGCTGGAACATGTAATAAATTTTTAAAAACAAAAGCCAGCTATAAAAGAAAAAAATGAAGGAATAATGAACAGATCAAGAGCATCTGTTATCATATTCTGGGAAAATTTCCACAAGCTAATATTGTATAGATAATTTAAAAGAATCAATATTGCTATAATGACAGATTTTTTACTACATTCCACAAGCTCACTAGTTCATTTTCATATGATATTGTCTGTCTGTATAGAACCTACACACGTAAGGTGGATACTTGATCTGTCTTAACACCTTTGTTTCTATAAGCAAGAATGACATCCATTTTTCACACTACCAAAAATGTGGGTTTGACTTTGAATGGAACATGGTTTGTTCAACACACTTCCTTTTATTTGAATTGAACATCATTTGCTTATCACACTTCAACATAGAATTCTGGACATAAACAAAGTATTTCACAGAAGCATGTTATATATTAACATTAACGCAACTAAGAAGCGAAGAACTAACCTGACTAGTCTGAATGAAAGAAACTAGGACATTTTTTGTATGCTTCCACAATTATTGGAGTTAAATTTTTTGCTAGGGATGTAATCACCTGCACCAAAAATAACATGATTAGCAACTCCAATAATCCTACAATAGTTCTAAAAAATGGTGAAGTAGGAAACAAGCAACATAACCAACTTAAGAGCTTGTTACCCACTCGCATGCTGAAAAAATTCTAGGGATTTGTTAAAGCATTTCAATCCAATAAAAACTATTCCCCTGCATTATATTAGCAAAACAAATGTTAAAATTTATCATAAAAGAATATCCATTTCCTAATAGTAAATAACAAAACATTTAATTTCAATAGAAGCGAAATTCATTTTTTCTATAGTGCCTGACTCTTTTGACAAAATTTATCTTAACTATACCCTATACCTATTACCACATACCCAAATACTAGAGATCCTTACTAGATACTCTGTACTCATAGCTGACACGTATTCTACCCTTGAACCCATGCTACCCTTCTGATAATCAAATGAATTTAAACCTTTATGGGCTTCTAGGGAACAAAATTCCCATGAGAGCCAAAATTATCGAAAATTGATATATATAAATGCATAAACATTTCTAAGACTTCCTAATTACAAAATCTCTCCTTAAGGGTTTTATTAAACCTTGTGGAACTTGAAAATGTTTCATGGATCCTTAATTGGTTTTGGTAGTGTTAGTAAATTTTACATTAGTAATAAGCCAATGATAGACCGTGAGCAATCAGTTTCCTCATGGAGCAGTACTGTAACTCGGCTGTTTCATGTCCCCACCATATGATTTGATTGTTTTGTAATTCCACATACGCATTTATGCATTGTTCAACTCCAAGCAATGTGTTTATTAAGTAATTTTTGTAACAACAACAACAAAGGAACAAGCAAAGCAACAAGTTTTAAGCACTTGCAAAAAACAACAAAGCAACAAGTTTTACCTATGATAGGGATGGAGGATCAGGCTATTAATGATTCCCAAAAAATACTGGCAGATACTATTGCCTATCAAAATGAAGCCAATGCAACAACAGAAAGGGGCACATAGGTAATTGCTTTTATATGCAATTAATTCTTATTTAACCAAGATGTTTGTGAAAAAATCCTCAACTACTATGTTTTTAAACTCAAAATATTACTTTCAATTTCAATGGATGTTTCAGTAATTAATAGATCAGTTTGATACCTAGTTATCAATTATTGCAGGAAATGGAAATTGAAAGGTCATATCAATAAGAGTTGACAAAGGAACTTGAAGGCATTCCATATTCCATTGAAATTTTCTGCATTGTCCAGATCACGTTCATAATAAAATTCAAAATGTAAAGTTGACCCTAATTGGCTTGCTGCTACATCACAACCATTTTCTACCATCCAATCCTTCTTTACTTCCCCATCCTTGTGATAGAGAAAGAAAATGAAGATTCAACACTGCACTTCCTGGCAGTTTTCCACTCAGGAGTAACTTGGAAGGGTTAATCCTTACAAGAGCTACAAGATCTTGAAGAGATGCTAAAAGTATGTTACGATCATTTGATGAAAGAAGGTGTGTGAAATGTTGCATAAAACATACAACTTTAAATGTAAAGGATCAGATGGATCTTCCTTTTTTTTGTGTCTTACGTTGTATGTATATATGGTAACACCATTGGATAAAAAAGTGCATAAGTTTAGGTGCGTCTAGTAGACCTACCGCTGCCTCTATTTATTGTGACACATGCTTCAATATGCACAACTTCGAAATATGGATTAGAAGTGAGAAAAATAAACAACTCAAGTTATTGATAACTTTTGGGATCATGGTTATTTGTTGATAGTATTCTCTTACCCTACCGTTATGTTACAAAAGAATCCATCTATGAATTTACTCTGAAGCATATGTATGATTTAGTGGGATAAAGTAGGCAATGCACCCTATATAACATTATTATTGGATGAAATTGTGCTCAAGTCCAGGTATGTACACAAGTGACGAGACTATAAGTAAGGAAAACCAGCTAGTCAAGTTATTGATATTTTTTAGATTATGGTCATTTATTGGTAGTATTCTCTTACCCTACTATCATGTTGCAAAGGAAGCCATCGATTGAGCCTGTCTAGATTTAGTACTAAGACCATTCTTACATATTGGATGAAATCTTCCACCATTCAACCAGCGAGGTATATACCAAACAAATATTATATAATGGTTTCTTTTTATGCTAATGAAAAATCATCATTTGTATTAAAAAACAAACATCATGTGGAAAAAAAACCTTCAATTACAAGGCAGTCTTGGAGTTTCACAAGTCGCATAGTTGTTTTGTTTGGTCATATGAACATGTATGCCTATCCATTTGAAAAATTGTAAAGAAAGTAAACTAAATCAAATAATGACTCCAGCTAGATGCATATGACCATAAATCCTAATCACACCATAAATCAACACTCTATAGACTTGCTGCACCACAACGAACATAGTCTTTATTCCCTTCTATATTTAGTAACTCTTCATGTATAAACACAAAAAAGGAATCAATTGACCTATGAATACTAGTGGGAAATATGCTCTATAGTGTTGAAAATTTAGAAATTATTTCAAAAGAAAATCAACAAAACATAATTAATCCAATACCTGGATTATGACATCCCACCACTTGACCATGCTATCATCACCTGCTGAAAGTAATGAAGTTTGTCCTATGAAGAATACCTCACCAATCCAATAAATGGAGACATCCATTACAAAACTAGTGGTTAAAGCAAATGTTGATCCTTTGAATAGTTCCTTCCATCTTAGCTACAATATGCTATTGAATCATATGCATTACAAGGATGGTGGCATAGAGACTGTTGAAATAATATTTCTACAAGTTCCATTTTGATCGTGAGCTTCCCATTCTTCATAAATGTGTGAAGGATATAGGGGGACAATAGATGATGGGTATGGCCTTGTTGGAAAAGATTGATTTAAAAGTTAATGAGTGGATCTCACCTGTACATGAAGTGACTCATGGAAAAAATGTTAGGGCTTTGCTTATCAAAATGGATCAAACATGACAAAATTTAACATAGGAAAATAAGGAAATGTAGGACTCTATGGATTAGATTAGAGTCCATAATCCAACAAACCATGGAAATTTAACAACGCAAAATGAACAAGCATTTGATGAATGCATGGTTAGGTTCCTGAAGAGGAATCTAATCCTCAGGATTTATGAAAATATTTTAGATCTGTGACTGTCATGGAGAAGACTATGGATACTAAATATAAGGTTTCTCTCATATACCTAAAGTTCTTTTGTGCAGAATCCGAAAATGCCTAAATCTAGCAACATACTTAGTATTGAGCTAACAAAAAGAGATTCCTTTGACATTTTTTACTCATGCCAATGTTTTTAATTTTTGAGCTCATATTTAAATAAATGAATGCATATGCAACTAAATTCTTGTGACAAGAATTGTTTATTCTTTTTATTTTCTGAGTCTTAATCCTAGAGTTCAAGTTTTCCATCCCAAGGCTAGTATTTAGTCCATCACTTCTCTAAGTCATGTCTAGTTTTCAATGTCAATTTATAATGACAAAAAAATAGTATGAATGAATTTAGGTTCCCACGTTCAAATTTTAGGTGTGAACTCACTTGAGATCCATCGGTATGTATCATATGAAAATATAGAAAAATAAAGACAAGTCACTTGGTAGAAAAGATATTGAGGAAGAAAAATGTTACACTTTTCAGTTGCATGGATTTGTTGGATGATTTTGAGGTTCTCATGCATCCCACAAGAGGTGTTATCCCAATGTGATACCACCATTATCCCATAACCTAAAATGTAATGAAATTTTTTTAAGGTTATTCAAAGTAAATTTTTGGGGAATCCAACATTCCACCTCAAAACATAGGAGCAAAGAAATCATGGAGTGTAGTTTCTAAGTTAAGTTGGTTCAAGAAGTAGAGTTTAAATGAAAGTTTTTCTTAGTTTCTGAGAGTGGGTATTATTGGGATTGAACCTAACACCCAAGAATGTACACAAGTCTACAAAAAAAAATATTTCACGTCGATGCATCAGATCAATATCTAGATCAATGTTGCAAATGTCTCCAATTTCTCCCAATATTTACAAAACTTTATTGAGCTTTAAAGTTTTCTATTGTTCCTGATGTTTTTGGTATTTCTTATGTTTTTCAATTCCAAAATTATGCTTGCTGATATTTTCTGATTTTTTTAGGTCCAAGTTTATGCCTACTAATATTTTCCTCGACATTTTCCCTAGTATTTCCAATATGTGTATATCTGGGCCGTTAGTGATATATCCCAAGATGAAAATTGCAACATTGATCTGGAAAAATATTTGTAGCTAGGGATGCAATTTGGTAAGGGTGGTTGAAAATTGAAAAATGGGTTTGAAGCCATTTTGGAAAGCATTTATCTTTCAAGAGAAACCAGAGAAAAAAATCCAAATATGTGGAGAGGTGCACAATGTGAAATACTAAAGCCCTATGACCTTCTTTCTCACTAGGAATGTGTTTCGAGTGCCTCTATGCACTTCATAAACACTTGTCAGGTTGTTTCAACAGAGATATTTTTCAAAGCAGAATTTTCTTGTTTTGGAAAACTCCAAACTTTTTGGTTTAATGATGAACCTAACAATGTAGAAATGTCAAAAGACCCCTGCCTAACTTGTAGAACGTTTACATAGTCTATATTCTTGCCTCTAGTGATTGTTTTTCGCCTCTATGTATGGTAATAATCATCATCAACTAAATGTATGTGTGTGCACATGCATAAATACCCAATACACAACTCAATCAAACAAAAGAAAACATATTTATACCTTGTTTTCTAAATCTTCACACTGTCTTCTTATGCTTTACCTTTCAAAACATCATTCAACATACTTCATTTTTTGTCCTGTTGCAATAGTTTCATGTTAAGATCCATCAAATATATTTATGTTTGTTTATGAAAATAACAAAAAATAATCTAAATGAATACAATTCTATTACAATGTAAATTACAATACTATTCAACTATTCAAGTAAATTAATTGTTAAGAATATATCACCTGATAAAACATGGATAGCCAAAAATACTATGTATATAAGGCCATCGATCTAATCAAAACTCCATTTCTTGCCTCTTAACTATGGAAATGTTTCTCAACGCTATCTGTAACAAGTTCCAATGGAGGAGTCAAATAGCAATAGTGAAAATTACAAAGTAAAAATATAGAAATAGATGTTTTTTAATGTATTCTTCCTTACCATTCATTGAGCTCCTCTTTGTTTCGAGAATAATTTAATATTCTCTACTAAACAGGACCAACCACGTGAAGGTGGAAGCTCTTATTTCCCCTCCCCCCCCTCACATCACTCTCAACTCCCCAAACCCAATGCCTATACTTGCAAATAACAATTTATTTCACTATTTCACAAAGCAAATAACAATGCATCTACAATGCAAATTATTTCACTCAATAGTTGAAAAATGATTTCATTAAATCATTCTTTAAAACATTCATTAAACCATTCAATCATTCAACAGCTGAAAAAACCATTCATTACCTCATTCATTAAAACATTAATTTAGTCAATGGTAGAAAAAAAATCAGTAAACAATTCAGTAAAACATCCATTCATAAAAGACTGAGTTTGTGCTATGCTTTCAAAAATATATTTCAAATTTACAAAAAGTTTTAGATTGATGGATTTATAAAAGTCCTGTGTGGATATTCCGTGGCCTTGGAGTCCTGTGTTTCCAAAATTTTCCATTCACCCCATTGCAATGTCAGACCCTTCTTTGAGAGCCTGTTTGCGTCCTTATTTTTCTCCCTGTAAACATGAGTGAAAGATATTGATTCAAAGAATGAGAGAGAATGGGTTGTCTCTTCAAATAATGCATATAGAGAAGCAGTTCTACATTTCTATATCTTATTCATCCACTTTATAACCACCATTGAGTCACCATATACTTGTAACTGTCTGCAATTTCTTTCATTGGTAAAATAGAGAAGTAATTTCAATGTCATGATTTTTGCATAGTTGTTGGTTCCAGTTCCCAGGCCCAAAGAAATTTGAAAAAAATGACTTTGATTTAGATATAAGCATGCACCTCCTGAGTTTGTGCACTGAATGCTTGTTTTCTTCCATCCAATTGCTAGACCTCCATAGTGGCTGATGGCACTTTGCGCTGTGAAAGAGTATTGCGGAAGAAGTGATGTTAAACTAGTTTCAACTTCTAGCTCTGGACCCATTGTTTCTTGTGGAAGGACGACTTATGGTGATAGAACCTCCATCATCCTTTTTAGGGCAAGCCTTTTTTGGGTGCTTGCTAGACCCCTGCAGTTCAGGGAGACAAATTTCATTTGGGCACCCCATCTGGGGTTTGCACCACTCTAAGCGCCCCAAAAATGGTTGTTTGTCTGCCACTTGCCTGATCCTCGAGCGCCATGCTCTGGGCCGTAGAGAGGTGAGATGGTCTTCCTCTCCCTTTCCCTTTGGATGTGATCCTAGCATTTACCCCTAGTCCTTTTGTAGGGATTTTTGGTTTTTGAGGGATTCGAACTTCCCTTGAACGAAGGTGGAAATGGATAGAGGAGGACTGAGTAGGCAAGTCATTTTCTATGGTGGAAGGTGAGGTTGCTTGGTTTGAATTGGAGGTACTTTTGAATGTGGGCAAGGAGGTGCCATTTTTTGGGGGAGGGGGACTATTTGTGATAGGGGTAGGCAAATATTTGTCCTCATTCAAAGATAAATCATTCAATTGATTGCTAAGGGAAGAAGTGTTCATACCCAGTGGGGGAGACACGATCAGACGCTGTTTCATCTGTTGAGGAGGCCCTTCTGCTGCTACTGCTTCCGCTCTTTCCAGTTGATCCAATGGTTGCTTTGTGCCCTCCCACCTGAGAGGATTTTCATCTGAAGCTATGTTCGGATCAGTTTCTTTGGAGCTCGAGGCCCCTGTTTGCCTAACCCACCTCCTTCTTCCAGTTGTTGAGGGAACAAAGTTTGGGCAGTTGCTTGCCAAATGTCTTGTTTCATGACATTTGTGGCATCGAAACGGGAGCCCTTCATAGTCCAACAACTGTTTTTTTTCTTCTTGTTTTTCCATATAAAATTAAAGGCTTCTGGAAGATTGGTTTTGATGTTCAATGAGACCAGGATCCTGGCTACCTTTTTGATATCTATCTGCTGAAACGAGAGGTCAGCTTCAATGAAAGTCCCTAGCTCATTCCCGATTTCCCTAAGACAGGCTGGGTTCCATAATTCCAATGGTAGTCCTAGCAGGAGAACTCAGACTGGTATTATATCCAGTTGCTCTGTTTTCACATCGAACAAGGGGGTCCACTGCTTTAGCTGAAACGGGGTTTTCCCATATGTCCAGACTCTGCTACCTATGAGGTCTGCATCCTCTCTGCATCTGAACCAGAAGCTGAACCATCCCTTTGCAAGTGAATTAATAACTAGGCCTTCACCTTGAAGCCCTGTCCAATTTTTCCTGGCCCATTCCTTCATTTTCGCCAGCTTGGGGTTTCTTCCTGTGGTTGTGATTTTCCCAAGTAGGGTTAATCTGTCCATCTCTAGTTCTTCTTCCATGGGGCACCCAGGTACACAAATTATGTTAAAATCTCTTTGTGTGGGATTTAAATACTGATTATTTCGTTCCCTAGAGGTGATTTCGGTGCCTTTGTCTTTTGGGGCAGAGTTCGAGTTCGAGATTCCGTCCAATTGTTCGACGGCTTCTCCTGTGCGTGCTCCCTATGACACTAAAGGATCGATTTCCCTGTTTGGGGTTCCTTGTGGTTCTGCTTGGGGAATTTTGATGAAAACAGTTGCTGCAGCTGTGCTCTGAGGTTGGAATAATGAGTACAGGTCTCCTCCTAAGGCCGGGTTCAATGGCAATGCTGCGAACATACCTAGCAGCTCTTCATCTGGTAGAGAAATTGGAACCCTGCTCTCTTCATCTGGCAGAGAAACCAGAACCTTGCTCTCGCTTCCAGCTGTCAAATTTTCTAGCGTGTTCTGCACTATGTCTAGGGATAGTACACCAGTAATTTTTGGAGAGGAGAAGCTGTTCAGCTCTTGCTTCCATGGGTCAACATATTTGTTTGCCATGTCTACTGGACCTACTCCAAATTCACAAAAACCTCAAAATTCAAATGACTGTCCAAAACAAAAACGAACTGTCATTTCTTATTATATAGTATTATATATTTTTATTTTATAAACCGTCCATCGGATCTCTGACGCTTTAGTGTTGGATATCCACTAGTTTTGCTTTCACAAATGTCGACAAACAGCCCTAGAAGTGTCGGTTCCCCATCGGATAACCGCTAGTGTTGCTTTCGCAGACATCAAAGATCTGACCCTGGTAGTGTCGATTCCCCGACACTACCAGTGTTGGAAATCTGACTCACGTGTATCGGATATTTGATGGATCTATAAATATTCTGTTATCAACATTCCGATGACTGATTGCTGTCTGACACATCCGTATGGAATTTCGGATGACGTCGGATTCTAACGTCAAAATTCGGGTTCAAATCTTTAAGTGACCAAAATCACCTAGTTTTATTCTTGAGAGGAATGGGAACTTTGTTGCATTACATTAAACCATTTTGAAATTTTATAACAAGTTTGCAACATATTTGGTTGTCTGACCTTGATCCTTGCATCAAGTTTCTCAGTCTCTAAGACAAGAAATTGTTGCAACAATCCAAGGTCATTCATGGAGAATTACTCTTCAATGAAGACTTTATTAATCCTATATCTTTAGTGCAGCTCCCTGCAATCAAAAGGTCATGGACATACATTACTATGTCATGCAATAAATCACCAACATGATGCAAATACACTTTAGGATAATATTTATATATTTCAAATCCAAGCGATAGTATAAAATTGTCCTTCTTGGCATACCAAGCCCCGGGGGCTTGCTTGAGGCCATATAGAGACTTCTTCAACCTGAAAACAAGTGAAGGATAATGAATGAAACCTTTAGGACTCTACATATATATCTACTCATGAAGTTCACCATGAATAAAATCACTCTTCACATCCATGTGGTTAACCTCCCAGCGCTTAGATGCAGCAATGGCTAAAACTATCCCAATAGAGTCCATCTTTGAAACTGGTGCAAATGTCTATGTATAGTCCACTCCTTGGACATGAGAGAATCCTTTGGAAACTAACCTGGCCTTATACTTGATATCAGCACCATCAGCAGAAACTTTGGTCATATATACCCACTTACATTGCACTAGTTTCCTCTCGAAGTACAAGGGAACCAATTCCCAAGTCTCATTGTCTTGTAAGGAGGTTAACTCTTGTTGCATAGTTGTCTGTCATCTTAGGTCAAGTGATGCTTCCTAATATGTTTGAGGATCATATCCAACCATCATAAATCATCTCTCTGAAGTATTCAATTCACAAGTATAGAAGGCATTGTGAAATTGAGATCTAGTCTTCCTAGAGTCTAGTGGATCTCCAACAAGATACCCAGTTACTTGAATGGTTTGCTCAGCCCACTTGGGAAAAATTGGTGAGTCATGATATGAATGCATGTTTTAATTATAATCATCAATATAAGAATCAGAAAAATAAGAGGAATTATCATCACTTACATCATCATGGAGTGGGGGATTTGAGCATTCCCCTTTATCTAGTTCTATCTCCTGCATGGGCTCTTCTTCAAATTGTACACTCCTTTCGACGAATGTTTTATGAGATAATGGATCAAAGAGCTTGTAGACCGTTGAATATTCAGAATATCTAACCATAATGAACTCCTTTCATTGAGTTTTCAAGGCCTTTATCTTCTCAGGAGGAATCCTATCCCAAGCCTTTGAGCCAAAAACCTTGAAATAAGAAACATTGGGCTTGTGACCACTCCAAGCCTCATATGAAGTTTTTCCATCCAATGCTTTGTGTGGAGCTTTGTTTTGAACATATGAAACACAATTGATATATTCATACCATATATTAGGGTTCAAATCCTTTTCTTCCATCATACATGTTTCCATCTCCTTGAGAGCCCTGTTCTTGCGCTTTGCAACACCATTCTGTTGTGGTGTGTAGGGCATAAAATGTTGCATTTGGAAGCAAAATTCCTCAAAAATATGCTGAAAATTATTATTGGAATAATCCTTACCATTGGAATTCCTAATAACCTGGATCTTGTTCCCACATTCATTCTAAACTAAGGCTTTGTACACTTTGAAAGTCTCAAAAACCTCATATTTTAGCTTAAGAAAATACACCCAGTAGTACCTTCAGAAATCATCTATGAAAGTCAACATATACCTTGAATTCCCATATGTGGGTGTGGAACGAGGCCCTATGAGATATGAATGGATCATATCAAGCACTTGGGCAACCCTCCTTTCCTTTCCTTTCTCATATCTACACTCAACATGTTTTCAAACTACACACCATTTGCATGTGCCATTGGAAAACTTGATGGTAGGAATCCCTTCAAACATGTTTTTTGTTTCTTAGTGTTTGGAGGTACTTGTAGTTGAGATGAAAATATCTCTCATGCCACAAATTTCTTGTCTCATTGGCATGTGACAGGAGTGTATTCCCTTATGAGTATGGAAGGAAGTGAGAGAATTTGTACATTCTCGAATAATGGTCAGCAAAACCCACTGTAACAACTTAGCCTATAGATATTTCTGAGATATCCACATCATTTTGAGTAAATGTTACTCTCTTGGATGTACCAGTGTGTTTGATTTGATAGAAAGAGAGTAGGTTCATTGCTATATCAGACACAAACAACACATTGTTGAAGTACCCATCTTCAAGATCAATCCTATCAATCCCTTTGTGGCTTGGCTTTTTGAATCATCACCCATGAGGATGGATGGACCATTGTAAGGATGTAGGTCCGAGAAGGAATAATGCATGGAAGCCATGTTCCTGGAGGCACTTGAATCTATGATGAAGGAAAAATAGATTGAATATCCAACAACCAAATCATGGCATCTTTCCTTCTTGTTTGAGCTTGAACCTCCCTCTTTATTCCTTGCTCCTTCTGGAAGTAGGATGCTGTTCTTCTCAAAGAGTTGCACCATCATGTAAGTGGTTTTATTAATGCATGCACTCTCTGGATGCCACCCTTTTTGACAATAACTGCATTTTGTCTTCTCTTTCTTCTTCTTGTATTTGTCATTTTTAGGATTCGAAATCCCATATGGATATTTGGGCTTCTCCTTCTTCTTCTTCTTCTCTTGCTGCTTCAAATATCTAGCTTTGTTCTTGCCATTGGTTGGATTCAAAACTCTTGCAACAATGTCTTGATCCTTCGAGGGTTTAATGGTACCCATTTGCACCATCTTGTCTTGTTCTTGAATAAGTCATTCCATAAAGTCTGCTAGTGGTGGCATCCTCTAATTTCGAGATGTGAGCTTGCTAGAGTGGAATGTTGACACAAACACTAGATACTTTGGCCTAATCTCACCAAATCGATTGCCTTACACCCTCATACTGATGGACAAGAAGAGGTAGTCAACTGAATTATTGTGCATATTTTGATACAATTCTAAACATCCTCGCACATGGGATGAGAGCCTTCCTTATGTTCAACATAGCTATAACCGAGCTATGTTTAGCTCTACTAGTTGCAACCCTTTTTGGGCGTGCTTGGGTTTCCAACCATTGGCCCCGATTGATGTAGCTCTGCCCCTTGCATACACACAGGAGGAATCTTCCCAAGAGAAAAAAATCCTAGGTTTAACCGATTTATCATATTGATTTTTCACCATATTTTTATAAGTCCCATTTGCAGTCAATGCCTCTCTATGTTGTTCATCTAGATGTTATAAATGTAGCAAACATTCTTCCAATTCAGTCGTGTCAGGTAACACATGAATGAAATTTTTTAAAGATGGGATTTCACATTCAACCGAGGTTATTGCTTCCACCCTATGAACGAGTTGCAAAGGTGAGAACCCCGTGGAAGTTTTCACATTGGTTCGATAAGCCCAAAGTGCAGGATAAAGCATGATGTGCCAATTATATTGGGAGGCATTGATAATATGCTTGAGAATAGTCTTCAAGGTCTTATTGACTGCCTCAACTTGGCCATTCACTTGTAGGTATAAAGAAGATGAATGTTCTTGTTTAAACCCTAGCATAGTAGCCAATTTAGTCATCATGTTGTTTTGGAAATGATTGCCATGGTCAGTGACAATCTCTTTAGGAATACCGAAACATGTGATAATCTGGTTGAAAATGAAAAAAGCTGCAGTTTCCTCGTCAGCCTTGAAGGTAGGCATTGTCTCTGCCCACTTTGTAAAGTAATCTATAGCGGGAATGCTGTATTTGTTCCCCCCAGCCGAAACTGGGTTGCACATCACGTAATCTATCCCCCACTTGGTGAAGGGGCCTACTGTGATGATGAGAAATAGTGGAGCAGGATGTGACTGCATCTTTATGGTGTAAAGTTGACAAGGATGACAGTGTGTCATGGCTTCTACACAATCTTTAAAGATCGTGGGCTAGAAATAACCGGCACACAAAATATTTTGGGTCGTTGCTAACCTAGATAAATGACCCCCACATGCTCCACTATGGGCATCATTTAGTACACTCTCTACCTCTTTATGGGTGAGGCATTGACACAAAATAGAGGCTACCCCTCTACAGTATAAGGTATCCCTGTTGATGAGGTATTTTTTCGCATGTAAGAGTAATTTGCGTCGTTATTCCCACAAAAAGGTTACATGACACTTTAGAGTTTAGAGATAGACAAGTATATCTCCATACCAAGGGTCAGATGTGGAAATAAAGAAAATGTGCTCATTTGGGAATGAGCCTTCTTCAATTGCTACATCTTCTTCAAATGCAAATTCTGCAATAAGCTTTGCAAAAAATAAGGATTTTTTCAATTTGGCGGGTTGAAAATCTAAGTCAAACTCTTGGAGAATGACTATCCATTTGTTGAATTTTCGTCCAACTATGCGTTGGGACAATATATATTGGAAAGGATTGACATCCTCCACTACTATCATAGTCCTTAGTAAGATGTAGTGATGCAACCTCTTAACAACATACACAGCTGCTAAAACCAACTTTTCAATGTGTGAGTACCTAAGTTCAGGGCTAGCTAAAGCATAGCTAAGATAATAAACGACATGCTCTTGGAGCTTATCATCTTGCTGGACTAGCACTACCCCAATGGTCGACTCAGATGCAACCAGATACAATATAAAATCATGATAGTAATCTGGCAAATGCAATAAAGGGGCCGACAACAAAGCTTTATTTAATGCCTCGAACGCAAGTCGTGTAGTTTCATCCCATACATATGTGGTGTCCTACTTCAACAGGTGCATGAAACCCTTGGTGATCTTGGCATAATTCATGATAAAATGTCAAAGAAAGTTAGACTTTCCTTGCAGGATCTGAAGTTTCCTAATGGAACTAGGAGGAGGTAGATTTACAATGGCCTCAACTTTCAAAGGATCCACCTAAATACCTTTGTTAGAAACTATGAACCCAAGCAGTCTACTTGAATCGATACAAAAAACACAGTTGTGGGGATTCAAGCATATTTCATAATGCCTGCATCGTTCAAAAATTAAACTCAAGTGATCTAGATGATCGATCCTCTTACGAGAATGTGCCGGTAGATCATCTAGGTAGGGTTCAACAATATACTTGATGTCATGGAAGGAAAAATTCATTTCCCACTGAAAGGTAGCTCTTGCATTTTGTAGACACTGAGAGGGGGGGGTGAATCAGTGTAAAGCAATTTTTACAACTTTTCTTGACCTGTCACACTTAACTACCAATTCATCATTTCATTATTCTACCAATCTCTTAATCATTTCATAAACTTCATCATTCACATATCATAGAATTTAACTCATCAAGAACCATAACACAGAAGAACACCACACCATATAAATTTGTAATCTTTTTATATTAGTTTTGGTTCGGCCACAACCGTTAGGCAAAATCAGCACCTACTGATACATAGAGCACCTACTCTATATCCAGGACCCTGCCTGATTTTGTTAGACCTTGGTAAGAATGGTTTGAGGCATCCTAACCTCAAAAGCAAGTCAAGCTTGCATTTAGAATTAAAGTACAGTGTCATGTCAACATCATCTATTTCTTCAATCTATTCTGCTGCTGGTCAATGCCACTGATCATCTGCTCAACTCTAATCATGCTCATCTGCTCATCATCAACACTGCTCACTGTCAAGTCATCATACAACTCCTATCACTGATTATCAATCTCTGCTCAAATATCTGTGCACATCATCCATCAATCATAGCTGCTCAATACACTACTGAGTCATCAAGGTTTGTTCAATGAACTGCTACTGCCATCAACTTGTCATGTCTTGAATGCACCACTATTCATACCACTTGTCTACTCATAAACACATCATTGTTTCTGCTTCACTATATGTACAGAGTCATCCACATACTTCATCAATAGCTTCCAGGGCTGTCATCATGGACTGTCATCTTCATGCTTAAGCCTCATCATCAGCATGTCAACTTCTAGGGCTGTCATCATGTTGCATGCATCAACCTTGCTATGTGTGTTACTCTCACTGTGTATTGGCTGAGTGGAAGAGCCCAACACAAGTCCTAACTTGGTCTGTCAACACCAAGTAAGGGCTGGTATCTTATTAAGATGTCCATTTCTACCTAGACAATCTCAAAATTTGGAAATACGCTGTAAAAGACCTCAATCTAAGTCAAACTCAGACTGTGGATGAAAACTACCACTGTGGATAACCTTGGACCATGAACCTCATGCAAGTTCAATCTTAGATTGTGTATTCAACTTGGATCTTTGACTATTTATCCTCAGTCTGCAAATTCTCCACCAAAGTTTGGGCTGTCATAGGACTGTGTAGACACTGTGAAGAACTTTGCAAACAGTTTCATCCATCAAGTGTTCAAGCGCTGCTCAAACTGCATCCAATTCAATCTGACACAGCTGCCACTCTTTCCACAAAAACAATTGTTCACCAAGAGATATGCTCATATATTCCAGTATATCAAAGATTTGCTTAAAGTACAGTGTATGCCAAAACAGTCAAGCCTCAACTTACTCAGAAGTTGATCAATAAATATCATTAGGGCTTAACCCTGCTTCCCAGTTTATCAAACCAAATCTTAGGGTGTCCTCAAACTTTGCATATTTATCTGTACAAAACACTGAATCCTAACACAAGAGGTCTGCATAAAATTACTTGAATTAAGATGTTTGAACCAAAATTAATGACTTCAGTTTGCATGTTTTAAAGGTCAAACCATTCTGCTGCAGAACTGTGATAAGATGTTACCTGAGCTTCAAAATCCTGTCTTCTTTCTTTTCACTGTCAAATTATCTTCTACTCATCTGACTCTCACTCTATCATCTCTGATCATTAACTTGTTACAGTCATATCATTAATTTTTCCACAGTCATGTTGACAAGGTCAGCTTATCACTTGTTTGTTGTCCTCAGAGCTTCCATTTTCTGTCTGATCAAGCCCACTATACAGTATCTCAGTATAGTGATTTGCATCCTTTGTAACTTCTTCAGTTGACTTCTCCAAGGTTTCAACTATTTCTAAATTTCTTATATGTTGAAATTTATAATTTCCAAGTTCTTCCAGCAAGTCATTCAGCTGTGACTAATCTCCTCGCGCTAGAAGTGCTTGTGAAATTCCCCTTTCCAAATTACTGAAGAACTTCCAAACTCACTTTCCACATGTAGTAGAATTCAAGACTAATCATCCATGGAGCAAGACAACAACAAAACAAACTTGTTGCTGTAACTCTTAGTCACCAAAAACAGGACTCTGTCCAGCCTTTGAGAAGTAGACACCTTTCTGCTGCTTCTTGACACCTGAGATAGCTCAATCCTCAAAGAGAAAAACTGTGGAAAAAATTCGGGTCTGTTGTAGCCTTAAGAAAATCGGGACTGTGTTTTTTTTTTTTGCTGAAAGCCTTAAAAATCCACAGTTTGCTGTTCCAGAACTCTTCCAGCAAGAAAGGAGGACTGTTCTTAATTCCTTAGCAAAATCAGTGGTGGAAGAAGGGATTGTCTTACTGCTGCTCATTCAACATTAACCCAATGAAGAATACCTTAGTCAAGAATACCAGTAGACAAAAAAAGGTTGCAAGAAAAGGGTCTCTTTCAAAAAGGGGTCTGCTCCTTTTTGCTGCTAGAAGAACCTAGAAATAAAACTCATATCACTGCTCCTTAAGTCCGAAAATCCTCAGTCAGCTAGCGATTTGCTCCCACTGCTGTCACTCGAAATTTCCCTGCTCCTGCTATCTCCGAACCTGCTGCTACCACCTCCGAACCTGCTGCTACCTCAGAGAAAATTACAGAGCTCCACCGAATTCTTCCTTAAAAAAATGAGTACTTTGAAAGGGTATTTATACTAATTTTTCCACAAAATTTTGAGCCGACCTGCTATAATTTTCATTTGAAGCCGACCTCATCAAATTAAAATTTTTAATTAAACATTAACGTTTTTGCTTGAGCTGACCTCACAAAGATTTGATTAATGAATTATATTTTAGTCATTTCAACCATGGTTCTCCATAAATCGAGGACTTCATCAAAACAAAAATTCAAGGCAATCTTCAATGGCTTCAAGAGCCTCTCCCTGGTGGACTTTATCAACAGAAGTGTGGTCTTCATGACTTAACCATATTCAAGGGTTGCTTACTCTCAAGTTGTTGTAAGTCATTGCCCTAGTCATTAACTGATTTTTCCATATCATCAACAATGTCCAACAGGCAAAGGCTTCAAGGACTTTGAAGGGCATCAAGGTCTTCATTACGTGGCACTTATCCGGTGCGTGGGATTCATGACCTTCTTCAACCATCTTGTGGGTTTGAATATCTCTTCAAAATATTATTCACCATATCTCAATGTAAGACCATATCCATCCATCACAAACAAAGACAGGGGCTCCATGGCCTTTGCAAGGGCATCATGGTCTTCATCAGGGATACGAAGTATTCATGGGATTCTTCATCATACCAAGAACTCCATGACCCCAAAAAGGGTTGCAGGGTCATCAGATCACCAACTGTGGGTCTAAGGACATCCCGTGGGGCCACTGCAAGTCCATGTTGGCATCAATGACAATTTTATTAACAATCTCCCCCTTTGTCATTGATGACAACAACTCATGATCCCCCTATGAGCATGCTCCTTTTTGTCTTCATCTCTCCCTTTGTTTTCATTTCTCCCCCTTTGGCATGAATGGAAAAGGGTGTCTGAGATCTCTGATCACTGCTGATCCGGTGGATTATTCCTCTTAAAAGATCCAATATGGTACATGGTTCAACGAAGCCGCGGGTGGAAAATCGGACGTAAAAATACACAGATCGAAAGAGATCTCCTTCCGCAACGACGGGACTCGGAAGCCTTTCGCCTTTTGCAACATTAGGGATCGGAAGACTTTCCCTTCCGCAACGGGGAAACTTACGGGCGGATCGGAAGTCGGAACGCTTCCGGCAGCCGCAATGGCAGAACCTTAAAGATGTTCGGAAGCTGAAGTGATTTCTCTTCCGCAACAGTGAAGATAGAAGGATTAGAAGCATAAAGGCTTCTGGCAGTCGCAACAACGGAAGTATGAAGGCTTCTGGTAGCCGCAACGGGGAAGCTCAGTGGACATTTAGACGGATCAAAAGGCGAAGCGATTCGAGAACTGCAACGGTGGAGCTCACAAGACCTTTCCCCCGTCTGCAACTGCGGAAAACAAAATGAATGAAGCTTCCGACTTCAAAACCAGCCGACAGCCGATTTAGACCGAAGTGAAATATCGAGCCCATTCCTTATCTTCTTCCGCAACGACGGACAAGCAAATGATTACGACTTCCGACGCAAAAATTGCAATGGTTCGTGCGGGCATTTTCAAAACAGATTTGCAGGATGTTGATGCCGTGAGAAGGTAACGTCAGGAGATGAACAGCCTGGGGGCATTTGGCAGAAGGATGTGAATGGTCGCGTTTCTTGGAATTTTTGTCTCCTTGGGAACAACAAAGATGAGGCTTTTAATAGAGGAAGCCATGACACAGTATGGGAGTTCGGACGTAGTGGGGACTCAGTTGGGAACGCAGTTCAGTGGAGAACGCAGGGAACTCAGTTCGTGGAGAACGCGGGCTTGGAGAGTTTTCCGTAAAACTATCCACATGCTGTTAAATTCGAACCTTCTCTGTTACATGTGGGCTTCTTTGTCTCTTGAAGACCCAATTGTAATTTCCAGAGAGGAGTCTTGAAGACTTTACTGTTAATATCCAGATTTCTGTTTGATTTAGAAGTCGACCATTCTCTGTTACATGTGGGCTTCTTTGTCTTTTGAAGACCCGATTGTAATTTCCAGAGAGGAGTCTTGAAGACTTTCTGTCCAGCATTCTATTTGTACAGCTGCTGAATTTGATTTGCAGAGTCCAGTTACGGGCAAAGCATCGTTTCTCTGTTGTATGAAAATCTTGGAGAGATTTTGCTGTGAGTTGTCCAGATGTTGTTACTGTGGAAGTCCACATTCTCTGTTATGCTTTAGCTTTCTTTTCCTTTGAAGGCTAAGTATAATTTCCAAAAGAGATGTCTTAAATACTTTGTACAGCATTTTGTTTACAGTTGTTGAAGTTTATTCCAGAACCATTTTGTACCATTTAAAGCCATTAACTGGATCGGTACCCATTGGAGAGGGACCAAGAGACGTAGCCCAGTGGAGGGGGTGAACTCCGTTATCAACTTCTGTTTCTGTGTTTTCTGCTTGGCATCTGTTTATCAGTCTTGTTTTTCATTCCTGTTCTAAGAATTTAATTTCTGTTAATGCTGTTCCTTTAATTAACCTGTTACGCGCATTCTTTTACAACAAACTTTTAATGCACTCAAGTCGAGTTCCTATGGATCATATTATGGTATCAGAGCTGGTTGACTGTTGTGCGAGTTTGTGAATGCTTACCAGGTCCAGGTTAAAGCTTGGTGAAGGAGAATTGGTTGAAGGAGATCCTTATATTGGCTCCAAGAGAACATTCTCAAGAACCATCTCTTCTCCACGAGGGGAAGAAGAAGGACATACCGAACGGGAAAAACCTGTCTTTTCTGAAACTGAGTTTCTGGAGGCTTTTATGAGCATGAAAGCCATGATGGAAATTCTACTCGATGAGCAAGCAGAAAGGAAGAAGAAAGAAGAAGGATCTTCATCCAAAGATGCAGAAGTGAAGCCGGAAGAAAAGGGTAAAGGAGTAGGAGGTGATGGTGATCCTCCTGATACTAAACAGTCTTTCTGTTTGAGCTTATCTCCAATGAATACAGTTGTATATGTGAAGAATTTTAAATGGCATGAACCTCCTTTGGTCATAGACAAGGAGACTAATATGTAGATTCTAAGCAAGGCAGGATGTATGGAGATTGGAAAGGTGAGGAAGTTGTACCCTCACTTACCTATAGGGTGATCTAGGCTTTTGGAGGTCCAAAAGCTCTCCAATGGGGAGGTTTGATCCAGTGGATTATTCCTCTTAAAAGATCCAATATGGTACATGGTTCAACGAAGCCGCGGGTGGAAAATCGGACGTAAAAGTACACAAATCGAAAGATATCTCCTTCCGCAACGGTGTGGCTCGAAAGCCTTCCAGGAGCCGCAATGGCGGAAGCATTAATGGATCGAAATCCGGAAGCTTTTCCCTTCCGCAAAGGTGGGACTCGGAAGCCTTTCTCCTTCCGTAACATCGGGGATCGAAAAACTTTCCCTTCCGCAACGGGGAAACTTACAGGCGGATCGGAAGCCGAAACGCTTCCGGCAGCCGCAATGGCAGAACCTTAAAGACGTTCAGAAGCCGGAGTGATTTCTCTTCTGCAACGATGAAGATAGAAGGATTGAAATCTTAAAGGCTTTCGGTAGCCGCAATGGCGAAAGTATGAAGGCTTCCAGCAGCCGCAACGGGGAAGCTCAGCGGACATTCAGACGGATCGAAAGGCGAAGCGATTCGAGAGCCGCAACGGTGGAGCTCATAAGACCTTTCCCTTATCCGCAACTGTGGAAAACAAAATGACTGAAGCTTCCAACTTGAAAACCAGCCGACAGCCGATTTAGACTGAAGTGAAATATCGAGCCCGTTCCTTATCTTCTTTCGCAATGGTAGATAAGCAAATGATTACGACTTTCGACGAAAAAATTGCAATGGTTCACGTGGGCATTTTCAAAATGGATTTGCAGGATCTTGATGCCGTGAGATGGTAACGTCAGGATATGAACAGCCTGGGGGCATTTGGCAGAAGGATGCGAATGGTTGCATTTCTTCATTTTGTCTCCTTGGTAACGACAAAGATGAAGCTTTTAATAGAGGAAGCCAGGACGTAGTATGGGAGTTCGGACGCAGTGGGGACTCAGTTGGGAACGCAGTTCGGTGGAGAACACAGGGAACTCAGTTCGTGGAGAACGCGGGCTTGGAGAGTTTTTCGGGACTCAGTTGGGAACGCAGTTCGGTGGAGAACACAGGGAACTCAGTTCGTGGAGAACGTGGGCTTGGAGAGTTTTCCGTAAAACTATCCACATGCTGTTAAAGTCGACCCTTCTCTATTACATGTGGGATTCTTTGTCTCTTGAAGACCCATTTTTAATTTCTAGATAGGAGTCTTGAAGACTTTACTGTTAATATCCAGATTTCTGTTTTATTTAGAAGTCGACCATTCTCTGTTACATGTGGGATTCTTTGTCTTTTGAAGACCCGATTGTAATTTCCAGAGAGGAGTCTTGAAGACTTTCTGTCCAGCATTCTATTTGTACAGCTGTTGAATTTGATTTGCAAAGTCCAGTTATGGGCAAAGCATCATTTCTCTGTTGTATGAAAAGCTTGGAGAGCTTTTGCTGTGAGTTGTCTAGATGTTGTTACTGTGGAAGTCAACATTCTCTGTTATGCTTTAGCTTTCGTTGCCTTTGAAGGCTAAGTGTAATTTCCAGAAGAGAGATCTTAAAGAATTTGTACAACATTCTGTTTACAGTTGTTGAAGTTGATTCCAGAACCATTTTGTACCATTTAAAGCCATTAATTGGATTGGTACCCTTTGGAGAGGGACCAGGAGACGTAGCCCAGTGGAGGGGGTGAAATCCATTATCAACTTCTATTTCTGACTCTGTTTCTGTGTTTTTTGCTTGGCATCTGTTTATCAGTCTTGTTTTTCATTCCTGTTCTAGGCATTTAATTTCTGTTAATGCTGTTCCTTTAATTAAGTTGTTACACGCATTCTTTTACGACAAAATTTTAATGCACTCAAGTCGAGGTCTAACGGATCAACTGCTGACTTCTCCCCCTATCAATATGCACGATCCTAGGACCTTTCTATATGCCTGGAGTCGACCCTTCTCTATTACATGTGGGATTCTTTGTCTCTTGAAGACCCATTTTTAATTTCTAGATAGGAGTCTTGAAGACTTTACTGTTAATATCCACATGCTGTTAAAGTCGACCCTTCTCTATTACATGTGGGATTCTTTGTCTCTTGAAGACCCATTTTTAATTTCTAGATAGGAGTCTTGAAGACTTTACTGTTAATATCCAGATTGCTGTTTGATTTAGAAGTCGACCATTCTCTGTTACATGTGGGATTCTTTGTCTTTTGAAGACCCGATTGTAATTTCCAGAGAGGAGTCTTGAAGACTTTCTGTCCTGCATTCTATTTGTACAGCTGTTGAATTTGATTTGCAGAGTCCAGTTATGGGCAAAGCATCATTTCTCTGTTGTATGAAAAGCTTGGAGAGCTTTTGCTGTGAGTTGTCTAGATGTTGTTACTGTGGAAGTCAACATTCTCTGTTATGCTTTAGCTTTCGTTGCCTTTGAAGGCTAAGTGTAATTTCCAGAAGAGAGATCTTAAAGACTTTGTACAGCATTCTGTTTATAGTTGTTGAAGTTGATTCCAGAACCATTTTGTACCATTTAAAGCCATTAATTGGATCGGTACCCTTTGGAGAGGGACCAGGAGACGTAGCCCAGTGGAGGGGGTGAAATCCATTATCAACTTCTATTTCTGACTCTGTTTCTGTGTTTTTTGCTTGGCATATGTTTATCAGTCTTGTTTTTCATTCCTGTTCTAAGCATTTAATTTCTGTTAATGTTGTTCCTTTAATTAAGTTGTTACACGCATTCTTTTATGACAAAATTTTAATGCACTCAAGTCGAGGTCCAACGGATCAACTGTTGACTTCTCCCCTTGTCAATATGCACGATCCTAGGACCTTTCTGTATGCCTGGAGTAACCAAAATTTCTCCTTTAAGTTCATTCTCCAACCTCATGAACTCAAGGTGTGCTAAGGTCTTTGAGAGACCTTACACTTGGCTTGCCATATGGAAGCCATCCTCCCTGCTCTGATCAACTTCTCCTATCTGCAACTGCTCGGTCTCCCTCATCGATACCTGCTTCTTGACATCTTTTCTTTGAGCATTTGTTCCTTAATTTGTATTGGATTTCCTTGATGAGTTGTCTAGGTAACTTCTCAAGGATTGTTTCCGTGTACTCCAACAATCTTGAGCTTTGTGCCCAAGGACACTGCAGTTATAACACCTCATCGTACGACAATGTACAACAATGTGACTGACATTGTTGCAAGACCAACATCTGACTGAGCTGTTGGAGCTTCCAACACTTCTTTGATCAACTTCATTTCTCCATGCTTGAGAGTGTCCTTGAGTGTAGACATTTGTCTTCTGATCTTCAAATCTTCTTGTTGATGTGTATGGAGTACTCCTTCTTGCTTGACTTCTTTGACTGGAACATTCATGGGCTTTGTGTCCAAACCCATTGCAGGTGTAGCATCTCAATGTGTGACATGTGGCAGCAACATGTCTGACTTGTTTACATGTCCAACATCTAACTGAGACATTGGGGCTTCCAGCCCTTCTTCTTCCATAGAACCTATAATCCATAGCCTTATGACCAAAGTTAGAACATAAATAACAATAACCATTGAAGCCATTTTCATACCTGGGTCTTGTAGTTGTTTCCTTTATGAAGTTTCTTTGATGAACAGACCTAACTCCTTGTTTCATCTTTGAACTTCCAAAATCCTTGTTGTCATGTACAGGTGCCTGGGGAGCAGCTTTGGATGTTGATGGACCTGCTATTGGAGTCTTCAAAGACCAAGTGTCATCTTCAGATTTTTCTTTGTTCTTCTTGTAACCAATACCAGTTTTGTCGAGAGGAGATCTTTGGCAATCTAAGATATTATCTAGGACAATTGAACTGTCTTGGAGCTTGACAGAGCTGCATTTGAACTTCTCATGATGCTTTGATTTTTCAATCTTCTTTCTGAGATTGACAATCTCAAACTCATGCTTCTGATTTGTCACTTCTTTTTCTTCCAATTGATCTCTTAATGCTTCTTCTATTCTCTTGGCTTCTTCTAGTTGAGTTTTCAGATCAAGATTTGCCTCTCTTGCTTCTTCAAGTATTTTTGAATATTTATCATGGTTCTTTTGTTCTAGGGTTAGATCGATCAAATCAATCTTTAGCTTTTCTTTTTCTTCTTCCTTTTCCTTCAGCAATTTCAGCCAACATACTCCTTCATGCTTAAGTTTCTTAAGAAACTCCTTTAGTTCAACATTCTACTTTTGGAGATTATCCATATAATCAAAGGTAGTCATCCTAAACACCTTGTAATCAGATTGATTAAGATCAAATTTGTTCAAGAACCAATCAGCTCTGAGATCTATGTTGCATACATAGTTTATAATTCTCTGTTTAGATTTCAACATTGCTTCATCATCAGCTGCAAGAACCTTCTCAATTTCATCACACAAGCTATCATAGTCACAAGAGTTCATACCTTTACTGGAGTCCTCTTCTTGTTTGAGCTCTTCTGGGGGCTTGTCTTCTGATTCCTGATTTGTCTTTTCGGGTTCTGGTCTCACCTTCTGATACTCCCTTTCCAACTTGAACCATAGGTCTTTTGCTAAAGTGTTCTCTCCTACACTTTCCTTCACTGAGCTGGGAAGTCCATCCAAGAGGAACTTCAAGGCTGTAGTGTTGTCCTTCTTTGCTTCCTTCTGTGCAGTTGTTTTTCCTTTCTTGTTTGATGGAGCGGGTGGATTGATAAAAATTTCCCAAACACCAAACTTCTTTAGATAAGCCTTCATTTTGCTCCTCCAACTGAAATAATCTGCAATATCTAGTACAGGCACGCCATTACTTGATGACTCTTTCTTTTCCTCCATTGTGTCTAAGGATCTCCTTCAAGCTTTCTAGGCTCATTACGAAGGCCTGCTCTGATACCAATTGTAGACACTGAGAGAGGGGGGGGGGTGAATCAGTGTAAAGCAATTTTTACAACTTTTCTTGACCTGTCACACTTAACTACCAATTCATCATTTCATTATTCTACCAATCTCTTAATCATTTCATAAAATTCATCATTCACATATCATAGCATTTAACTCATCAAGAACCATAACGCAGAAGAAGACCACACCATATAAATTTGTAATCTTTTTATATTAGTTTTGGTTTAGCCACAACCGTTAGGAAAAATCAGCACCTACTGATACATAGAACACCTACTCTGTATCTAGGACCCTGCTTGGTTTTCTTAGACCCTGGTAAGAAGGGTTTGAGGTATCCTAACCTCAAAAGAAAGTCAAGCTTGCATTTACAATTAAAGTACACTATCATGTCAACATCATCTGTTTCTTCAATCTATTCTGCTACTGGTCAATGCCGCTGATCATCTGCTCAACTCTAATCATGCTCATCTCCTCATCATCAACACTGCTCACTGTCAAGTCATCATACAGCTCCTATCACTGATTATCAATCTCTGTTCAAATATCTGTGCACATCATCCATCAATCACAACTGCTCAATACACTGCTGAGTCATCAAGGTCTGTTCAATGAACTGCTGCTGCCATCAACTTGTCATGTCTTGAATGCACCACTGTTCATACCACTTGTCTACTCATAAACACATCATTGTTTCTACTTCACTGTATGTACAGAGTCATCCACATACTTCATCAATAGCTTCCAGGGCTGTCATCATGGACTGTCATCTTCATGCTTAAGCCTCATCATCAGCATGTCAACTTCTAGGGCTGTCATCATGTTGCATGCATCAACCTTGCTCTGTGTGTCACTCTCACTATGTATTGGCTGAGTGGAAGAGCCCAACACAAGTCCTAACTTGGTCTGTCAACACCAAGTAAGGGCTATTATCTTATTAAGCCATGCATTTCTGCCCAGACAATCTCAAACTTTGGAAATACAAAAGACCTCAATCTAAGTCAAAATCAGATTGTGGATGAAAACTGCCACTGTGGATAACCTTGGACCATGAACCTCATGCAAGTTCAATCTTAGATTGTTTATTCAACTTGGATCTTTGACTGTTTAGCCTCAGTCTGCAAATTCTCCACCAAAGTTTGGGCTGTCATAGGACTGTGTAGACACTGTGAAGAACTTTGCAAATAGTGTCATCCATCAAGTGTTCAAGCGCTGCTCAAACTGCATCCAATTCAATCTGACACAACTGCCACTCTTTCCACAAAAACAATTGTTCACCAAGAGATATGCTCATATATTCCAGGATATCAAAGATTTGCTTAAAGTATAGTGTATGCCAAACAGTCAAGCCTCAACTTACTTAGAAGTTGATCAATAAATATCATTAGGGCTTAACCCTGCTTCCCAGTTTATCAAACCAAGTCTTAGGGTGTCCTCAAACTCTTGCATATTTACCTGTACAAAACACTGAATCCTAACACAAGAGGTCTGCATAAAATTACTTGAATTAAGATGTTTGAACCAAACTTAATGACTTCAGTTTGCATGTTTTAAAGGTCAAACCATTTCTGCTGTAGAACTGTGATAAGATGTTACCTGAGCTTCAAAAGCCTGTCTTCTTGCTTTTCACTGTCAAATTATCTTCTACTCATCTGACTCTCACTCTATCATCTCTGATCATTAACTTGTTATAGTCACATCATTAATTTATCCACAGTCATGTTGACAAAGTCAGCTCATCACTTGTTTTTTGTCCTCAGAGCTTCCATTTTTTGTCTGATCAAGCCCACTATACAGTATCTCAGTATAGTTATTTGCAGCATTTGTAACTTCTTCAGTTGACTTCTCCAAGGTTTTATCTATTTCTAAATTTCTTATATGTTGAAATTTATAATTTCCAAGTTCTTCCAGCAAGTCATTCAGCTGTGACTAATCTCCTCGCGCTAGAAGTGCTTGTGAAATTCCCCTTTCCAAGTTACTGAAGAACTTCCAAACTCACTTTCCACATGTAGCAGACTTCAAGACTAATCATCCATGGAGCAAGACAACAACAAAACAAACTTGTTGCTGTAACTCTTAGTCACCAAAAATAGGACTCTGTCCAGCCTTTGAGAAGTAGACACCTTTCTGCTGCTTCTTGACACCTGAGACAGCTCAATCCTCAAAGAGAAAAACTATGGAAAAAATTCGGGTCTGTTGTAGCCTTAAGAAACTTGAGACTGTGTTTTTTTTTTGTTTTTTGCTGAAAGCCTTAAAAATCCATAGTTTGCTGTTCCATAACTCTGCCAGCAAGAAAGGAGGGATGTTCTTAATTCCTTAGCAAAATCGGTGGTGGAAGAAGGGATTGTCTTATTGCTGCTCATTCAACATTAACCCAACGAAGAATACCTCAGTCAAGAATACCAGTAGACAAAAAAAGGTTGCAAGAAAAGGGTCTCTTCCAAAAAGGGGTCTGCTCCTTTTTGCTGCTAGAAGAACCCATAAATAAAACTCATATCACTGCTCCTTAAGTCCAAAAATCCTCAGTCAGCTAGCGAGTTGCTCCCACTGCTGTCACCTAAAATTTCCCTGCTCCTACTGCCTCTGAACCTGCTACTGCCTCAGAGAAAATCACAGAGCTCCACCGAATTCTTCCTTACAAAAATGAGTACTTTGAAAGGGTATTTATACTAATTTTTCCACAAAATTTTGAGCTGACCTGCTATAATTTTCAATTGAATCCGACCTCATGAAATTAAAAATTTTAAATTAAACATTAACGTTTTTGCTTGAGCAGACCTCACAAAGATTTGATTAATGAATTATATTTTAGTCATTTCAACCATGGTTCTCCGTAAATCAAGGACTTCATCAAAACAAAAATTCAAGGCAATATTCAAGGGCTTCAAGAGCCTCTCCCTGGTGGACTTTATCAACAGAAGTGTGGTCTTCATGACTTAACCATATTCAAGGGTTGCTTACCCTCAAGTTGTTGTAAGTCATTTCCCTAGTCATTAATTGATTTTTCCATATCATCAACAATGTCCAACAGGAAAAGGCTTCAAGGAATTTGAAGGGCATCAAGGTCTTCATTAAGTGGGACTTATCTGGTGCATGGGCTTCATGACCTTCTTCAACCATCTTGTGGGTTTGAAGATCTCTTCAAAATCTTCTTCACCATATCTCCATGTAAGACCATAGCCATCCATCACAAATAAAGACAGGGGCTCCACGGCCTTTGCAAGGGCATCATGGTCTTCATTAGGGATACCAAGTATTCATGGGATTCTTCATCATACCAAGAACTCCATGGACCCAACAAGGGTTGGAGGGTCATCAGATCACCAACTGTGGGTCCAAGGACATCCCGTGGGGCCACTGCAAGTCCATGTTGGCATCAATGACAATTTTATCAACACATTTTTCAATCCAAAAGGCATTTTGTTGTACGCAAATGTACCCCAAGGATAGATGAAAGTTTTTTTATGTTGGTCTTCCAGCTTGATTTGAATCTGATTATACCCGGAGAAGCCATCCATAAATGAAAAAACCTCACTCCCTACACAAAAATCAATGATTCGATCTATGAATGGTGTGGGGTAGTTATCCTTAGGACAAGTTTTGTTTAAATCGTGAAAGTCAGTACATACACGTATCATCCCTTGCTTTTTATTGATGGGAACGGGATTGGATACCCACTCTGTTAAAGTGATTGGGTAAATAAAACTAGCTTTCAGCGGCTTTTCAACTTTAGCCTTAATGGTTACCACTTTACGCGGATTGACAGGTCTAAGTTTTTGTCGAACTGGTTTGGCATCAGGATAGGTTTGGATTTCATGTTCGACTATCGATGGATCTATTCTTGCCATATCCTCATATGAACAGGAAAACACGTCATGAAACTCCTTAAATAAGGCCGTATAGATAGCAATATCCTCTGGAGAGCAGTTTGCACCAATATATACATTTTCCACAATGTTGGGGTTTGCAGAGATATTGATAGGGATAGTAATGGAAATCTTTTCCATATTCCCCTCGAAAAATATTCCCTCCCTTGGTAAGAGATTGATGGGTACATTAGCATCACCTGCTAGTCTCACATGGAACTCTTGATTCTCAATCCTGCTTAACTCTGGATGAAAGTAGGATCTATGATGAAGATCTTCACAGATCTTATCTCGCTCGCTCATAGCTTCCAAAATGGCTTCATCTGAAGGAAAAACCATGTCTAAGCAATCACCAGTATACAAAGAGTTTTCTACCCAAGAAGGAAGATAGACTTCTTCTGGATCCTCTGAGACTATAGGAGGAACCGAAACAGGATCAACAGTGGTGTTAACGATAGCTTGATAAGCTACTTCCGCTGCTGATAAGGGCACTTCAAGTTCATAATGGGTAGGAAGAACCCAAGGATCCATTCTATCAACAACCATTGCGATAGACTTCCCTACACTAGTAGAACCTAAGTAATTTATCGAGGTTGGGATATCAAATGTGCCCATTAAAAATGAATACATTCCAGCCCCTAAGCTCTCTGAAGCAAGATTGTCCTGATCAACCAATGGCATGATAGACTCATTAGTTTCCATACAGCCCTTCCGAGTGAAATTTAGTTGGTCAATAGTATCCAACTTCCCTTCATGCGGAAATACTACCACTCGAAGAATGGCCAAGGCGATTGCACACATAGCATCAGTCCAACTTCTCCCCAGAAGAAAGTTATAATCCAATGGGGCATCAATCACCTCTACTTCAACATACACTACCTTCCTTGCCAACTTAATCTCAAAAGCTGGTAGGATACCATGTGGACAAAATGACCTTCCAACGAAAGCAGTAAGTAGGGTGTTCGACGGAACTAGCTTTGGAGATCCAAGAGCCTTCCAACAAGACAAGTACATGACACATGTGGAAGCACCTTCATCAACAACTAACCTTCCAATGGTTTTGGCACCATGGATTACATCTATTGACAAAGCCACATGATACGGTAGGTGAATTTTGACATCAGACAAGTTAAAATCTTCCATAAGGCTCAAAGAATCCATATTACCTAAGGATGATAAGAGTGCATCTCATTGGGTAGGAAAACTCTATAGCACCTCCAAAGCTAACATCACACAAGGGTTTTGGGCTAAATATTCAACTAGAGAGTAATTGGATGTAACCCTAGCATTAGGATTTTGCAATGTTTTTTTGAAGACACCTTTTGGTATCTTAGGAATAGGTTCAACAAGTTTTTCGATTGTGAGAGGGTTAGAAGTTTCACCTATAGACTTACCATTCTCAGGATCCTTTGTCTCATAGTTCTTGTTTCGAGTATGGATTAATGTCTCGAATTGAACCATGTCAATATAATTTTGGTCAGGGGCATTAGCAGTGCCCCCAGCTACGTTAGAAACTGAAGCTCTATTCTATCCTTAGGGAAATGGATCCTTCAGGATAACTGGTTTTTGATTTTTGAGCAGCTTCTGAGCTTGATCTATAAGAGGGCATTGATGGGTCAAGTGATCCTCATGGCACCACTTATAAGGAAATTTCACCTTCTTCTTCTATTTTTCCCCCCATCAGCATTATTCGTGGGTTTTGGCTTGCTTTGGTTTCCCTCACCTTTCTTCCCCTTTTTCTTTTTCCCACCGGGATGTTGATTTCCCTTTTGGGAGGATTGAGAAAAAATGTTTTCATTTTGGGGTGAGGGGGGAGCCTTTATTGCCTCCGTTGTAGACTATTTAACAGATAGCTCATGGAGTTGTTTTTATAAAGACTCTACAGTGGGATATTTAACCGAACCAACCACGCCATCAGCATGGGGTCCAGGCTTATGTTTCTTGACACTATGTGTTAGTCATAGTGCATCAGGGATGATTTCATGTAGAATCCCAGAATGATAGTATATCAAATATAACTATTGGGCCATGAGGATAGCCTCTTCCTCATTATCTACTCCTGAAGTGGATACATCCTTAGATATATACGGTAATAAGGACTTAAGGAACCTTTCTAACAAAAACTCGGGAGGGATAGTAGCCTTAATGAGCCTCTTCCACCTTCACCACTCTTGGATATGATCTTAAATGTGATTGGATTTGTCCTACCGAAAGGTGGTCAATAAGTTTGTGTCGACATCATACCAGACATGAAGTTGGAAGTGGTTAAGGAACACAATGGCTAATTCCCCAAAACTATCAAATGTAGTAGAGGGAAATTCAATATACCACTTTGTTTCGGCACTAGTTAGAGTTCTTTGGAAAAATCTCAACTAAACGACGTCATCATTTAGTGAGTTGGAAGAGCACCACAAGTGAAAAGTGGTGATATGAGCCCCTAGGTCTTCACCAACTTTGCCTTCAAATTTTGGAATATTCAAGGGTAACTTGGTGGGACAGGTGGCCAGGTGGCAACATGTTTCACTAGATCATTCATTAACTTGGACAAATTTGGCAAGTTTAAAGTTGCCAAGAAAGGAAGTTTGGGCCTAGCTGGAGCCTGAAAAGTACGATCTTTGGAAGTAGAAGCACTTTCCCCTAGGTTCCCAAATGTAAAGGTAGGGTTTCCCCCATCTACCGGCTGCGAAGTATTCAAACTACTTTGAAAGGATTCCACCCATAATCCAGTGGATTGTTCATGTGGGGTGTAGTATATGTGGTTTGAGCCACTCTAGTTGAAACTGGAGTCTGGAAAACAGGAGCAGGTACCCCTCCGCTAAAAAGCAAGAAGGGATAGCTTGTGAATGGAGCCAAAACCAGTGTTTGGAAACCTTGACCATAAGAGTTAGTATTTCCAAACTACATCCCCACATATGCAGGTGTAGGGCCTACATAGTGGATAGGGGAATGTTCCCCCCATTCCATGGGATACCCTAGAAAAATGAAGAGGATCCAACAGGACCACACTGAGTAGTGTATGCAAAAGAAGGTGAAGCAGAAGGTGCACTGGAAATCCTAGTGACCACCCCACCAGAAATTCCTACTACATTTATGGAAGCCAGTGGTTGAACCACTCGACTAGCTGGAGTTAAAGGAGTAGCAAGTATATTTGTTCTAGGAGTACCAACCAAGGGAGGTGGCACTCCTTCAACTGGAGCAGCTGAAATGGGGGTAGATGGACTCTCTACTACACTAGCCATAAGTCTGCTCATAGGAACACCAATCATAGGCGAATTAAATGGACAGACTTGGACGATCACAGGATTGTTTAAGGCAGTAAGAGGTGAATTAAAGTTTCTTGCAAACTCGTCAGCTAGCAAGTCTTCTATCTCTACTGTGGTTGTATCAACCTGGTTTGTCCGAAGTTCTAGTTCACCTGGAACTTCACTAATTCCTACCAGTTTGAAAGAACCATCTGTGTCTAATCTCTGCCTTTGAGGGGGTAGTGGAGGCTCCACTGTAGTAAACAGAGGAAGGTTTTGCAACCTTCTTGAAATTCTAAGTAGTTGGTCCTCCATGATTGAAAATTGACTCTTCACACACCCTAAGGTAGGATAAACACAAACAAACCACATAGCAATCACTACAAAATTTCCTAAAGCCAAAATAGACACAAAGTGTATAATATATGCTTTCCAAAAGAAAGCTAAGAGACAGTTACTTGGTGTCCCTATATATGTTCTTAGGAACAAGCAGAAGAATCACCCACCGCCCTCCCACACCTTCTACCAGGGTTACCTTCCAAGCCTGTCCAAGGTCAACCATAAATAGCATTTCGGTGTACCTGTGTATGAACCCTAGATGTCAAAGAGACTAAAAGCTACCACAACTATACTGATAGTCTTGGGGGACAGTCACAAGCCTGGTTCGTACGCATCGACAGGGTAGAAAATATTGAAACCCTGTCAACACCGGCACCACATAGGGCCTAAAGGGTGGTATTGACAGAAGCCCCCAGATGCACAAAACCCTTGGTCTATGCTTTGACAAGGAATCATAGGGTTATCTCCTCAGTCCAAGCCTCCATGCACACTTGTTCTTAACTCCCGTTTTAGAGGATATTCCCAGATACAATCAACATAGAATAGGGTTTACCTATTGATTGGCCAACTACGTTTGAATTTAAACACTTGTGGAGAGTTGAAACTCCCTATTCCACAAGTCTAGCCTAATCTAGTTGGTGTAGGAGCCTATAAAATAAAACTTACTAATAATTTTTAAACTATATCGTTCATTTTATAAGGTTGTTTTTAGTTAGAGGTAACTGGCGTGAAACACTGTGGTGTTATAGACTCGATAAGAAAAAGAAAAATGATGTATAAAGCAAATTCCAAAGTAAATTGCAATTACTTAAACCAAATTTCTTTTTCGTTTTGCAAATATAAGCTAATGAAATTGAAACTAAATGCGAGAAAACTAAGACTTATTTTTATAATTTTTGAAATTTTATTTGAAAAATACTGAAAAGAAACGACTAAATGCAACTAAAAGCAAAAGTATAAAATGTTTTTCTTCACTTTTTCAAATTCTTCAAAAACTATAATGGAACTAAATGAAAATTTTGAGAAAGTTTGAATAATCAAAGCATATAAAAAGTGAAATGAGATATAAAGGACCCAAAATGACCTAATTCAACCAATCAAGAAAAAGACTCAGAAAAAACCCTGACTTGGAGAAACTATTGAACCCAAAAAGTCCACTAGATTCACAAAATAACAAGTGACAAATTGACACCACAAAATGCAATACAGAGTATAAAGCATATAAAGTCATGATCACTGACCTAGACACAAGCACTAAACTTATAAACCAAGTAGGAGGACCACCTTCACCTCTCAAGATGAAATAATTTCAAACAAAAGGCTCAAAGGCTTGAAAACAGGAAAATGGTGTGACACACAAGACTTTAGACTCACAGAGTCATGCCAAAAATAGAAGACTTCCAAACAACTAAAAATCCAAAGAGACAGGGACAAGCAAACCCTACCCAACTTCTAGGCTGCTACAGGAAACATGCGACTGTGTATGCAGGAAACCTGCATACAACACGCGAGTGTTTTATTGAGCAACCCACATATACAAGGTCATACATGCGACTGTGTATAATAGCAACCCATGTGTACTGCCAAATTTTTTTAAAGAAAAATACTAGGAAATACTTCTGGGCACACTACACTGTAAATCAAAAGCAAGATAAAAACAACCACACTTAGAATCAAAATCAAAGCAAATACTGGTAAAAGGAACCTACAGGATGAACCCACAGCAATATGGAATCCCCAAAAGAGTCACCAGTTCTATTGTACAGGACAATACACCCTTGTAACCTAGGGTTTGGGGTTACCAACTTACTATTAGACTTGCGTCTATCAACTTTTAAAGAAATTGAAATGAGAAAAGGAAGAGAGTTTGGCTTACCCAATTTATGATAGTTGATCCAAGATTGGTCTTATCTCACTTCAACCTTCTCCAAAGTTTCTAGGGATGCTTCTCTTCACCTGCAAAGAGCCAATTATTCAAGCAATATCTCATACATGTATATATCATAGGTTAGATGAAAAACATATTAATAATATAAATGACATTATTCATTAACCAATACACATAAGAAAATCACAATACACAGATTGGAAGAAGAATTATCTTTATTAACAAACAATGAATAGGTGAGAATACAACCCAGCTTCTGACACAAAGAATCCTCTGCAACCGAGGACTCTAAGTTCTAATGCTCCAAGACTCTTAAGATATACCACCAACACAACTTTCCTCTTCAAAAATTGATTGATTAGCCCCATCCCAAGGCATCTATTTATACATTGGGAAATAGAGAGGTTTCAAAGGTTAGGATGGTTGAGACAGTTGGGATATTTATGGATTAAGGCCCAACTAATCTCATCTAATCATGATTTATATTTTTTAAAGTCAAATTAAGGTACACGTGAGTATTGATATAGGAAAGGTGCGTATGACACGCTTTTTTCTCAAAGGAAACTCACGTATGCAAGGTACATGCGGGTTGCAATGCACATAATCGCGTGTGACATGCGAGTTGCAATGCACATAGTCGTGTGTGCAACCCAAAACTCAAAATAAAAATATACCAGGCTAGTCTAGAGATTATGCATCAAAGGTCATGCACATCTATAGTGTTTTGGCCACTTCAATCCTAATTGTCCTTTTGTGTACTGACATAATGAATGTCAGCACTCGGATGGAGAAGTGCCATTTTGGTTGATAAAAAATGCCCCCTAATGTGTGAGGCCAGAAGGAAGCGATGGCCGAAATACATTACAATTATCTTGGATAACTCAGAAGTCCAAGGAAGTAGAGGAATTACATGAAACAAATACATATCAATGTCATATACAAAATCATATCTGAGGATGCCATGTTCAATATACTAGAACACTAGCTCCTTTACAATATTTGATTACATCATATGATACGGGTACAAGACCACATATATTACAAAGGTGGATCGAAGCCAAAATATACAATGATGAGTCTTCAAAGGTGTATCTTTTTTAATTTATTTTGTTTCCTCACCCAAAAAAATTAAAGACCCAGTTTATGGATCTCAATATATCTAATAAAATCATTTGCAAATATTTTGTAACTTTTTTCAGAATAAAAATACGTGTTCCTTGATATTAAATAGTGAATTAAAGGTAACTTTTACATAGTCCTAACAATAAGTCAGTCTAGACACGATTGGAGATCATAAGTATCAAAACATTTCCCAAGGGGAGGGATGGAACCCACAATCCCAAGATGACTGAAGTAACAATACCACATGGAGAACATAAGGAGCCCAAAAATCTTATCCAAGGAGGCATCGAGGGTGGAGAAAACACACCCTTGAGGGGATGAAAACAAACTCTATATCCCCATCTAAAACAAGAAATATGCTAATGTATCCCACAGTCAAAAGAACCAAAAACGACTATGCCACATAAATCAAAAAGCTCTTAAATTAACTATATCATGCCTTCCTCAATGATTTCTCCTTCTATAATTTACGAAAAGGAGAGGAGGCCAGCCTTCATATTCAATGCTTCCTTGGATAAATGGTCTTCACTCGTAATTTTCTCCCTATAGACATGGCTAAAGTCATATAACAAACAAATTGAAGTTATCGGTGGTATTAGCATATATGTCAGATATCTGACGAAATGCATTACTTTCTCCAACCTCTGTAGATGAGTTCACATTTAGAGAGCTTCTATCACTACAACGACCTGATCACACAACTTCTAGGTCACTTCTCCACTCTACATTGGCTCGATTATTCACTTTCTTGGCCACTCCTCTCTCACTCGTTGTTGTTGTAACCCTTACTTTTTATGGTTGTAAGTGGTTGTTAGTTTTCCCATGAATGTTGCTGTGATGTTCTAGATGATTTTCCATTTTACCTAATATTTTTTATGATCTTTTCCATCATTTCTAGGCTGCACATGCCTGTTGTTTATGGCTTCTTAAGCTTGAAATCTCAAGGGCCTAAAAGTGCCCAAATCTCATGTAGGACCCTTTAAGAGTCATAATAACAACTATTGTTGCAATATTTTATTCTCCAAATGATACACCAAAACCATACTTATCGGTTAATATTTGTATAGGGATGTTTTTCTCTCTCCCATAATTTATCATACTAATGGGATTGTGACTATCAAGTCAATGCCTTATTTGCATAGTGGAAATCCTACAACACTACACTGGAATGTCTTATGAATAACTCATGAATATTCCCATGGTTATTAAATATCCATCTATAAACCACTATTGTGGTTTCATCATTGCTCCCATTCAAGAAGAAAAAAGTAGATATGACTTCTCTCCCTACATTAAGTCCACGTGCACATAATGACTAGCTTTGGTACTTCCTAAATTTTCACTCTTCCTTTTGACAGGAAAAGTGAAACATGAAACAATATCCTTACTTTTAGGATCTTATACAGCTCATGGATTTGATCGAACTGTATAAGTACTTTGTTCCCAAAGTAAATATTTTGAGACCTACGAGCGAATGGGAGAGAGATGAATGGTTGAAGGACTCTAATGGAGGATGAATTGATTCCTTGTTCTGCCTACCCAAATATCCTTTTATAATGACTATTTTCCCCAACTTATCCTTGATTTGTAGTCTTCTATTTTTCACCCATACTGCTAAAAGAAACGCAGTTTTATGCTGATCTAGTATTTATCTTAATGTCACAAGTTCTGCCTTGTAGATGAATATGGAACCCTAGAAGGTAGTGTTGATTTGGAAATATTATTTTACAATGTTTCATCCCATATTTAAGACAAAAT
>LPNX010930201.1:78632-82624 GCA_001517045.1 Pseudotsuga menziesii | reverse complement strand
GTATGTATGTATGTATATCATTCACTGAGCTTGCAGCAGATTGCTACAGCACTCTAGTAGTCTAATCCATGGTGGTGAAGAGCTGACATTTCCAGATCTGCTACTTGGCACATTCATGAATGAAAACAATGTTTTAAATACATTTATATCAGTTTGTAATCTTTGCTGATTTATTCCTTTTTAGCTTGTTACGATGATGATTTTTTTCCCATATTAATTTTCAACCCTAAGGCAACGCTAACTTGAACAGAGTTGGGAGATTTCAAGTAGGTACCACCAAAATAATGGGAGAAATCATACCAACTGCTACATGCATTCTTGGAGGCATATTTGCCAGTGGTAACCTACAAAACTCATATATATATCATTCATTGAGCTCACAGCAGATTTCTACAGCACTCAAGTAATCTAATCCATGGTGGTGAAGAGCTGACATTTCCAAATCTACTACTTGGAACATTCAGGAATGAAAACAATGTTTTAAATACATTTATATCAGTTTGTAATCTTTGCTGGTTTATTCCTTTTTAGCTTGTCATGATGATGTTAGTTTTCCCATGAATGTTGTTGTGATGTTGTAGATGGTTGTCCATTTTACCTAATATGTTTTATGATATTTTCCATCATTGCTAGGGTGCACACACCTATTGTTTATGGATTCTTAGTTTTGAAATCTCAAGGGCCTAAAAGTTCCCAAATCTCATGTAGGACCCTTTAAGAGCCATAATAAAAACTATTGTTAGAGGATTTTATTCTCCAAATGATACACCAAAACCATACTTATCGGTTAATATTTGTATAGGGATGTTTTTCTCTCTCCCATAATTTATCAACGAAGGAGAAAGAGATGAATGGTTGAGTGACTCCAATGGAGGATGAATTGATGCCCTGTTCTTCCTACCCAAAGGTCCTTTTATAATGAATATTATCCCCAAATTATCCTTAATTTGTAGTCTTCTATTGTTCACCCATATTGCTAAAAGCAACACATTTTTATGTCGATCTTGTATGTATCTTCATGTCACAAGTTCTGCCTTGCAGATGAATATGGAAAACTAGCCTAATCGAGAGTTACTCATCTCTCAATCTCATTGTATTATCTTCACCATTTTCAATACAACACTATAGCATCCAAAACCCTAATATTATTACTTGGATTAGAGTTCAACCATACTTCCTTAAACAAAATTAATTTACAATGGGTCAAAAAACCATTGCCATGAAAAAGAACAAAACAAATTAAAAATGAACTTAATTTTTTTTTTGAGAAATTTGGTATCGAACATCTAATAGGGGGACCACTAGTCCCTTGTACCTCACTAAATCAAGGGGTGAGCACCCCTTTATCCCCTTTTGTTTCAATACCTTCAAAGAGTACAACACCCATATAATATTCTCCCACTTGTTTTATTCTTTGAAGAGGGCGAAGGGAAAACATTCATGTAATCAACTACCAAGGGTAATAATGCCCATTGATTCTCTACACCAATAGAATTTTTTAGCACTAACATAATTTGTCAATGAATCTTCAACATTCTTCAAGGTATTAACCTTATCCAACAATAGCTTGTTCTATTCAACAATGTCTCTAAAAAATGGGTACTATACATCATTATGCTTTGCTTAGGAAAGTTAAACATGGTTATTTTGATATAAACCCATTATTCCATCGTGTGTACAAAGAATGAATCATTATTTACATATAGGAAATTCGAATGACTTAGCAAGGCAATTCAAAATTCTCACTAGTGCATGAAAACCTAGTTAGGGCTTAACTAGAGCTCAAATTCCCTTAATTAGACATGTAATTTCTCAGAGATGAATTAACAGGTTCATAACTGACCTAAGTGGACAAGTGGAGGCTTAAACACATAAAATCAAGGAAAAATTGCATGATAAACTCATTCATGTGAGGATCTTTTCAGAATAGTCAAGGAGGGAACTACATACTCATAACAGTAAAGGAGGGCACTTGTAGTTGTTGATTAGTGGAGTTAACTCCCTAGAATCACTCCAACAAATCAAACATCTAGTATGGGACCATAAAATTATGGAAATATATCCTAATTCAAGGAATGTTCCCTCAAATGATATAAATAGACATGAGGATCACTTCCATGATATAGAAATAACATATTACTCTCTTGAATCTAGCCTGGGATGAATCTCTCTGATGCCTAAAATGGTGAGATATAAGTTCATAGGTCAGATATTGATGCTATGGAGAGGGAAATATGATCTAACAAAATAAAATTCTGAAATCACAAAAGTCACGAGCTCTTAGAATAACAATTTGTGGAGTTAAAAAAAATACTAACACAAATTAAGTTGTTCAAAATCAAATACAATGTGTGTAATCTACACTAGATAATAGCCATGATACTTAAACAAAAAAATAGGGAGGGTGTTCATCCTAGTAGACTGGGATGGGACTCTCATGGACCATATAGTAGGTTGAGGGGACATAGAAGATGAAAGGAAGACAATAAAAACTAGCCCTAACATGTAAAATATAGAATGAGAGGGATGAATACTTTCATAATGGAAGATGAAAGACACTAGGGAATTGATTCAACTTCTATACTTACAAATTAGGAAGATGCAAATGGTGGATGGACCACCACTCCTTAATGAAGTCATTATTTAAATAGAAAATTTGATGGCGAGTAAACCCTAACCATTTAAACTATCTTTCAAATCTTTGTGGTTGAGATGCCTGGGTATATTTTTCTAGAGAACATCTCAACCACCCCTCAATGTATTCTTGCAACAATACTACAATTATATATTGTAAAACCCTTATTTTTAATAACCCTTCTTCAATTGCTTTGAGATCCTAGTGCTGCTTCCATGAGCTAGTCACTTGATCTTTATTATCATTCACATAGACTACTAGCCAATTTTTAATTTTTCTTTCAGAAAAATTGGTGAGGTTATCAAATTGATGCCTCCACAAGGTTCTAATCTTACAAATATTCCTATATTTTCTCCCTTTTTAGAAGAATTGAATCTCTTATGAAAGGCAGGCCCCCAAGTTTCATGATTACTTCAGTGACTTTCAGGAAAGTTGTGTGATTTATCTCCTACAGAATATCGCAAGTGGTGATCAATTATCAGAGGATGTCTATATCCCCTATCCATACAACCTCTATTTTATTTTAATTGTTTTGAGAGGGAAGCACATACTTGTTTCTTCTCACCACATTGATGCTTGATACTTGGAACAAAAAGGTACTAAATGTGCCACAAACCTAAAAAACATGACATAAGAGTTATTTAAAGCTGATATGGATTATATTCATTCATTAATATAGGTGGAAGTAGGAAGAGAGAAAAAATCAATGATAGTTGTGTCCTTTCCAACGTTTAATCTTCTTAATCTTCCAGTTGTTTCTTTTTTGTGTTTTTCTTATATTTTTATAGCCAAACAAAATAACTTTTGGCAAATCTCTGTTGTTACAAAAATTTGGAAATTACTTGGTTAGGTTCGATTTTCTTTCTAACATAAGGTTTTTATAATAAAAAACTGAAACAAGAAATCCATAACATTTGGAAGACTTTTGGAAAATCCATGTTGTCGCTACAATTTGGAAAATGTTGGGTTAGGTTTGAGTTGCTTTCTAACCTAGGGATTTTATAATGATCTTGAATTATAGTTGAAGTTTTGTGTAAAAACATGATTGGTTAGGGTATGAGTGCCTTCTCCTCGATTTCACACTTGGGTGCATCTATGTTTTTTAGCTTGTGCCTCTCATGCTATTGTTTCCCCTATTACCTATGTTTTTGTGGGTGTTGAATGAGGGTAACCTTCTCTAATAGCCTATGCCTTTCCTCCATTTGCCTCCTCTTATGATGGGTCAGCTGAGTCGATTATATGCTTTGCAATGGAGTATGGAACTCTATATTGATATGGTTCAAATGCAACTGTCAAATGCAACTCTATTTTTGCCCCTATTAACTCTGTTTTGGTGGTTGCTGAATCAGGGTAACCT
>LPNX010930201.1:53632-71132 GCA_001517045.1 Pseudotsuga menziesii | reverse complement strand
CTTTTTGACAACAGTCCTCACCTTCATAAGGGCACACAGCCTCTGATTCTAATGCAGACTCCTACCACTCCGAACTAAATCTAGTCACTACAACATCTAGCCCCATGGCTGGCACAAATTATGATCCATTATTTGAAGGGATAGTTGGCTATGGACCCACATCCTTGCCTCCCATCATCATGGGTATCCCCGCTAGTGGTACCACCACCACTGCACATGCTACTATAGGTACACTTCCCACTAGTGGCAGACCCACAATAGCTACGAAAATCCCTACCATACCACCTTACATGCCTGGGGGTAGCGGCCATTCAACGACCTTTCCAATTATCGCTGCCCTAGGAGGTCAGCCTCACATATCCCTAGCCATGCATGGACATCATGTTCTTGAAAAATCTAACTCCATCGTCGGTCCATCCTGAGCAAACTTTGGGTCTAACCTACCCTTTATGGCTCATATTAACTTTCCAGATTTGTCTAGGCTAACGAATGACCCCATCATTCATCAATCTCATTGGCCTCCCATGCCAACCAAAATTCCTTCATACATCCCAAATTTTGAGGGAAATGCGGGCGAGGACCCCCAAAACCATATCATGTTCTTCCACCTATGGTGTTCCTCAAATAGCATTATGGTTGACTTAGTCAGACTAAGGCTATTACAACACACACTTATGGGTGCTACTGCAAAATGGTACACCAAACTGCCACCCACCTCCTATCCTAATTTCTTCTCACTTACCTCCATGTTCCTCCAGTACTTTCAACTTCCTGTCTGATATGATGAGGGAGTGGATATCCTTCTATCCTGTCATCAAAATACAGCCACCCACATCAAAGACCACATCCATCAATGGTAGCGAAGATGTATCCTGTGCAATATCCAACTAGATGATAGGATCTTCCTCGACTAGTTTCTAAAGACCTTAATCCCACCCATAGCCAAGGACATCATCTATGAGCAACCCCAAACTGAGAAGGATTCCATCTTAAAGGCTCAACAGTTTGACTTAATCTATGCCCACTCTAGGTATTTATATACCATCATTCTAGATGCTCCTTGTGTCGACACCTCCTACCACGATATGTCAAGGGCATCCCATGTGGTGGATGGTGTCATTGGCTCTGTCACAAAACACTCTTAGTACTATGCAACACCCCTTGTGATGCCAACTCACCTAGGAAACACCCATAATGTTGCACAACCAAACCATATCCCCGATTACTCATAGATGATGGCTCAGTTTAGAGCAACCTCCTCCTACACACATCCTGCGTCAAATTAGCACACCCATGGGTTTTCTTAGCTAGCACAGTGATATTTGGGCCAAATGGTCAGATTCTCATCTCCCCCAACTCCTCTAGTCTATTACACACCACCATTGCAACAAGCATCGGATCCTACCCCATCCCCTCCGGATTCCACACGACAGGTTTTTGCTCAGCAGAACCTTCCCAACCAACTTTCCCCTAAAAACCAATAAGGGAAGAGTAAGAAAAACCATGGGAGAAACTAAGGTAACAATCAGCTGCAAGGAGGTGGCTAGAAATGTAAACTCCCCAACAACAATGGTTCTAATCCATCGGCACAGAACCTCCAATAGCCTGCTCGACTGGGTAAAAACCCATAGTTACAGACTAATCATTAGTGTGACCTATGTAACACCTTCGGTCACTATAAGTATTTATTTCCTCAAATGGATCATTCCCGCCAGTCTCTCCAAAATGAGGATTAGCAGGGTGCCAATGTCGCGGCCCATGCTCATCCCAACCCAACACCACCAGGTCCTCCACCTATGGTGCTCCAAAATCCATTACCACTCCAAGGATTGGTTTCCACTGCACCCTTGGCCCCACCTTCTACCATTGCTCCCATAGACCCAACAGCTCTAGCCGCAGCTCCACCTGCAGAGATGGGTTTCCATCATCGGATGACATTGTCAACTGAAGAAGTCAACCTCCAGAATAGGCACAATTAGTAAAAATCCACCATGGTAACTGCTGACCCATCAACGACATATACTTCTAACACTTTCAGCATGCCCCTCCACTTACCTACACCCTCCACTGATGGGGCAGCCATAGGTCCATGGTTTCTTATACGACGTATCACCAACAACATGACTGCTTGAGTTGCCCTAAATTATAGCATCGTTGATGACTTGGCCAAATCACCTATAGCCATGTCCACTCTATAAGTGCTCAAAACCTACCCAACGCAGTGGAAAGCATTGTTATCCACAGTAGGTGTCATGTATCCCTTCGATTCCAGGTTGATCGCATTTGACCTGGACCAAGGAGAACCCAAAATTCCATCCACCATCGCCTTCCAAATTCCAATCTCAATTCAGAATTTGGTCGTGCATCGATGTATCATTTATGAAGGGGCATTGACTTGTGTTATGTCAACTTTTGTTTGGAAGAAACCGGGGTCCCCTACCCTCTAACCATCTACTACCGCCCTTTGCGCCTATGATATTCGCTCTACAAAGACTGATGGATTCTTCTGAATGTTCCTATTTCATTATCCAGTAAAAAGGTTTTAATTGACATTGAGGTTATTAATGTCCAACTTGATTATAAGCCCCTCCTTGGAGGTAGCTACATGTATGTCATGAGAGTCATGGCATCCATCATCTTTTGACTCCTCATGTTCCCTCATGATATAAATATTGTGATGGTCGATTAGTTAACTTACTACGATCCACCAGGACCAGCCACACTGGAACATGTCATCCATACCATTGATACTACCATAAACAACGTATCCATCAAGTCCGTATTCACTGTAGGACCAGGATTGTTTTTAGAAACGCCTATGGAGGACACCTTTCCATCTATTCCACCTCCGACCGTGCCAAATGACACAACCTATTTGTGTACTATTTCATCTAGTACCATCCTAACCACACCACAAAATCAGTCACAACCCCAACCAATGTCACCCAGGAATTATTATGGTTCATTCCCGATCCACATGATTCCCTTCCTATTCTCACCATCTGACATCATGAGTAAGCCTGTCATGGCTACTCTAAATTTACCTAATTTTACATTGGGGATTCTTGTGTGGTATCTTGAACCACCTACCCCACCTCTGATGCCTCAGGTTGTGTTGATTCTAGTCCAACCAATCGAGATATAGTCACGCCTTTCTCTGGGCCCATTAAACATGCCTTCCATCACCAGACCTTCCCCTCCTCTCCCAAAGAAGGTTGGGGCAAGGCTGCCAAAGCAATAGTAGAGCCTCATCTAACTTCACCTTTTGCATTGTGCGATGTCCATGGTCATGCAACTCAAAACTGCCTAGAGATACGTATCCTTTGCACACACATAGACACTATGGATACAGTCGACGACACTCTAGTAGTCATCACCCAGTGATCAAGAACAAGTCTTTGAGGACCAACCATTTGTGGGTGATTTGTGGTTTGTATGGCCACTTTTCACACCATTTCCCAGACTTGTCCAAGTATCGGTCAATCCTTCATGTCCTTTGAAAACACTCTCATGAGGCCGAAATCACTGTCATCAATGAAATCCAACCTTCAGCTTCTTCCTCAGACACAACCAACACCATTTAAACGATCTCTACTTCCAGTAGTACTTTCTCGTCCTCTACCATGGAAAATTCACCTGATTTATCCTAACACCACTTTTACGACAATATATAGATTATCACAACCACCATTGGTGTTATCCCATTTCACTTAGCTCATGGCGTGGAGTTGGTTCTTCCCATTGAATTCCATATTCCTCCCCCATGTACTTTGCGCCAACTATAGAGTCTCCAAGGCAAGGCCAATTTCCTTCATTGAAGTTCCTATGCCCAAGTCGCTCGCCATGCAACACTTGGGAATAGTTTTTATTTTTTGTTTTGCATCATTTTTACCACGATTCGGTGACCCCCTCCAGTAGTTTCTCCATGTCTAGTTGCAATGAGTCCATTGTAGAACTCCATCGCATCATTTTCATGTGAGCAAGTGGATATAACCCCTACTCTTGCGTCGCTGGTAGCCCATTGAGGGTGTGGTTCCATTTATGCACATGCACAAAATATGTTGCATGTATGATATAGATACAACCATGCTAGCATATCATCAGGTCCCTAGACCTATTCTATAGTTTGAGGCCTCTCCTTATCTCCCTGGTATTCCATTCCCACATATGGATCATCCGCTGCAAGGATCGAAAGCTTCCACCATTGTGCAAAAAGCTCCAGGGTAGAGAGACAACCTTCTAGACTTCCTCCTTCCCTATTGATTCTTTGGGCGAATTCCCAGATTCATGTCAATCTGCATGCCACCACATGAATCACACCTCATATGTTGAGCTAGCTCCGTACCCATAGGCCTCCATTTGGTCTAGTTTTTTCCCTGTGCACCACTGCACATGGGGAATCATTGCTAATGAATAGTTAGAGGCATCCAGAGTTCATTTGAGATGTCGTTCGCACCATCGGGTTCAGTTTTTCATTCTCTGTATTTTGGTGAGACCCTTGTCTCATGCTCTCACTATGCTCTTTTGGGCCATTTCCAAAAATCCACCTCATTTTGCGTGCCATCACATGAATCCCCCCTTGTATGTATTGGAATGTTCATGAGCCACACGCTCCATCCATACTGCATAGTTGGCCATGTTTTACCACCATCCATCGTCCCACAAGGGGGGGCCACCAGTGTTCTACATTTATGACCACCAGCCATGTTCACAACATAACCTCTTGTCATATATCGAACACTTCCCCCTTGCTTGATTGACCATTATGGAGTTTCTGTTAATCTCTTTTCTCACTCTTCAAAGAATGAAAATATCGCCGAGCACGCTTTCTTCCTTTCACGCTCGCTAAAGTATTTGAAAGGGATTCTATGTAGCCTCATTTACCTCCTTTTTTGGACTATGTAGACTATCATAAGAAAAGGACCACCTTGGTGCACTCAAGACAGAAATGTTTCCCTTTGCATCTTTTTATGCTTTATCAAGCATTGGGACTGAACTTTACAAAAAATCTCATCATGGGTTGTCTTTAAGCTCTTTTCTAGCCTTCTTCAAGAAAATATTGCCGAGCAAACTTGGTTTTGTTCATTCTCATAAAATGATTTGAATGATTGTCCAGTCACTATAGGTTTAACCTTTTTTGGCCTGATTGGAATACCAATGGTAAAGAAGTCTTCCTTCCCCTAATCTTGGGAGAGCTCTCCTATGCACACTTTTATCCTTTTTTGGACTCAGAACACTACATACTAAAAAGAAACCACATTGGATTCTTCTTCATGTTTTCAAACTCTCTAAAAAGGAAAAAACCATCGAGCACTTACTTTCTTAAGCTTGCTAAATATACACGAGATCGTGTCATAATGGTTTCTTTGGCACCACCATATATCATTTTTTGGAAGCTTTCCCCCATTGCGTCACCTTTGTTCAAAGTATTATGTGATGAGTCTTCCTCGAATCCCCTAGATATCTCTAGTCCAATTACCTCCCTCAGTATTTCCCATCTGTAGTTACATTCCCGGTATTACAGCTATGATCCCACTCCCATGAGCCAGTTTCATTTGTTTCCAGGTCATCTCTACCGTCTACTCTGAACAAAGGAAGTTTGAGTCCCCCGTACTCCCCTGTCCCTATTCCCCCATTCAATGTGTCAGTCCCTAGATTGTCCCACAACCTTGATTATCACCCTGATGCTTCTCATCAAGGAAACATTATTTCCTTGATTAGTTGTAGGTCTCCCTCTATTGATGGCAACACGTCTATTCCAGAGGATAGACATAGAGTTCCTTCTATCCTAGTTTCATTCAGCTTATTGATGAGTTCCATGGATCACTTGAGAGAAGTCGTTAGTGCCTCTTAGGAAGGTTGTGTCTCACGTGCTCGACTTCAACTACATCATTGCATCGTTGAGATTCATATAGGGTATTGGTCCATGCATTATTTGATTGAAGAACCTGGTTGTCCCTAAATCTAGAACAATGGTAAGTCTATTATGGGACCCAAATAGGTTCACGTCCCTTGTGATTTCTAGGTTACATTGGAAACAATGTTCAGAAGCACCAAAGCATTGTTTCTATGTAGCTCATGTAGCTCTAGTATTGATGTGACATATTGTACCACGGATATTTTGACTCCTCATCATAGAATCCTATTAGGATTATTAATCCTCCCTTGTCCAAATTTGGTCATATGTCTAAATCGGGAGTCATGTCTAAATCAGGAGTCCATCCAGTCTATTTATAGTCATTAGCACCATTGGGTAAACTTGACCTAATTGGGGCACATGTTTCAGTTAATAAAGTGTGGGGAACACTAATTGAGGTTCACTACACTTATTGCACTTGATTGCATAAGTTTAGGAGTCTCCTAGATCAATCCCTACAATTTAGGAAGCCACTGGGAGTGCCGAAACCAACCAAGGTCAGTTCACTTCAGTTAATGACTAGTCAAGCTAAGTTAGGAGTCAGTTACTTTCAGTTCAAGTCCTCCACATTCAGTTAGCGCTAGGTTTACTTGATTGCACACATGTGGGGCACATTTCTCACCTACCACAGTCAGTTAACCATTAGTCAACACTAAATGTAACACTTGGTTGTGTTTTAGAGCTCCGATGAACTCCGGTTATGGTTTAGACAAGGACAGTTAACTACTGGGTCCTCCGATAGTGATTTAGACAAAGTGTTGGTTACTTACAGTCAAGTAGATTCTAATCAATTCGAACTTCCTCATGTGGATTCGAATTGCTTGTGGCTATTAAAGCCATTTTACTTCATTGTAATTATCATTCAGATTACTTTTTTTTATTAATGAAAGCATTCACAGCTGCAAGCCTTTTGCACTGTTTCATTCTTCAATTGCTGATTAAATTGTGAGATCTTCTTTGTGAGTTGTGTATTTGTCTACAGATCTATATGCTCAAAATTAATATGGTATTAGAGCCTCGGCGGACAAGGCACTTCTCCTCCTCAAATCTCCTACTGGATCATTTTTTTTGTTTTGCAGGTACAACTTCGAAATGATTTCATCTCTGATGAGACAAGGTCTCTATCGGGTATCTATTAGACTCAGCCTCCACTCTCTCGACCTTGATCCAAAAATCTTGGCCTCCACTCTCTCTGATGAAGTTGTTCAAGATGAAGAAGAAGCAGAAACTTCTACACAGTCAATTTGAATTGAAGACAGTCTCCATGCAGTGACTCCTTCTCCTGATGCTCCGGAAGTTCATGAGATCTCTGATATCTCATCTTCTCATATTTCTGAAACAGAAGAAGACATTCAAATCTCTGATATTGAAGAAAAATTCTGCTGCTCTTCCATGCAAACATTCACCGGTGATTTTCCTTTAAATTCTGTGCAAAATTTACCAGTAATTGCTTCCGAAAGTGAAGAGAAATTTGATTTTTTTCCCTCTAATGTTGCTGCTGGTGTGAAAATATGTGATACATTGGATATTTTTGAAGAAATATCAGATTACCAGAGTGATCCATTCACTCCCCATGATATATATTTTCCAGCAAATTCCTGCAGGATTGCATGCACCAAAATTCAGAATTTTGAAGAAGGAGAAAGCTGTGCATCCATCGTCTCGGTTAACCATTTATTTGAATCTAATAGTAACCTTATTGGATCTGATATGATATTATTTAGATATGATATGATATTTCTTGGTTTAATATATCAAATTCACAATCTTTCAGTACTGCTTGTAGCTGTTCTCATCAACGGTGTGAAGAAACAAGTACCGCAAGTCTCCTACAAAACTGCTGTTGGGGATTTGATTCCATTTCACAGTTTTGGATTTGTTTTGAACCTATTTAGATCTGATTTAATTTCTGATCTGATATTATTTGGTTCATATTTTAAAATCCAAAAGCATTCAGTAATGCTTGTAGCTGCTCTCACCAATTCCGGTGTGAAAAATCAAGTACCGCACTTTCTCTTCAAAACTGCTGATGGGGATTTGGTGTTAGTTTCTTCATATGAGGTTGCTGATATTTTATTATGTGATTCATTATCTATTTCAGAATATATATCAGACTATGGAGCTCAAGAATTCGCTCTCAACAGTCCTAGTGCTTATTTACCATTGATCACATGCTCATCTCCTCACAGAACTAGTAAAGAGGAAGATTTTCTGCGTCCGCGTGGACACCTGCTCCTAACACTTGGGGCTATTATTACCACTCATGGTTTGATATTCATGGCTGCAACATATCAGTTTCTTGAGTGTTCCTCACATTCTATGAATTCTCAAGAACCTTTTCTCACTTTTTAGTTGACTTCAGTTGCTCTACATGGGTCCAGTCTTCATCCGACAGCTGTCTATATTTCTGATTTAGTTGAGGATATCATTCTTCTTCCAAAGAGGAAGATTCCTCCAGACATAATGATGGAGACGTTCACATGCCAGGCCCCAGGATACCTGTGCACAGAAGAACCAGATTGATCCTAATTCTACCTGCTTAATTAGAAGGGTTTTTTTTTTCCCATGTGGTTTTTCCCCAGCACCTTGTTTTTGAGCAGTTACCTTACTTTACTTGATGTAATGGGTGACCTATGGTATTAGTTACCAGGGCCCATATATTTTCCAAGTTAGCATTCAGGGGGGGTGTTAGGATTATTATTCCTCCCTTGTCCAAATTTGGTCATATGTCTAAATCGGGAGTCATGTCTAAATCAGGAGTCCATCCAGTCTATTTATAGTCATTAGCACCATTGGGTAAACTTGACCTAATTGGGGCACATGTTTCAGTTACTAAAGTGTGGGGAACACTAATTGAGGCTCACTGCCACTTATTGCACTTGATTTCATAATTTTAGGAGTCTCCTAGATCAATCCCTACAATTTAGGAAGCCACTGGGAGTGTCGAAACCAACCAAGGTCAGTTCACTTCAGTTAATGACTAGTCAAGCTAAGTTAGGAGTCAGTTAATTTTAGTTCAAGTCCTCCACATTCAGTTAGCACTAGGTTTACTTGATTGCACACATGTGGGGCACATTTCTCACCTACCACAGTCAGTTAACCATTAGTCAACACTAAATGTAACACCTGGTTGTGTTTTAGAGCTCCGATGAACTCCGATTATGGTTTAGACAAGGACAGTTAACTACTGGGACCTCCGATAGTGATTTAGACAAAGTCTTGGTTACCTACAGTCAAGTAGAGTCTAATCAATTCAAAATTCCTCATGTGGATTCGAATTGCTTGTGGCTATTAAAGCCATTTTACTTCATTGTAATTATCATTCAGATTAGTTTTTTGATTAATGAAAGCATTCACAACTGCAAGCCTTTTGCATTGTTTCATTCTTCAATTGCTGAGTAAATTGTGAGATCTTCTTTGTGAGTTGTGTATTTGTCTACAGATCTACATGCTCAAAATTAATAAATCCCTCTAGCTATCAACAAAGCATTAGTTATGAAGATATTTAATTCCAAGAGAATGCCATTGTTCCTATGTATCAGTTCTTCAGATCAATAGATATTCAGCCTTGTTATCACCAACCTTGTAGTTTCTTGTGTATGGTGAATCTAGGATGGATGGTAGAGGGGAAAGAAACTAGGGAGGTGGAACCGAAACTGCCTAGAATTCCAAATGGATGGTTGTCACGCCAATCAAGGTAGCCTTTGCTTTATGTTATCTAAGTCCAAGACAACAACAGGGGAAACCTGGATCTGCTCCAGATAGGAGAGATCGGACCTATACACCAGAACAGATCAAAAGAACTTTAAGGTACGTAAGGTGTAAGGTGTTCAGAAACTCTAGATCTATAGTAGGATTCAGTAGATGGATCAGGACCTTAGCAATGTATTGGTTGATCCAAAGTAGTGATTGGATGACCTTTGGGGAAATGGTTAGATCTAGGGTTTTGGTATTAGCAACTAAAGAAGATGATCTCTGCCTTGGGAAATGTAACCGAGGCAGGATGGTCAGGAAAATAGTCGGGTATATCTAGTACTTGGCTGATAGACTCAATGAAGAAGGTGAATAGGTGTGATTGTCTGAGTCATCAAGGAACAACCAATTTCAAGGGGAAAAGGTTAATTCAGGGCTAACGCTAGGGATGGGATATCAGTTCCTTTTGTGAATTAGGAAATGGAGTCAGTATACACCCAACATTGAGGTAAACCCACCTAGGGTAGACCTTGATTTGTGTACCCAGATAAGTGTTTTGGTACAGATGGCTCAGTTTGGGCAGAAATTCAGTCAAGGAAGGCTAGTGCTAGGGTTGGAGAAGACAGATCTATAGATCTGAGGCCATGAGTAGAAAACCAGCTCAGCGTTGAAGGTGAAATGGGACTAGGACGGGTCTATCTACACACTTGGTTTAGAGAAATTTGGAAAAACTTAGATCTTGAAAAAGTCAAAGTTGATGATTGAGGATGAGAGGGTGAAAAACTGATTTCTTCAAATTTAGGGCAAGGAGGTTGAATATAGCTCAGCATTAGGGGTGATTTGGACTGTGTGGGACCCGATCTATCAGTCTATGAAGTCAAAAATCTGGAAAATTCAAAACCCTAGCAAGTCAAATTTTTAGTGGGGGCACTATGTAGTTTTTCAGACCAAAATTCAAATCTAGGTCAAACTAGCAGGAATTTGACCAGCGTTGTAGTAGATTCAATGAAGGGGAGGCCCAATCTATGAAACCCAGCAGTGGTTTGTCCAAATATTGGACTGTTACTGGATTTAGTATTTTTTAAGGGTTTTTTAGTATTTTAAGAATTTTCAGAAAAAATGGAAGGAAAACAGGTACAATGGATTTAGATCTCTTAAAGAGAAGAAAATTACCTGTTGGATCGTACCTGGAAATGCTTGTAGAAGTCTTAACATTGATGATCCTTGATATTCCGATCAATTCTGGAAAATCCAAGAGATTTCTATGACGGATGTAAGCTCCAAGCCACCAATGCACCCCCTACCCTGCATGAGCAAATGTCAACAATATCATATTTACTAAGAAAAGATAAATAAACTAAATGCTATAGGAAAGTAAAAAGAAGTAATCATATATCACAATGACACTAATGAAAACCCCCTGATCCAAGACAAAGATAACCGAACGAGTTGAGGTCCCCATGCAAAAACGCTCCAGCCAAAATGCCCTCCTATAGACAAGACAATGATAGCGGAAAAAATATAGATCTCACATGAATTTCCACAATGCTAGGAAGCATAAGATTATCCAATCACCATTTTAGAACATTAGATGCAAAGCGGATCCAGAAAATATCCACGAAAAAAATCTTTCTATTATTTAGATCCAAGAACCAAAGACCCGTTACAAATGAGAAGCTCTCTCCTTTAAATAGAAATGAGAGAACCACAATCATAACCGAATCCTAACCACTTTCAAAATGAGTGGCTAAGATTAAAATATAAATATTCTAAACAATGGTTGAGATGAGCTCAACATACAATACATGGATCAATATAACCATAAAGTACCAAAGTGGACTAAATCACCCATAAAGAGGGTACCCCACTCAACAAGAAATAAATGAAGCACATGGTGGGTCTGTGGAGTGTTGACTAACTCCCTCTGGGTGTCCCCATGGCACAATAAAATAATATAATATTTTAATCCTTTGACTTTGTGCCTCCTTGAGGAAATCGTGAGCCTCCCAAAAGCTCCAGAAAATAATATAAAAATGCCCAAAAATAGGTGTGGGCCCAATCAAGTGCTGCAACTGCTGGAGAAGGTGTGAAGGACATCAATCTCATCATTATGAGTCATCCCATGTCATTTCCTTGCCTCAGTATCCCAAATCGATTTCTTCAATAGCCATTTAATCATTTTTTAATCTGCCTCGAGAAACATGAACCTACCAAAACAACCTCCTAGGAAACCTGTGTTGTCAAACTGAGCCCACCAGGCTCTCTAGGATGGGGGTACTATAGTACAAATAAGTGGCTACAACCCCTATGCCCATACAACACCCTAGGATATCCAACTGAAACATCTCCCTGCTCAGACATATCAACTTGTGAAGAAAAACTGCATCAGAAAGGCAGAATGAGCCTGATCATATCTGCAAGTGCCCGAAAATGGAAATAAACTATCTCATTAGACTCAGAGAGTCCCAATCCATCTAGGGTATATACTCATACCCCTCACAAGTCTCTACCTAATCATCAACCATATCCAATAAACAATATAACCATCTGTAAACGATCAGACACCAATAATAACTCACACTATCATCCATCTGCTGCAAGTTTTATAAGGCTAAGACATGCTCTACAACTCAGTCAAGCAACAATCACAACAAGTAGCAGTCATTTCACTATCGGTACATCAACCAATACATATATAAGGCTTTATTTATTATTACTCAGACTTAGACTTTCATGACTATACTCACTTCATAGTTGTAGTCAATTTGCTAGTGAAGGGTGAAGGATGAAATTGACAAGGCTAAGGCAAAGGATGATTCCCTACTTAACATCATGACACTTTGGATATGGAAAGGGAAATACTCACTATAACCAATGCCAGACAAACAACAACACAGGGAATGGCAGTGCCTCACAAATGGTAGAGTTGTTTAGAGAGTGCTTATTCAACTTAGGCATCATGACTACATCAAGCTTGATCCAATTTCATTAGTATCATTAATTTTATTTCCATATCCTTTTTGGCCTATATGACCCTTTGTGACTTCACCAGTGCTTAAAAGCACAGCTAATCGCAGCTTTCATCTAGGACATATTTATTTTATAAGGTCAGCAATATTTGGATATAACATATTTTTAACCATTACTTTTTTTGGACCTTTTATTATACCCTTCAAGGGGTATTTTAGCATTTCATTACTTTTTCCCTCTTTACATATGTTAAGAAACACAGTTTTAGCATTTTCATTTTCCATGGGAGCATACATAACACTTTCCAATAAGTAGTACATGAGCTTTCAGTTTTAGCCAATAACATCTCAAGTGACCAGGGGGGGTTCTGTACAGTGCCAAACATCAGGACAATTGACCAAAATGATTTAGGCATACAATCCAACTCACCAAAGGCAAGTTCTATAACCAACTCAGAGCCAAGACACAATGAAAATAGGGATGCTTGTCCAACAAAGGTTCTAGCGGGGGAAAAAGGTCCTCCATGCCATAAGTCAAGAAGTTAGTCGAGTTGAAAACTAAACTGGAAGGTAATGGATGGGTGGAGACAATGAATGATGAAGCCAACATTATCAATCCAAAACAATGGTAGTAATGACTACCTCCATTCTCCCTAAGGGGGGTAAAACCAATGAGTATAGATCATGAACTTCAAAGTCAGAGTGGGAACACCAATACATAAATACAAATACATCAAAGTCCATATAATTATGACCACCAGATCTTGACACCACATGTTAATACATGTCACAAAGATCAGTATAAGAGCAATGATAACCATAACACCATATGAAAAGATGAGTCATAATCATGCAATATAATCCATCTAAAACACCATCTGTCCAATGAGAAAGTATTGATATAAAACCAGGTATCAACAACTGCTTTGTAATGACTAAATGGCTACATCGGTCCTCAAATCTGAGTGTCCCGAGACTTAGTCCTGACATGGGAGAGTACAATAGTCCACTGATACAATAATAATCCATTAAACTGCTCATCTCAGCATCTCATATGTAGGAGATTTGGTTGAAAAAATGTACTATGTCTGAAAAATAGAATATGGTAGCCTGGCTACTATATATGTGATAACAAGCCTCTCATTGAGGACACCATTATGTAACATCAGTTTTATATTATATGTATTGATTGGCTCCCATATTTTTGAGCCTTGATCCCATTATTTATTCTTTTTACATTGTTACGAGCATGGGTATGCCCGCCTCGTCCATATACGTGTCACACATTATTTTTATCTCACCCATTTTTGGGAACCAATATTAATACAAAAACCAAAATCCATCGTGGTTCAAATGAGGAAGCGTCACTTCTTCATAGGTCTCTCGAGCCTCTCCACTATCCCCATGATCCTATGATGTATGTCAACCATAGATGAGCTCCTACCCTCACACATTAGGGGGTAATCTGTTAATGCAAAAAATTGCTCAACTAGCTCTATATGGCCTAAACCACATACATACATAATTTTCCAACCATTTCCCCTTATTTTTTACCTTCACAAGTATGGTTTACCTTCATTCTCTCTCAAAAAGCCCAAAAAAATACCAAAAAGGGCCTTAAAACCCCAAAAAGGGCTAAAAACCCCAAAAAGGGGCTAAAAACCCTAAATAGGGCTTAAAACCCTAAATAAGGTTCCAAAACCCTAAAAGAGAGAAAAGGCCAAAAACCTAAAAACATATTATAAAAATAGTGTGAAGGTCTCCATCAACAAAATTTTGATCCCTTTTTCATTATTCTATCGTTGTGAGTATGTTGAGAAGTCATCATTCTCAAAATACTCACACCACATAGCCATCACTTAATAGCCACACCATCTCCCATCCCATACGTTGAGGCATCCTCCATACAAACCAGCTTGTGGAGATGCAGCCCATATCCAAAATCAGGGCACGGTGGCCCATTTTCAGAAGGATGCTATAATTTCATTGATTTTTATTTTAGTTAAGTATAGGCGTCTTTATTTGTTTATTTTTAGTTAAGTATAGCCGTCTTTATTTGTTTATTTTATGTTACTAATATCATCTGTTTATTGTAGCTCTCTTTTCATGAACTCTACCCTTTTATCTCATTGACAAAAGGGAGGTGCTTTTGTACATAGCAGGGGTGAAAACCCCACTATAGGCCTTCCCCTTAGATCGTGTCTCACAACAAATGACCATCCCTCTTTACTTGGAACCTTCGAGTAAAATACCTGTTCACATTGGCTTGGAAGAACATAGGGCTCTATTTCTGGCTTAAACAACCTTGTATTTACCATGGTAAATCCATTATCATGTTCAATAATAGTTCTATCGAGATCACATTGATTCATCATTACCTGTACCGTTTGACAACGAACAGAACTACCTTGAAGGACTTAAAGTTGCAATGTAGAATATCTTCCAAATAACCATAGTATCGATTTTCTGAGACTTCTGGATGTCTGTCACTTCTAAATAAAACATTGGTCACCTCAAAGACTCTAGATATCCCACAATCTGATATTTTCTTTGTTTCATCCAATTTTTTGATGCGATATCTACAACCATTGAAGACCATAGCCTTATGGTGTTTTACCTACAACAAGCAATACACGAAATGTTTACATAACGATTCAATATTTATGATTAACTTCATGTTTATGCAGCCATACATGGAAAAGAACAACATGTACATCAAAATGTAATTTTCAAAATAAAATATTTAGAGTGATTGATTAATATTCTTGCCTTCTTATCTTTTGAACCATATGCTAAATCGATTTCCCTTTCTGTAATATTTGTATCTCCATTGCAATGTGCTTATTTTACCAATGAAGCCACTCCTTCTCATGATATTACATGACCCGATTGTTCGCATCGTTCAATCCATACCTTCATCCAGTCAAGATTATTTGCAATGTATAAATGAATTGCATCCCACTCTCGACCAATTGCTTGATGACAATAAACATTAAAATTCAAGAGAAATGTAAATTTTATGAACAAAGTATATCCTCTTAATTGATGCAATAAATTGAATATGAAATTAGAATATATATGATATAATTAACATCCACTAGCTCATAACTACCTTTCACCTTCCTCGATCTGCCTTTCCCCTCCAGTTACTCCCCTTCAAAATTGTTATTGGAGTCCAGATCACAAATGCAAAGAAAATTGAGCTTTGATGCTAACTTAGGAATATATTTACTAACATACAACATGCTTTGGTATGCCATATAACCTTCCATCAAAGAACCCTTAGCACATGCCCGTTGTCTCACCAAACCCTAATTCATAAATTTCAAGTTCCTCTCAACTATCCACATGGACCTTGAGTGCATAGGTCCACACAATTCAATCTCCTCAACTTTAGTGTATGAGGTAGTTTTTCAATGCATTGAAAATTTTCAAAAGATGAGGAATTTATCTCCTCCAATACTTTATATATTCTTTATGGATTTCTTTAGATGTCAACCATATACAAGTGACAAACCAATAACGATAATCAACAAAAAAAACATTAAATTACATAACATGAATTAGTGCACAAAAACAAAATATAAATTATACGAAGAATTAAATAAAAACTAAGCACATACAACTAATTTCTAGTTACCTCATGTATTTCCCAAGATTATATATAACTTGTTTGACATTGTTGTCGACGTTGTTCGGGAGAGAGAGAGGTAGAACATACTATATCAATATACAAACCACGTCATTTTTTAAACAAAGTGTATACAAACAAGAAAACAAATTTATGCAATAAAATGAATATATATATATATATATATATATATATATATATATATATATGGACATAACAATAATAATTACCTTGATTAAGACATGACAATCATGCATTTTGACCCTTGCAAAATCACCTTTTTTGTTATGATATTCTTCAAGTTCGTACAAAATCTAGTGGGAAATTTAATTTTCTGCATTACTTATTTAACAACATTACTTTTTTGCTCCGTAAACATCTATGGAATTGAGTTTATATTAATTTGGTCTCCGTTGCTATGAAATTGAATGAAGTCTTTCATTGCATGGTTTCCTTCTTGAATTTCTTTGCAAACTTTCACAATTTTATCTTTCCCGCTCATTAGCTCCAGTAGTGGCCATAATGTTTTAGTCACATTCTTTCCAATATGCATTGTATCAAACAGATGAGAAATTTGTAGGTGCTCATAGTAGGGAAACCTACTGAATTGTATAGGATAACTTTTCATTCCTTGTGGAATCCCATTAATTTGTTCATGATCACGAAGGACACCATGAATATTAGTTTATAAATAAATTACTGAAATCAGTTATGGCCACTACAGTAAATAGCTCACAATAAAAATTAAAATACATAACAATTCATATACGATGATCCATACGTACCAGCTTGACGATTTCTATTGTATTGCATCTTTCAAAGGTGAGGTGTCATTCTCTGTGGTTTTAATGCAGTCTCTTGCTTCCCATTGAAAAGATTTTTTTTGGTTGTTCTATACGTGTGATTCTTAGAGATGAAATTTCTATACTCATCAAACACCTCCTTTCTTAAGATTTTTGAGCGACGAGATTTGAGCTTAGGAGCACAAACTGGACATGCAAATTTACCCTTTGTCTGAAGACCTAAAATATATAGATATGTAATATCTATGTCAATTATAATTATATATAAATTATATTAATTACTTCATATAATTAAATGCAATTAAAGTGGAACTTAAAATTACAAACCACAAAAATGGGTTAACCCCGGGGCATCGTGTATTCTCCATACAACCATTGCATGGAATTGAAATTTCCTTTTTCATATTGTTATAGATACGTCATATATAATAATTCCATTACATAACTTTAGTAGCTCATCTATAAGAGGTTCGATATATACATTCAT
>LPNX010930201.1:8032-53341 GCA_001517045.1 Pseudotsuga menziesii | reverse complement strand
TATATATATATATATATATATATAGGACATTAGGAAACATAATACGACAAATGAGATTCCACAACTACATAAGAAATAAAATAGTTGTAGACACAAAACACCTGGAATAATCATCGACAACATTATGTGCTCCCTCTTTATTAGAAACCATGGAGGAATGTTATTATTGATAACAAAAATAGGCCACCCCGTATAAATGGATTTCATCTGTGCAAATGGATTAACACTCTCTTCTGCCAAAGAAACCCTAATATTATGGGGTTCTTCTTTAAAGTGAGACCACTTTTCCTCCATATCTCTAAATGCAAAACCATCTACAGGCATTTGAATAACATCATCTTGACTTTTGTTCCTTGCATGGTAATCCTTAAATTGCGCTATGTTATTGCACCTGAACAGTCATTGAAAATGTGGAATGATGGGAATATAACGAAGAACCTTGTGAGGAACCTTTGTTGTTACTTATATGACATTCTGGACATTCTGTTGCAAATTCATGCTCATTATAAAATAACATGGTCATCGAGGCATGCATGAATTGCTTCATAATGCATTCCAATATCTTTCATGATGGAAGATAAATCTTGATATGTGCGAGTTAAAATATTTTATGGTGGTAACAAAAATTATCAAGCTACATCAAATAAAATAAAAATAGAGTTAATATAATATATAAATAATATAAATGAAACACAATTCATCTGTATTAATTTGAATTATGAATTAGCAATACAATTATTAGAGGAATAAAGATAAACTTTATCACAATCATATATATGTGATGGATTATTTTACATACCTTAGCATCTGTGTGATTGACATGTTTGAAAGACCATTCATAACCTTCAATTCATTATCAACAATATAGCTGAGAGAATATTTGTTTTGGAGACTTCATATAGGGGTTTGTATTCCTTATCTAGAAGAGGTATATCATCAACATAATCAAAGTCATCAATAATTTCATTATCATCGTCATCATCCATTCTAACATTAAATGAATCATGGATCAATGTATTTGTAACATCATCTTCAACTATGTTATTAGTATGATCATCTTCTTCAATGTGATCATTCACTTGTTCTCCATTAAACATAGACGCTCCATGATTTATTTCCTTTATAAATACATGAATACGTCAATAGATATAAGTTATTATAGGAAATATTAAAATAATACATACATTTACCAAAGCAAAAACTATAAAAAACTTTATAATGCTAAACCTACAAATAGACGATATCCATTCCCCCCCTCAGAGTGTACATGTTACCTACAATGTTTTGTGGTTGTTGCGATAAATATTCTTCTCCTCTTAAATCCCCTGCATTGACTACATGGAAAATAACATTTCCAATCACCCCTTCATTTCACTGCATCGCATAGTCTAGCAAGCAATTGTCGATTTTGTTCGTTTGGATTAGGAATATTGTTATTTTACGTTTTGTCACAAACTTCGTGAATGAATACTATCAACAATCTTAAAAAATCAAGTTCCATGCATCACAATTTTCTCAAACGATGGTTTGTCAAAGAATAACAAAATTCCCACAAATTGTCCGTCGAAGAAAAAAAAAATCCCCAAACCGGTCATTGAAGAATAAAACAATTCCTCAAACCATCCGTCGAGGAATAAATAATTTCCACAAACCATCCGTCGCTTCTGTAGGAAACATGTTTGAATGTTTAAAAATGTTTATATTTATAATTTCATTGTCGTCGAATATCCGATGATATGAACCTACTTACCATTGGAAATATTCCTTTATATTGTTATCATGATATCGTCGCAAAACCAATAGTCTGTCGTTGCAAGTCCAACCACTTCCTCGTTGCAAAATCGATGGTCTGTCATCGCAAATCTGACAACACATAAATTTGAAAATCTAATAACCCTAGAGGTCAAAAAACTGACGATGCTTGAAGACGACAAAAATGAATCAGAAAAAACATAATTTTTCATCATTGCAATCTGACAAAAAACTACTTTCGATCGGATGTCGTTGGATTTTGGGCTAAAATCCTGTTGTGAATAGTTATAGCAATGTAGTGTTGATGTAGTTGTAACTTCAGAATGTATTCACTTGTATATCTTATGTATTGTACCTCGATGTTTATATCGGGATGTATCTATAATTTAATTGAGTCATGTCATGCCCTGATGTTCCTATCGGGAGATTAAATAATGTAAACAAGTCATGTAAAGTCATAGAGTGTAACCATCCTTATTGTTCAAGGGTTAAAGTCCCCACAGTTGTGGGGACCTAGGGTTATTAGACTCTCCTAGAGAAGTCGGCCCTAGTGGGTTATTGTCAATTCAGGAATTAGTATAATAGAGAGGGAACCTCTCTATTTAACACATTCATTCACACTCAGTTGTAGCACATAACTAAGAGAGAAAGAAGTTGGAACAAGAGAGAGAGAGACTACTGTTGTTGGGAGATCATCTTACTGTCTTTGGGTTTTACTTTTGGTGCTGATTCTATCTCTGAGGAAGTTATGGGGTTTTCTCCTTTATGGTTTCCCCAAGGAGAATCTTTGTGTTCATTGTCTCTTATGATTGATTGTTGTGCTTGTTATTCTCTCGGATAAGATCCTAAGATCATATATCTTAAATGTTAAAAATCTAACATGGTATCAGAGCTAACCTGAGAAGAAGACATTGTGCAGCTATTGAAGCTAGGGATTCCTAATTTTTGGATCTCTCTACATATATTTTCAGCAAAAGGAGGCTAGGCTGACCCTCCTCTCTAGGGTGCATATTTTTGTTGAAGCAGAATCTGATTCTAATCATTTTCAGTTTTTGACCCGACACTACTGCATGAAATTAGGGCTTTACACAGAAGTGGAATTTTTGAGTGAGCCCAAGCCTGGATTGATCTCCTCCCCAAAATCAAAGTTTAGAGATCAAGATCAAATTTTTTGGTTGGGTATAACTCCAGGAGAGTCAAACCCTAATCTTCTTCTGAACCAGACAACCAGCTCTGTAGAAATTCAGCTCCAAATATAGTTCTGACATCTTAACATGGTAAGATCTAAATATTTTGCATTTCCATTTGAGGTTCTATGTAAAGATGTCTCATCATACCAAGCTTGATGAAAATATTGAGGGACCTGATAACTTCCAAGCTTGGAAGTATAGGATCTCCTCGGTCCTGGAAGAAAATAAGTTGGACTCTTACATCAATGAAATGAGACTAAGGCCTTACAAAAAAATAAATTATCATTGCTAAGAGGCTTATTGCTGATTCAATCAAGGATCACCTCATACCACAGGTGTCCTCCCTAAAGACACCTAAAGAGATGTTTGATGCCCTGACCAAGTTATTTGAAGGGAAGAACATAAACCAGAAGATGAATATGAGAAACCAATTGAAGAATGTAAAGATCTAGAATGTAGAGACCATCCATTCTTACTTTACAAGGGTCTCTTAGATCAAGGAACAACTTGAAGCAGTATATGAAGAAGTAGAGACTACAGAAACTGTGATGACCACCTTGAATGGTCTCCCTAGGGCATGGGAATCTTTCATTTAAGGGATTTGTGCCAGAAAGAAGCTAGTCAAGTTTAGTAGACTGTGGGAGGAATTCTCACAAGAAGAAGCTCAAATATTAGCATGAGAAGAAAAGATGGGAAGTGAAGATCAAGCTCTCATAGTACAATCCAAGAAAAGCAGAACATACCATCATAGAGGTAAGTACTCTCACCAGAATAACAAAGATTTGTCTAATTTCATTTGCTATACATGTGATGAAAGAGGACATCTTGCAAGAGATTGTCCTAGAAACAAAGATAGATCTCACAAAAGGAAGGGAAACAAGAAAAGACATCGGGCTCATGTTGTAGAAGATGATGAGCCTTCCAAGAAGAGAATCAAACAAGACAATGATGATTCTTAAAGTGACGAAGAATATGTTTTGATTTTCGCTCTCATGGGAAACATCACACATGGAAGCAATGATTGAATTATACACAGCAGGGCTTCCAAACACATGACGACATTCAAAGAATCATTTGTGAAACTATTAGAACATGAATCACCCCACAAGGTGAAACTTGGGGATGACTACCAGCATCCAATAAAAGGTAGTGGAGAATCCTCCTACAAATTAGAATCTAGAAAGTCTATGAAAATAAAGGATGTCCTATTTGTACCAGGACTAAAGAAGAATATTCTCTCCATCTCTACATTAGATGCAAAAGGAATGAGGGTTGCATTTATAGATGGACAAGTTCTTATTTGGCCAGAAGGAAAGACTATTAGTGATGTAGAAGTAATTGGAGAATAAGAGGGAGGACTGTACATATTAAAGGGCCAACCAGAACAAGCTTTGGTTCATGACTCAGTAGAACCAAATGAACTTTGGCATAGAAGGCTTGCACATGTGCACTATAGGGAACTACCACTTGCAAGCAAAGTTTTTGAAGGTATTCCAAAAATACAATCAAAACATGAAGGAGTATACAAGGGATGTGCGAAAGGAAAGAGCACAAAGAAGACATTTCCAAGTAGCGAAAGAAAGGCTAAAGGAATCTTGGAAATCTTTCACTCTGATGTATACGGTTCGATGTCATCCAATTCATTAAGTGGGTATGTATACTATGTTTCTTGCATTGATGTTTTTTCTAGGAATACATGGATATACTTCATGACGAACAAAGATGAAGTATTCAGCAAGTTCAAGGACTTCAAAGCCTTGATCGAAAACTACGCAAAAAATAAGATCAAGATTTTTCGATTAGACAATGGCGGAGAATTCACATCAAATGAAATCAAGTAATTATGCAAATATTTAGAGATTAAGAGGGAGTTGACCACTCCATATAATCCACAACAAAATGGGGTTGTAGAAAGAAAGAACAGAACGATCATGGAAACTACAAGGGAGATGCTTCATGATCAAGATATTCCTATGCATCTATAGGAAGAAGCCGACAGGACAACTGTGTATGTACAAAACCGTACTCCACATAGAGTAGTTAAGAACAAGACACCTGAAGAAGTGTTTTTCGAAAAGAAACCAAAAGTCAGTCATCTCAGAATTTTTGGCTATCTAGTATACATTCACATTCCAAAAGAAAAGAGACAAAGTTATATCCTTCAGGAAGGAAGGGTATATTTGTGGGATACTCTGAGAGCTCGAAGGCTTACAGAATATACTTTCTAGGATTCAAGAATATCAACATCAGTAGGGACATAACATTTGACGAAGACTCAACTTACAACAAATCCAGAAAGAGACCTACTAAAGAACCTAAAGAAACAAAAGTACCCAGAATTCATGACACAACCATGAACGATGCAACTCAAGAAGAAGATAAAGAAATAAAAGAACCTCAAGAACCTGTAGATCCACCTCAGGAGAAGAATCCTCACAAGAGGAAACTTGCTTGGGTATGAGAGGCTATCCAAGGTGCAGAAATATATGGGGCTCCAGAAGAAATACATAGAGAGAGGAAAATAACCATGTCTTGCTCCGGTTATGTAACTTCATTGATAAAGAACCTTCCAACTATGAAGAAGCAGCAGAAAAGAAAGAATGGAAGGATGCTATGATTGAAGAGTATCAATCAATCATGAAGAATGATGTTTGGGATGTTGTCCCAAGACTAGAGGGGGAGTCTGTTATAACTTCCAAATGGATCTATAAGATCAAGCATGCTGAAGATGGTAGCATAGAGAAATATAAATCAAGATTTGTGTCTCATGGATTCTCCCAGAAATAAGGAATAGATTATGAAGAAACCTTTGCACCTATAGCTAGATATACTTCCATTAGATCAGTACTCGCTTTAGCTACATTAATGAAGTGGAAAGTACACTAGATGGATGCCAAGATAGCTTTCTTGAATGGTGTAGTAGAAGAGGAAGTATATTTGGAGCAACCACTTGTTTTTGAGACACATGATAGAGAGACTCATGTGTGTAAGTTAAATAAATCCCTGTACGGTTTGAAAGAGGAACCCAAGACATGGTACGGAAGAATTGACAGCTTCCTATCCAGTTTGGGCTTTACCAAGAGTAAAGTGGATTACAACCTTTACTACAAGGTTGAAGAAGGGAACCCAATGATACTCCTACTGTATGTAGATGATCTATTTGTAACAGGTGAGGATGGGTTGATTGCTGATACGAAGAGGAAGCTTTCTACCGAGTTTGAAATGAAGGACTTGGGTATGATGCACTACTTTCTAGGCATGGAGGTGTGGCAGAATGTAGATGGAATTTCCTTGGAACAAGGGAAGTATGCAGTAGAGATCTTGAAGAGGTTTAGGATGATGGACTGCAAGGCCATGACCACACCTATGGCATCGAACTTGAAGCTATTGAGTGATGCTTCATTAGAATCGGTTGATGGTATGATGTATCGTTAGATGATTGGGTCCTTGATGTACCTGACGAATACGAGACCATATATTTTCTTTGATGTGAACACATTGATCCAGTTCCTGACAGATCCGAAACATGTTCACTTGATTGTTGCAAAGCATAGCTTGAGGTACCTAAAGGGTACAGTTGATTATGGGCTCATGTATGAGGCGAATCAGAAGATTAACCTGGAAGGTTATGTGGATACGGATTGGGAAGGAAGTTCCATTGATAGAAAGAGAACTGCAGGGTGTTTCTTCAATATGGGATCAAGTGTGATCTCCTGGTTTAGCAAGAAGCAATTCTGTGTGGCACTGAGTACAACCAAAGCAGAGTATGTTGTAGCTTGTTTGACTAGTTGTGAGGTAGTGTGGCTAAAAAAGATACTACCTGATTTATTTGATCTCCAAATGGATGCTACTTGTATATATTGCGACAACCAGAGTTGTGTGAAGCTATCGGAGAACCCAGTGTTCCATGACAAGTCAAAGCATATTGAGATCAAATATAACTATATCAGGGATATGGTGTAGAGAGGAGCAGTGAAGCTCCAATATGTTATGATGGATGAACAGATAGCTAATGTACTGACCAAACCATTATCTAGAGTGAAGTTTGAGTACTTCAAGGAGAGGCTTGGTGTTCTCTAGATCAAGGTTCCCTCCAAAGGGAATTGATGTGTCCGTTGGACTTTCTGACATGGTGGAAGATGGAGCTTCACATGATCAAATGTAAGTGCAAAGATGCTCTGATGTGATTGTGGATTGTGTTACCACATGATCAGTGTAGAGCTATTCTGATGTGATTATGGGATGCGTTCCCACATGATCAATGCAGAGCCATTCTGATGTGATTAAGGGATGTGTTCCCACATGATTAGATATAAGTGCATAGATATTCTGATGTGATTATGGGATGTGTTCCCACATGATTAGTGTAGAGCCTTTATGTCAAGATGAGATTGGATGTAAGTGCAGATCCTTTCTGACAAGATGAGGTTGGATGTAAGTGTAGATCCTTTCTAGCTAGATGAGGTTAGATGTAAGTGTAGAGCCCTTCTGACAAGATGAGTTTGGATGTAAGTGCAGAACCCTTCTAACAAGATGAGGTCGGATGTAATTTCAAATCCTTTCTGAAAAGATGAGGTTAGATGTAAGTGCAGATCCTTTCTAACAAGATGAGGTTGGATGTAAGTGGAGATCCTTTCTAACAAGATGAGGTCGGATGTGAGTGCTGGAAATTTCTGACATGGGTTTGGGATGTGTTCCTCCCATGGTTAGATGTGAGTGTTGGGCATGCATTTCTGACATGGTCTTGGATGTGTTCCTCCTATGGTCAGATGTAAGTGTTGGGCAGGAATTTCTAACATGGTTCATTCCATGGTCATTAGATATAAGTGTTGAAGATGATGAATACCTACATGAAGGCTAGGCCTACAACCAGCATGAAAAAGGGTTGGATTTGTAGAAATTCCCTTGACAAGTAGAATTGAGATAGCACCAGTGATGATGACCCAATGATGCTCCAGCATTGATGATCTAGATCAAGTGATGATACAGACTTGATGATGATCCATTGATGCTACAGATCAAGTGATGATCTAGCGATGCTCTAGATCAAGTGATGATCCAGTCATGCTCCATATCAACTGATGATCTAGACTTGATGATGATCTAGTGATGATCCAGATCCAGTGATGATCCAGACTTGATGAAGATGACTTGATGATGATCCAGATGATACAGAGAAGAAGAGTTGTGCTGATAAATTGTGTTGAGACAATACCTTCCTAATTAAGAGGGAGTGTTGATGTATTTGTAACTTTGGAATGTATTCACTTGTATATCTTATGTATTGTACCTTGATGTTTATATCAGGATGTATTTGTAATGTAATTGAGTCATGTCATGCCCCAATGTTCCTATCAAGAGATTCAATAATGTAAACAAGTCATGTAAAGTCATAGAGTGCAACCTTCCTTATTGTTCAAGGGTTAAAGTCCCCATATTTATGGGGCTCTAGGGTTATTAGACTCTCCTAGAGAAGTCGGCCCTAGTGAGTTATTGTCAAGTTGGGAATTAGTATAAATAGAGAGGGGGACTCTCTATTTAAAACAAATTCACTCATACTCAGTTGTAGCGCATAAATGAGAGAGAAAGAAGAAGTTGGGACAAGAGAGAGAGAGAGAGAGAGGGACTAATACTGTCAGGAGATCATCTTACTTTCATTGGGTTTTACTTTTGGTGTTGATTCTATATTTGAGGAAGTTGCGGGGTTTTCTCCATTATGGTTTCCCCAAGAAAAATATTTGTGTTCATTGTCTCTTGTGATTTATTGTTGTGCTTGTTATTCTCTCAGATAAGATCCTAAGAGCATATAGCTTAAATGTTAAAAATATAACATGTAGGAGGACTACATTAGCATCGAAGAGGACAATGGGTTGATCTAGACAATCAAGGAAACCTCATTCCAATTCTTGCCTTCAATCTTCCTGGAGAATATTCCCTTCTCAAAGATGTAGCAAAGATTGGTGCATGAAGGTGTTGATTCCTTGAATAATCCTACATACTAGAAAGTAAGGATTCTCCCCAGTAAACAATCCCAATTAGGTAGTACACCGTTTGGTGTGGGGAATCCATCCGGTTTATGCTTTTGGCTACCGTAGATTAATTTCTTTAAATATTTTACTGGTTATGTCCCAGTCCACCGTTTATATGATTTTTTTTTAACGAATGAAATGCAGATGCCTAAGCTAAATGCATGTCTAATATAGATCTAAAACTAAACTATTCTATCCCTTTCCAGGGAGCAAATTTAGAGTTCAGAGTAATATACTATAAACGCTCATAAAATCTTAACAGATAGTTGTACTAACACAATAATCACATTCACAACAAAAAGAATACCAAAGATAGCTCTGATATAATTAAACCATTTATTACTCTGTCAACATAGACATTTATACAGACATCAGACCATTCATGACCGAGGAAATAGTTCAAGGAGGCTAGAAAAATTTCACTATATGATGTACATAAGCAAGAAGAAATAGTTCTATAGTATGCATTCCACACATTCTGATTAAATCTATGTGCAATACTTTGTTCTAGAAAATTGATCCTTCTTATTAGCAAAGAGTTATCTCTTTTACAAAATAGTCCAACATTCTTTTCACCATCCAAAAATTCCTTTCCATGGTGCTTTCACTCCTATTTATACTATCTCTATCCGTCACCCAGGATATTCCCAAGTTTCTTATTCTCCCACCTAGATGAAAACAAATGGTTTCATAAAACAAATAAAAATTTGTACGGGCCTTTCGCTACTGGAAATACATGTTTCTTTTATTCTCCTGCAACTTTGAATATCAGAGCAAATATCCATTATTGATCTAAACCTTTCCCAAATCTAAGTCATCCATCCACCTGGTGAACAATAATAACTTGGATTAACATAATCATTTTCAGCCATAGATCTTGTTCTACGAGAAATATTAACCGTCCAACAATGCATCCTTAGTCGATTTAGCAATCCACCAACTTGATAAAATTATTTCTTTTTCTCATTGCGAAATTAATGTGGGCCATAGATCAAAAATTCGCCTAGATCCCCGCCGTTCAAAAGTGCGAGCTCTACCAAATTTCGCAGCCCCAAAATATTTTATCTTCTGTGCATGTTTTGGCTGTGAAATGCACACCCACCGTAGATCTGATATCAAGGATGATCCGAGCTATTGAAACCTGTGCATTGTATCAAATTTCATTAATTTCAAAACTTCATTTCCCCGTGCTTGTTGAATCAGCGAAATTTTTCTCTACCATAGATCTAATTCTGATTAGATCTCCTCCGTTGAAAAATGTATCCCTTTAAAAAATTATGCATATTTCAAAATTTGATTTCAACGAGCATGTTGAATCAACGGAGTTCACCTACACCATAGATCTGATTCCACCTTTGATTATTGCCATTGAAAAATGCAAGTCCTATGCCCTTCTGCAGATCTAATAAATTTATTTCTCCTTGAATACTAAAACAATGGAATTCTTTAGGACCGTAGATATTGATCTTCCATGAATATCACCCACCCAAAGATGCAATATTTACCTGATGTCGCAATCTCCCATCCTAACTTGGTGAACAATAATACCTGTGATATACAAAGAAAACATCATGCGGGATATATTTGATCTGGAAACAACCATAGTTCACAGTATTTCAATTTAATGATATGCATCAATTAGTAACAAAAAACAAACAATGACCAGCACCCTGTTATGCAAGCAATTTTATTTAGCTTAAGCTTCAGGAGGAAGATGTCTCAATTTCCCCAATGGTTCATAGTAAAAAAGAAAAAAAAGGTTTCACAGCACATATCTTCTCAAAGAGGGATCGGGTTTGATTTGAACTATTAGATCATGTGGCCCCAACGACTCCTTTCTACTTCCGCCCTTCTGGAAAGTGAAAATCGGGAAGAGGAAAGTCAATCTTTTCTGAAATTAAACTTTGGATTTTCCGCTTCTGCCCTTCTGCAAGGCGGAAATTGGAAAGCAGAAAGTAAATCTTCTTTCAAATTAAACTTCTAACTTTTATCTTCCACATTTTTGCTTTGAATTTTGCTGCAGGATCTTTCTAGACCGTTGATCTATGCAAAAACTCTCTGAGTCATTGATCTAAAATCTACGGAAAGAAGAAAGTAGGAACTCTAACTTTTCACAACCATATTTTGTATTTCCGCTTCCTCCTTTTCCTTTCCCTTCCACTTTCTTGACTGTTGATTTGTGAGGAATCCTCCATGACCATCGGATCTCGAACCGCGAAAAACGGAAATCAGGATTCTAACTTTTTCATGATCAAAACTTGATCTTTCCACTTTTTCGCTCCCGCCTCTTTCTAGACCGTTGATCTATGTTGGAGCAATTCTTAGCTGTAGATCTAAAATCGAAAGTGGACATTTTATGTAAGGCATGTTTCCAAGGTCATGCCTAAGGATTTTTTACCAAAATGACACTTCATGATTAGGAAAATCCTTCTGCTCGAGCTTCTAGGAAAGACTAGGTATGCAAGGGGGGCTGTTCTGAGTTGGGAAACGAGTGTAAAAATAAAAATGGAAGGAGGGGCCCTAAAGTGTAAAAAAAATTGGGGAAGCAGTTGTAGTAGAAACAATTGGCAACTAGCTAGTGAACACAGATCTCTGAAAAAACAATTTTTGAACAACAAGATTTCCATATGGTATTGTACTATGATTGTTCAATGATTACTTAAATGTATTTCTTGAGAATTCTTTAAACCGATTTATTCAGGGAGGCAAATTTCAAGCATCACATTTGATACCATTTCTTTGGGAGTCTGGTAACCAAGAGTTCAGTGTCTTAATAACTCTCTTGGGGTTGGACTATGAATTTCATTTTACCCCCTGTCTTTAAGTTTCCACCAGATAAGCCTCCACAGGATCGTAATAGAGTAAGACATATGTATTCATTTGTTCCTAATTCCAATGCTATAAGCATTCTTTTGATGATTTCTTTATGACTAAAAATGTGTTGAGTACTTCCTTAATTGCTTCTTTTGATTTGAGAATTTGGTACAGGTTCTTCCATCCACAATGTCCTTTTGTGTGAGTGACAAAATTGTTTGCTCGTCATGCTCATGGACGGAGAAGAAACTTGCTGATATTTGTTGTTTTGAAATCCCTTTTGGTCTGATGATTTATTTCTTCAGCATAATTTCTTTAATTGCAGACTGAATATTTCATAAAAAAATGACTTTTCAATCTAATCCTTTTAGCCTCTTTGATTTACAGCAATGGGATAATTTTAAATACCATACATCCATCAGAACGGCTTCCTTTCCATGGGTCCGTCATGATATGCTTCCTAATACAGGTATTAATATGAGAACTGATGAAACCCCAATATAGTACTCCATACCTTATGAGTCTTGGTTATTTCACAGGGGTTATAATGGTTCAAATGTGGGCTTAAATATTAGCTTTCCTTTCCATTATCTGCCAATAGATAAAGAATCTCATTATGATCAAACTTTATCATTTTCTCCTTCCCATAAGCAATTGCTGACATCCAAAGATTTTGAGTTTAATCATATGCCTATACTTCCAAGCACCAACAACTGATCTAGTTTATTAACAACAAAAAAACTAAGGCTATGAAATAAGGTGAAACAAACAGGAATAAAGACAAACTAGAAAATCAATAAAATCAAGTTTATTTATGTACAAAGGGTTTCTAGATCCCAGGTGAAGTAATGTTTGAGACAAATTCCATTTATAGGAAGACCTTCTTTATGTCCTTGTAAATCCTCCAATTTGTAAGTTGCGGGGCCTAACTTTTCAGTGATTAGATAAGGGCCAATCCATAACTGTTGGAGCTTTGTGTTTTTCCCCTTTTTGCATGTGGATTATCCTATTTCAAAACTAGATCTCCTACATCAAAGTTTATTGTACCATATTTTATTTTGTCAAACCATATTTTGATGATAACTTGATGTTAAATTATCTTTAACCTTTTTTCGTAATTACTCCAGTTTTAACAAAGTGTCAATTCGTGTTTGTAAAACTTTGCTTTTGGAACCTCTTGAGGCATGATCTAACTGCGAAGATGGGAGAAGAATGTTTGGGAGGGGAATAGCTTCTTTTCCATATACCAGAGTAGAGGGAGACACTCCTAAGAAATTATTTCGAGTGACCATGTCTTCCCATAGTGAATTTTGAAGGGATGGGTGCCAATTTATCTGATTTTCAATAACGGTTTTCTTCAAAATTCAGATAAGGTTCTTATTTGTTGATTCTACTAAACCATTTCCATGAGGATAATAATTTGCTGAGTACTGTTACTTAATTCACTTTTCATAAGAAAACTCGGTTATTTCAACAGATGAAAACTAATATGCATTCTCAAAAACAAGGGAAATTGGAACTCCAAACCTAGTCATAATGTTCTTTTGCAAGAAGTTGATGACCTCATCCTCGTTCACTTTGCTCAATGGAGTCGCTTCCACCCATTGGGTGAAATAATATGTAGCTATAAGGATATAATGATGTTGTAATGAATAATTGAAATTGATTTCTCCAATAAAATATATGCCCCATTGCTCGAATGGATCTGAAATAGTAACAGGTTGTAGAGGTCCTACCACTTTTGACAGTTTTCCACCACTTCTTTGACATACATCACATTTTCTTACATATGCGTGGGCATATTTAAACGAATTTGACCAGTAATATCCAGCTCTAAGTATCTTATGATTTGTGGTATCCCCAAAATAATGTCCTCCTGCTAGTTCATCATGCAATTCTTTGACTATTTTGGAGGCATCCTCTCTTTCCAGACATCTAAGACAAACTCCATCATAATTTTTTTTTGAAAAGCACTCCATCCACTGTTTGATAGGAGGATGAATTCAAATGAAATGCCCTTCTCTGCTTGGAGTTCCAATGCTCTGGTAGATATCCTTGTTGAATATAGTACACCAGATCTCTGTACCAAGATTCAGCAGTAATAAATATAGGACATACATCAATAAAGTTCACTTCAGCTTCATTCTCCTGTTCAGAATATTTATCAGTGTGATTTTCTGCTATCAACTTGCACAATCCTTAACCTTTGATGATGGTATTTGGTTTTAATTCCAGGTCATACTCTTGTAGGGTAGTCACCCAATTCCCTCTTTGCTCACCCAATTATTTCAGTTGGAGTCATTATCTAACCCACACATCTTTATTTGGTAAATTTGGCCTAGTTATCCACTTATCCTAAGTTATTGACTCGAATTATTGACATCAACATCAGCACACCAGCACACTCCTTGAAATCAACATCAGCACCAGCACACTACTTCAATAAGGGAGGCCAACTAAGCCTTCTCCTTCAATCAGAGAGGCTAACTAGGCTTCCTCCTTCAATCAGGGAGAAAATATAGGTTGATCTGCTTGTCATAAGTGCACCAATTAGTTAACTGAATGTTGCTTCACCTAACAATTAGTTAAACCGAGTTGGAAAGGAGCCTTCCTCATCTATTTGTCTATTTTAGGATGATTTGAGTTAACTGGAGTGATTTAAGGTGCCTCAAACAACTTCTGGTGAATCATTTCAATTTAGTTCACTTCATCCGAGTTGACTTGAGTTAGATATGCACCCCCACCTACTTATTGACATGTAGTTGAGTTCTATTCAGATAGACTCAGTCATTACTGCCTCTGATTAAGTTAGGGGTTAGTTTGAGTTAATTATGTTTGTGATTAGCGGTTAACTGATGTGTTTAGTGTGGCTAACTAACAACTAAGCCACTCTCATGTTATGTAATTCGAATGACCTCCTTGGGATTCAAATTGTCTTGCTATTCATGCAAGTGTATTGTTGGAGTAGGGTCCCGCAACTATAGAAGAAGCTGCTATTTTGACGGATAGACAGTTTTGGGGGAGATATAGGAGGTAAAGCTACAACACTGTAGTAGGTTTCTAGCTACAGATCAGAGCCGAAAACCATGACTGTTGGGACAGAGAAGTCAAGGGAGACGACGATACCTGAGCGGCTGAGAAGAGAAAGCTCACCCACTGCATTGAAGGCAGTAGTGGAGACAAGAGGGTTCAGCTACCCTCATAAAGGAAAAGGAGTGACGAGGCCGAGGTATTGAAGGTGAAGGACAGAAAAAGGAAGCAGCACTGGTACCCATGGTCAGTGCTGGGAAGCATGGAAGACTGCAAGAAGCTGTGGTAAAGAGAAGCGATGCATAGTACCCATGGTCAGTGCAGGGAAGCATGGAAGACTGCAGAGGAGCTGTGGTGTGACCGAAGGTGGCTACTCCAAGTACAGTTATTTCGACTGTCACTAGTTAGGGTTTGGGGTTTACTGTTGGGACAGGCCCACAGTGTTGTAATGGCGAGACCTTCGGGTCGCCTATAAAGGGATGTATTTTGTATTGTAAAAGGTTAGACAATAGGAGGTTGGTTGGCATCTTAGGCATTTTTGAGCATCTTAAGCCATCCATCTTGTTAAGCTAGTCAGAACAGTTTGTAAAGATCCAGACACTTAGCCTGTCTGAGAGTCACTGAATCTGTATGTAACAATCCGTAGGGATTGGCAGAGGGGGAAGAGTCTATTGTAAGAGGTGCAATATAGAGAAGAGAAGAGATCAAAGAGAGAAGGGCTCCAAGCTGTGTGTGGAGTTACCCAAAAGATCTCAAGCTGCATATGCGGTGCAGCAGAACTGTGTATGCTTCCCCCCAGTTATAATAGAGAAAACACAGTTCTGTGGACGTAGCTTCCATCCTGGGAGTGAACCACGTAAAACTTGCATGTTGTGTGATGAATGCATGTGGTTGTATTTGTTTATCGTTATCTGTTATTGTGTATATGAACTTTGCTTACAGTACAAGTATGAATGTTCCTGTAGAGTTTTCAGCATCGTAGAAGGATAATTATAAGTGAAATCATTAAGTTTTTTGAATAAGAGTTGTGAGTATTTCATGCAAGACTGTTAGTAGTCGCAGTGTCAAACTGCCTTGAATGTTGAGTCCTGTGAGTCGGACACAAGTAACGCTAAGTGCGATGAGACGCCGCGGTAGGATATCACAAGGAGGTGATATCACACCGACAGAGAAGCTGCAGTGTGCGAGACCGTAGGTTAAGGGTCTAGCGCAGGAGGAAGTTACGTGTTGCCCAGAGTGCGGTGATGCGATAAAGGTTAGAGGCGCTGCGCGTAAGAGAAGGTTGCGCATCGCAGAGAGTGAGATCTTGCAGGCTAGAAGAGCTGCGAGACACACAGGATGCCACAGAACCTGGTTGAAGACACCTGAGTCTTTGGCCAACCCATTAGAGTCACTTCGGGTGAGACTTCAAGCCGCTCCGCAGTCTGTCGCCGAAAGGGCCAGTGAACTAGGGGTGTTTTTGGTTAATTATAGTAAACCCGGGTCTGCCCATAGCAGCCAACAAATGGTTCCATTGCCGATTTTGAACAAACAGAGCACTGATGTTCTGGTGGTGGCCTACAAGAGACGAACTCAACGAGTGGGTTTGGTCTAACCAGAAAGAGTTTGCCGAACGAGAGAATAGGAGTCCTAAACTCAGTACAGAGGATTAGTTACAAAAACATATCGTTATAGATATACATGCGATATTTTTTACAACCTTTGAAAACGAGCTTTATGACTGGTTATCAAAGCTGATTGATACAAGCATATTCAAGAAGAAAAGAAACATTTTCTGGACACCGGAGTTGATTTAGACTGTGGAAAACCTTGATAATCCCATCACAAGGACAGTAGACTTCTGGCTTGCGAGGGTGCTAGAAGGATTCGTCACAGAGTTTCCAGTCGACCAAAGGAAAAGCTTTAGTGAGGCTGAGCGCTACTTCTTCAAAGGATATCGCGGTAAGTACCTAAAATCCCTANAATGGATCTAGTTTCAGATGAATAAGTAAAGATAGTAATGTCACAAGACTTTGAAAGTGATTTTGATGACATTGGCCGAACACGTAGTGGAAAGAAATACAAAGTAGATTTTAGCTCTCCCATATTTGAAAGCAGTTCAGAAAATACTAGACAACAGAGTCATAGTACTACAGAGAGAACCAAAGGGGGTATCCCTTACCACCCTTACACCCCACAGAAACAGATCGGGACTCAGAATAATCACGTAGGAACTCCATCCAGTAGCTCACAAACAGTACCTACCACCGCTACATCACCTCCACCATCACCGCCGAGTGGTAGTAACACAGCAAATCAACATCCGCCACGTAGAAATAGAATGGGGGATGATATGAAGCTACCTATGTTTAAGGGTATAGGAGCAGAGGACCCATAACAGCATTGGTTTCTATTTGAAGCCATGTGGACCATTAAAGCAATCAATGATGATAATCTTAAACTTGTACAGTTAGTCACCACACTAAGAGATAGAGCCTTAACATGGTATATAAAGTACACCACAGTACCCATAACACTCGTCCAGGTCAAGACCGCCATGATTAAAGAGTTTAAGAAACCTAAGTCTGAGTCACAGTGCATTACAGAGCTCAAAGACATTAAGCAGCTACCTATAGAGTCAGTATGGGACTTTGAACAGAAATTCAAAGCCCTTATAGACCAAGTCAGCTTTGAGTTTGCACCGAAGCAGCATAAGGAATGGTTTATTGCAGCGCTGCTCCCTCACATCAGACTGCCGTTAATGCAGCAGAGACTCCAGATGCAGGATGACACATTGGAGATGGAAATGAAACTAGAGGCCTCACCTCTAGCCGAGACTAGCACAGGTATGGCAACGTTACAAAACCAGTTGGCTAATCTAATGTTACAGATGCATGAGCTTAAGAAAGGGAAAGAGGTTGCACAAGATGTATGGTGCATAAGATGTCACGTACAAGGCCATAGTAAAGACGACTGTCTGGGATTGTTGCCTTCGGCATAAAAGCCGAAATTATTCAATTGGGAGGGTTACATTTGCAAAGAGCCGAGAGCTATAGAGAGCAGTGATAAGTTTCCCCTGTGCAGAGCTAATTCCGTTATAGAGTGCTATGAGTTCCAGATTTTGAAGCCATTGCCCGTCCAGCGTATTCAACCAAGTGGGTTTTGTCCGAGGATGAACCTATAGAAACCATTTTGAAGAGGCTTGAGCATGGTGGCCTTGCAGCTGCCATGGTGACACCGCCCAAGGTTGTGAAATTAGGTGCATTACAGGTCAGACAGTCGCCAAGGATGAAGAGTCAAGTGCAGGATGTCGAAGACATCATCAAAAGCTCTGCCATAGAGAGGAAGAACAATGAGCCGATCACTGAAGATAAGAAAGCAGAGAAGAAGAATGATGAGAAGAAATCTCCCACCAGGAAGAAAGTAAAAATGAGAAAAAGATGACAAAGGGAGAAGGAAGATGCCCTATCTGATCAGCTAAGAGAAGAACAAGATATTTCCGAGGCAAAGAACCGACAATCTACAGACCATAGGCATCATGACCACCTAGAGCGATTTGCTGAGAAGAAAAGTGAAACAGAAAAGCAAATCCAACAAGACGAACTCCAGCATGCAGACAAAGGCTTGTTCTCAGAATGGAATTCATGGTTTGTATCGTGTGCATATGAAATATTCCAGGCCGAGTGACATATTTTGGGAAGGCAAGAAGATACAAATTTATATCTTCCTTATAGCACGAGCTCCAGTACAAGCAGGGAGGAGTTATCGTGATACCAGGGATTTGAATCCTTATAGTACCAGACGGGATAGCTAGCTCCGCAAGTGACTGAAATGCAAACATAGCAAGAAATAAAGGCCAGAGAGACCTACGAACTGAGTTAAATGGAAGACTCCAAGATCAGTCAAGCTTTGCTTGACTTGGCACGATAGCGTGTCGAAGCGATGCAGAACGAAGTCACAGGACTTCGAGACAAGTTGCAACAGACTTCGCTAGAAGCCAAGAAGAACCTATAGCAGGAGAATCCCGCTGGTAGTGGCTCGAGGGTGAGCCACAAGTAAGTGTTAGGGGACTGTTGGAGTAGGGTCCCGTAGCTATAGAAGAAGCTTCTATTTTGACGGATAGACAGTTTTGGCGGAGATATAGGAGGTAAAGCTACAACGCTGTAGCAGGTTTCTAGCTACAGATCAGAGCCAGAAACCGTCACTGTTGGGACAGAGAAGTCAAGGGAGACGACGGTACTTGAGCGACCGAGAAGAGAAATCTCACCCATTGCATTGAAGGCAGCGGCGGAGACAAGAGGGTTCAGCTACCCTCATAAAGGAAAAGGAGCGACGAGGCCGAGGTATTGAAGGCGAAGGATAGAAAAAGGAAGCAGAACTGGTACCCATGGTCAGTGCTGGGAAGCATGGAAGACTGTAGGAAGCTGTGGTAAAGAGAAGCGGTGCATAGTACCCATGGTCAGTGTCGGGAAGCATGGAAGACTGCAGAGGAGCTGTAGTGTGACAGAAGGCGGCTACTCCAAGTACAATTATGCCGACTGTCACTAGTTAGGGTTTGGGGTTTACTGTTAGGACAGGCCCACAGTGTTGTAATGGCGATACCTTTAGGCCGCCTATAAAGGGATGTATTTTGTATTGTAAAAGGTTAGAGAATAGGAGGTTGGTTGGCATCTTAGGCATTTTCGAGCATCTTAAGCCATCCAGCTTGTTAAGCTAGTCCGACCAGTTTGTAAAGATCCAGACACTTAGCCTGTCTAAGAGTCATTGAGTCTGTATGTAACAATCCGCAGGGATTGGTAGAGGGGGAAGAGTCTATTGTAAGAGGTGCAATATAGAGAAGAGAAGAGATCTAAGAGAGAAGGGCTCCAGGCTATGTGCGGAGTTACCCAGAAGATCTCAAGCTGCATATGCGGTGCAGCAGAACTGTGTATGCTTCCCCCCAGTTATAATAGAGAAAACACAGTTCTGTGGACGTAGCTTCCATCCTGGGAGTGAACCACGTAAAACCTGCATGTTGTGTGATGAATGCATGTGATTGTATTTGTTTATCGTTATCTGTTATTGTGTATATGAACTTTGCTTATAGTACAAGTATGAATGTTCCTGTAGAGTTTTCAGCATCGTAGAGGGATAATTATAAGTGAAATCGTTAAGTTTTTTGAATAAGAGTTGTGAGTATTTCATGCAAGACTGTTAGTAGTTGCAGTGTCAAACTGCCTTGAATGTTGAGTCCTGTGAGTCGGACACAAGTAACGCTAAGTGCGCTGAGACACCGTGGTAGGATATCGCAGGGAGGCAATATCACACCGGCAGAGAAGCTGCGGTGTGCGAGACCGTAGGTTAAGGGTCTAGCGCAGGAGGAAGTTACATGTTGCTCGGAGTGCGATGATGCGATAAAGGTTAGAGGCGCTGTGTGTAAGAGAAGGTTGTGCGTCGCAGAGAGTGAGATCTCGCAGGCTAGAAGAGCTGCGAGACACACAGGCTACCACAGAACCTGGTTGAAGACACCTGAGTCTTTGGCCAACCCATTAGAGTCACTTCGGGTGAGACTTCATGCCGCTCCATGGTTTGTCACCGAAAGGGCCAGTGAACTAGGGGTGTTGTTGGTTAATTATAGTAAACCCGAGTCTGCCCATAGCAGCCAACATGTATCACATTGTATCTCTACTTTTGATTATTGAATACATTCTTACAACTACAAATCCTAATTGCAGTGTGTTTCATGTCAAATTTATTGTACAACTGATTATGAATATTTTGTGAGTTGTTCCTTGATCCCATATTACTGTGACTCAATTTTCACACTTTCTGCACAAAAAGAGACCTAACAGCCAGATGAGGAACTACAAGTTTTGTTCTATCTTTCAAAATATGGGGTTTGAAATGTTTTTCTTCCTTGAAAACTGCATATGCTTGTTTATCCACGATTGGGTAATTCAATTCAGCCCCTTGTAATCCAGTGCTCATGAATGATATTGGGGATTTTATCTCTCGATTCTCCTTTCTGCATAAGCACTATTGCGAGAGAGTTTCCTGATGCAAAGGTATATAAAATAAAGTCCTTTTCAAAGTCTAAAATCCTCAACAAAGAGGCATGAGCTATTGTTGTTTTGATATCGTTAAAGGAAAATTTCTCAATGTCATTCCACTTGAACTGTACACTTTGCTTCACAATTTGCTGCAAGCGTGTAATATCCCCGATCCAGGATGATCACAAAATCTATGAATTTGTCAACCTTAATCAATTTTACATTGATTTATAACTTTCACCAAAAACATATATTCTCATAGAAATTTCATCAAACACTTTAGACACATTCCATAACACATCAAAATGGTGAGATAATATTGGCACCTTTATTATGACCAACAAAAAGTAAACAGTACAATAATTAGGCTATGATATCAGCTATTAAGATACAGTCAACAGAACCTGAAAGGTGATGCCAACTCAGATGATGAAGCTCCAATGAAGACCCTGAATGGATCCTCCCCCTTTGTCCAGCTAGGGTGGGCCCGTCACACCACCGAAACTAGACCAAAATGGACGGATGGAGTTTGCCAACCCCAAACGAAAACTCTAGGCTAACCCCTAGACGATCTTAAGAACAAATCTCCAAATATTCAAGCATGCCTTTTCATTTTGCCTCTGCCACCTTTTATCCTTGAAAAGACTCCAATACCATGGGTAAATACCATGGGTAAATACCATGGGCCAATGAAAACCATGTTCTATTATTTACTTTTTGCCCCTACCATAGAAAAATACTATAGAGCAGTAGAAACCATGCCTTGGGTAATTATTACGTGACCATTAATAATTTTCTAGATTCTTCTTAGGTGACCTTGGTCTATTAGGACAAAATTGGGGACATGACAATCCTCCCTTCCCAAATATGCTTGTCCTCAAGCAATGAAGAAACCATACAATCACATCATCAATCTTCCACCATCAACCATGCACTTAATGTGAAGACTAAGTACCAATGATACCAGGATCCCAAATGATCCTCAGAAATGCAAGGTGCAATATATATTCTCCTATGCAATGCATTAGAGGCACATGGAAGTCATCATAACACCCTGTAAGAAAAACATAAGTCCATCCAAAAGCATGTAGGAAACCATAACGAACTGCTGAAAAGATGAACCCATGGGGAAGAGACGAGGTGTGCTTCCTCAAGCCAACCAACCACAATCTATTCCCAATGAGCTTCCCATAATCAACAATGCTTGGGTCCCACTGCTTGCTCACTCTCCTAGTGTAAAATGTCATCAAGAACAAGTCCCGCAAGTATGGGGTGCCAGGGTCCCAACACTTGTGCACCCCATCAATACATAGTGTGAGTACATACAAATTACAATGTAGGATGCCCAAGTCCAAATGCTTGTGCATATCTACCATGCACAAGGTCTCCCAAAACAGTACATCAAAGTAGGAGGGGTACAATGTCCTCCCAATTATTCCAACCAAGTGTGGAATGCCAGGATCCCATAACTGGCGCATTCCATCAATACATAGAGTGGTACAAAATAATATATCATGGGGAGGGGTGCCAGGATCCCACGTTTTACTATGCATTCTCCCATACATCATAATCACTAATATAGATACATCATAATGAAACATAGTGAAATGATACAAAGATATGCCACTCCCAATGTGGCTGAAGTGATCATCCATCAAAGAGCACTCAAGGAGCTTGCACCTCCAATCAAGAAAATCATCATGTGTTAAAAGCACACAATCATGAAGATACCAATCAAATCTAATCTAGTAACAGAGGTGAGGATCCCATGTCTCATAATGCTGCAAGAAAGAATAAGATGTATCAATATGTCTCATCATGTGTTCTCTTATCCAAGTAATGGATGAAGAACCTCCATCAATCAAAGAAGGAGCCTCCAAGTGGCTCAAGGAAGTGCATCCATGAGTAGAAGTGATACAAAACAATGGATGTAAATGCTGCTCAAAAGGAATTGGTGCACATATCATAGGATCATCATGAAGGGTAGGAGTCTCATACTCCTCATGTGGCACTAACAGAAAAAACCCCTTCACCCAAACTTCACTGGGATGAAAACTGAAATAAGTAACAGTGTAGGATGAAGTGTAATGCACCATCTCATCCTCTAAGTCAAGAAATTGGAAACCTCTCCTCAAGGCTGGCTCCATGTGTGTAGGATCATGTGCCTCTTCCACGAGTGCGAGACTTGCACTATGAGACAACTCGTGTTCTTCTTCATCCATGGCAAGTGTTTTCCATTCAGCTTGCTCGTATTTCAACCCTTCAAACATTTGTAAATCAGTTTGAATCTCATGGTTCACCACACCATGAGGAGTCTCTCTGCTATCATCCATACAAAAATTAGAAACATAGGAAGGAGACCATGAACTTTGCAACTCCTCCAGAAGTTGCTCATTTTGGATCTTAGATTCTTGAAGTGCTTCTTGAGCATCCTTCAGACAATCTTGGGTGGAATTCAATTCATGTTTGAGCTTGCAAATTTCCTCATTATCTCTTATGGAGGCTTCATGTAATATTTCAACAAGCTCAACCAAATGACTTCTATCAAAAAGCAAACACATGATATTACCTTTAGTTGTTGATGTTGCCTTCTGGATCTCCTCTATGACTCCATTGGAAGTTTGTGCCTCCATGGAATCATCTCTCCAAGCCAATTGGGACGCAAGTGTGCTAGTAACTTGGAGACTGACTAGGGCCTCTTGAATCTTCCTGTCATTCATCTTGAGTGACCCTTTAAAATGGGAAAGCTCATGAAAAGAGGCCTTCTCTTCCTCCAACATAGGATCAACCTCATGAAGTGCATGTGGTGATGATGAGATCGATCCTAGGACCTCTTCCTCTACTGCAAAATATTCATCTTCTTCAAATTCATGGGAACTTGCACTTGCAATAGTCTCATCAAGTGGAATCTTTATGTCACCAACATATAGGAATGGACATTCAACAGTAAATGTCTCTCCATGGCACCCATCAATAGGTACCTCTCCATTATAGCATCCATCAGTAGATGCTATTTGACCCATGTTCTCAGTGAGAGATGCCTCTGGTTGATTCTCAATAGAACAAGTGATGGCTTCATTATGCTGGTCAGTAAGGATTGTGATCTTGTCCTTCTCAGAATGGGAGGTGGTATCCTCATTTTTATCCTCCAAACATATATGATTTTCTCTCCAAGGACTCTTGCAAGAAGGGCATAGACCTTTCTTTACTAACTCCACATCTTCATTCTTGGGCTTATACCCAAACAAGGCATTCACAAAAAATTCAAAAGGAACTTCTGAGTATGACTTCATCGTAATAGCATATGCTTGATACTGTTGGGGCAAGGTTTTGCATGTTTCCCTCCACCAAGCCATTTCCTTCAAAGGATCTTTCTTGGTGGTGTGGTGCCTCTGTCTGCATATTCATTATACAAGTGGTCACAAGAGTAACCATCATCATCTCTAAGTGTGAATTGGGAAGAGATACTGTAACAGGGTTCCTCATCCACATAGCTACCATCATATAGTTTAAAACCATTTACCTCTGAGGCATAGGAAGAATACTCTTCCTCGTACTGCTCATACTCTGAATCTGAATAAGACATGGCTCATATAGCTGGCACGACCTGTGAAACTACTTGTTTTCCAATCTGGTTTAACTCGCTGAGTTTTGATTTAATGTGACTGAGACTTGACAAAAATTCCAGCCCATACACTATAATTATTTCCAATAGAGAATGCAGAGGATGTCTGATATTAAATAATTTTCTGACTTGTTACAACAGCCAAGCTTGCACTGTAAGGTGACCTTCAATCTGACTGCTTGGGAACTGTTCCTTCAATTTTCTGGGGTACATCTCCTTCAATATATTTCATGCACTGGGCTTGGAAGTATTCCTCCAATTTTCTAGGGTATATCTTCTTCAATATATGTCATCTATATTCAGATCTGATACACAGTGCTTGTATATTCCTGTAGCTGCCCAAAATGACAAGATATAATAAATATAGGATGCACAGTCTTGAGAATAAATTTACAGTAGATGACAGGAACTCTCCTAGGTGACAGGCTCTCTCTCTAGGCTGATCTCCAGTGTTTCGGCTCACCCGAAAATCTCCACACTCGGATCTGCACGCAGCTCTCCACACGGTGGTCTCTACGCAGATCTACCTCCTTCACGCTGACGCTTCTCCTTCACGGTGATCTCCAACCCAATGGTGATATCCTCTCCACACTTCTCTGTCAATACTCACGACGACTCTCATATTTTCATGACAGCTCTCCTTCAATATTATGCCCAGTCATGCTTGATTACGGCTTCTACAAACAAATATTTATACCTCTCTTTCAATGGGTAGATGGCGGCTTCTTATACAGTACTGATAAATCTGCGTGGAGATCTTTACGCCAGCACTCTTCAGTCACGACAGAGGTGCACGGGAATAATCAATAGCGATTGATGAAGGTAGAATCGAGGAAGCATGCTCCTGCTGAATAGTGGAGGAAGCCCGCTGCTCTTCTTCAATACTCACGGCAGCATTAGCCTCTCAATTACAGCACCGAAAATTCTCTATCTACTTCACAGAGAACGCTGATGATGGACGCTCTCTATCAGCCTTCATGTGGAGGAAATCGCTGAAATCTCTCCTTTCGAACTCTTGCCCAGCTCACAAAAGAAATTATAGGCAGAGTGCTGAGGACGGCAGGGACCCGTGAGGTAAGTGGATGCAGCGGCGGCTTCTCCTTCTTCACGGCAACTGAAAGGTGATGCCAACCCAGAATCTTGCATTGCCTAGTGAATGGTGATGCGGACTTCCACATGGCCCTCTTCTCGTGCTAATGACCCCTTCCTAGGGCCTCTTCATCTATAGTAATGTGATCTCGGCCCCAATATATCTCATGACCCTTCACTTCTATGAGCATGGCCTCTCCAAAAACCCTTGTGGTCTTCTGCAAGTTATCGCCCCCCTCCACAATCCTTACAGTCTTCACCATGAGTGGATTTGCCACGTAAAATCCTCCACAAATGGGCGCACTGGAAATTCATGAATTACCAGCAAATGAAGCTCACAATTTATAGTAGTGTAAACATCTTCCCTTTAATACACGGCCTGAGGAAAATAGGCCTCTATTATTCTCTCAACCTGCTACCTTTGTTGTGGACGTGTTCCAAACTGAAGAATTGTCCCTTCATAACCTTCATGCATTCCCTTATCCCTCGGCTCTCCTGCCAATTTCCACGTAGTTCTCCTTACGACTACAGTTCTTAGCATCAAGCTTATGGCCTCTTCCAATATCTACAGTACTTTCCCTTGGAAAATCGATTTCTCCACAGTATCGTAGTCTTCTTCTATAGATACGAATCCACCTCCAATCCAACGAGTGTCGTGACTCTTCCTCTTCAAGTTCCATGATTTCTCTAGGTTGACGGTTCTGCATAGGATCACAAGTAAGAACTCAACCCTTGATCATCAGTTCAGCCCAACAATAAGAACTCGGGCTGAGCAAGGTTAGTGTCTCAACCAATAACTACTCCATAACTAACAATAGATCTCCAAATAAGCTCAAATGGAAACCTTAACTGAATTTCCCTTAGGATGGCAAGATCTCCAGCTCTGATCCCACTGTAATATCCCCAATCTGGGATGATCACAAAATCTATGAATTTTTCAACCTTAATCAATTTTACATTGATTTATAACTTTCACCAGCAACATATATTCTCATAGACATTTCATCAAACACTTTAGACACATTCCATAACACATCACATTGGCGAGATAATATTGGCACCTTTATTATGACCAGCAAAAAGTAAATAGTACAATAATTATGGCTATGATATCAGCTACCAAGATACAATCAACAGAACCTGAAAGGTGATGCCAACCCGGATGATGAAGCTCCAATGAAGACCCTGAATGGATCCTCCCCCTTTGTCCAGCTAGGGTGGGCCCGTCACACCACCGAAACTAGACCAAAATGGACGGATGGAGTTTTCCAACCCCAAACAAAAACTCTATGCTAACCCCTAGATGGTCTTAAGAACAAATCTCCAAATATTCAAGCATGCCTTTTCCTTTTGCCTCTGCCGCCTTTTTGTAGACACTGAGAGGGGGGGTGAATCAGTGTGCAGCCAATTTTAACCTTTTCACAGTTTATCAGGGTTAGCTACCAATTCATCAATTCATTACTCTATCATAAACATTTCATAAACATCTTCCACTTCATCATTCATAAATCAAAGCAGTTAAACCATCAAGAGCCATAACACAGAAGAACACCACATCATATGAATTTGTAATCTTTTTATATTATTTGGGTCTGGCTACAACCGTTGGGCAAAATCAGCTCCTACTGATACATAGAGCACCTACTCTTAATCCAGGACCCTGCCTGGTTTTCTTAGACCCTGCTAAGAAGGGGTTGAGGTATCCTAACCTCAAAATCAAGACAAGCTTGCTTTTACAATACAGTAAATTCATGTAACCAACAAGGAATCTCTGACATATCAAAGCTGCTCTTCTTCTCTGTACATTCCATCAACTCTTCTGTACCATTGCTCACCGCTGCGCATGAATCTCTGCTCATCTTCAGCTGGTCAACCTGCTCATCACTGTCCACTGACCACTGCACCACAACTGCTCCACACTACTCATCAACATGCGCAATCTAGCTGTACCAATCAAGTTGTTGTTCACATCATCTGAATCAATCAATCTGAATTCAACCACCTATGTACCAGACCACCTGGGTCAAACCAACTGCTTATTCTACTCAGCCAATATGAGTCACACCAAATGCACATGTAGTAGCCTATGCTAATGTTGTACAACTAAACCAATATACTCACTCCTCATTACCACTATTCATCATTGTATTATATAATTCCATATCATCACACATTGTGTTGTCATCATACATCACCGAGTATCACTGTGTAAACATTGCTGAGCATATCAAACTGAGCACATCATTGTGTAAACATCTCTAGCACTTCATACATAAACTGAGCATTTATCACTGTGTTTCATCATACATATATTACTGTGTACTGAGTGTCATGCCACTGAGTGTATTTTACTGAACATACCACTATTTAAATATTACTAAGTACATATGTATATGCCACTGTTGTCATTCAACTGTCATTGTCAAGGTGGTCAACTTGTGCTAACTTGTTCAACTGTTCATATGATCATCCTGCTGGCCTACTCATATAGTCAACATGATAAACTGATCATGTAGTCAATCTTATCAATTGCTAATTGATTTTTGTCTCATCACCAAATCAATCTTCCACTTATCATATCTTATCAAGTCAATACTTAGTCACAAAGAATGTCATCATAAAACTCTAGGAGTTGACCTTTTCAACTTGATTAAGCACATGTAGGCACTATGATTTATCCAGCCAATGCTAACACGTGACTATGTGCTTACTTAACTCAACACTGCTGTAGTTTTTCAAGGCTTGCTTGAACTCTGAGCTATCAGAACTTTTAACACAGTAACCAAAAATTGCATTTGTCTTCCAGATTGACTTTTACATACCTGATATCCCTGCTTGAACAAGTTCAGACCTTCACTTGTATGTGCTCCTTTGAATGTATGCTTGACAGAGTAACACTGGCTTCTTCCTTCCTTACATAGAACACCAAGTATGTACAAAGATCTGTGGATAGCTTCAATGTTGGTTCAGCTAACCTCAGTCACTGTGTAACCCGGAATTCTTCAGTGGTTGCCTGAGGGCATACTCCAAAATTCAAAGAAGATATAGCTCACAATTTCCAGAGCTATTTAAAGAGAGAGAACACGCCCAGATTTGTCATGAAATGCCCAACATTGTAAATACCAGCATATAATGACAGAGTGCTGAAGATTATTTCAGATCTGGAATTAATGGCAGCATGTGAAGAACCCAAGCAAAGACAGCTTGGTTGCTTGCTCCAAAGGCCCAAAATTTTGAGATCTCTGCTCTGCTGTCACATTAAATCCACGCTGCTCCAAAATACCTCTGCTCTGCTGTCACATTAAATCCACGCTCTGCTCTGGTGTCCAATTAAATTCCACGCTAAATAAAATACCTCTACTGTCCAATTAAATTCCACGCTGAATAAAATACCTCTACTGTCCAACAAGACTTAAATTTCAATTTCAGATACCTTCTAAACAGAAATTTTGAGCTTTTTGCCTGAATATAAGAACGCTGTTACAGACTCCTCACCACCTTCATCTGAAGCTTTTGATGTAACAGTGAAGTTCGTGTCAACATCAGCAAGGACCTTCAGCAATCCTTGAATGACTGCAAAAAAAAATTGAGCAGAAACACCTCCAATCACCCAGAACTGTTCATTCCTCCACCATTCATCGATGCCAACCCCACTCCATTGCATTTCTAGTATGCCGGAAGCAAAAATAGATACAAATAATGAAATGAACCATAAACTTGCAAGATTGCTAATCTCGGGAATGATGAATTTCCCAGTAAGAAGATATATTGCCGGCAACGTACAATATGCAACCAGAGGAATGGAAGTGATTGGATATACGGTGGTGTTTATATATGCCAGCCTCTCCAATCATTTGAGCCTTCCACTATAACCATACCAAATTGGACAATGCCTGCTAAGAAGAATTTCCACGAAGCCCAAAGCCCACGAATTTCCAAATTTTTGAAATGTCTGTCAATGTACGGTTGCCACGAAATTTTTTATTCTAAATCCACGAGATTCAGAGCTCTTCCTCCATGCTAATTCCACAAAAAAATTTCGGTCCCCTGTTGCTGCTACAGAATCCGAACTTCCTCAGGCTTGTCCAAATTTTAGGGCTCTTACTGCTCCAGCGAATTTCTATTCAGATCCCACGCTGTTCTGAGTTACCAAAATTTCCACGTATGCTAAAGAAGCTTCCACGCCTGCTCCACAAAGTCAATTTCCACGCTGATGGTCTGCTCCAAAATTTCCACGCTGATGCCTTTCTCAGAACTCCACGAATTCACTTGCTGCTACCTCAGAAACTTAATTCCAAACCTCAGTCAGGCTCAGCATCTTTTCCTTATACGTGGAGTAAATATATACACCTTTGAGGTGATCAATATCCATAAAATAGGAATGTTTACTTTTGTATTTTAATTTTTAATTATTATTTTATTTTAAAATCATCCCCCCCTTTTTTTATTTCATTTCACCCCATTTAAAAACTTTCTTCAAAACTCATTAGGGACACCTGTTGTTATTGTATTGACTATCCTTTTGACTGGGCTGACTTCACATTTACTTTAACTATTTGAAATTCAAGTGACTTGGGTCATAACTGGCTTCTTTGCATCTTAAATACTTCTTCAAAAATGTCTATGGGCTCCATCTCCATGATCATAAGTAGAACCATATATCATCAACAACCTCCAGCACTTATGACAACTTTCCATTAAGCCACTATGTCATGTGCAAGGGCATCATCTAGTGTTATCAACATCTGCTATGATATCAAAGACCATGTTGGCATCAATGACAATTTCATCAACACTTTTGTCCTTGAAAAGACTCCAATACCATGGGTAAATACCATGGGTCAATGAAAACCATGTTCTATTATTTATTTTTTGCCCCTACCATAGAAAAATACTATAGAATAGCAGAAACCATGCCTTGGGTAATTATTATGTCACCATTAATAATTTTCTAGATTCTTCTTAGGTGAACTTGGTCTATTAGGCCAAAATTGGGGACATGACAAAGGGTTTCACAATTTGAGCAAACTTAGGGACAACCCTCCGAACAAAATGTATTGTGCTCATAAATGATTGCATATATTTCCTATTATGGGGAATGGGAATCTGAGTTATAGCCTCAACTCTCTCTTGATCTATTGAGATTCCCTTCTTTGAGATAATATGTCCCACCATTTTCCTTCAAGAACTGCAAAGATGATCTTATTTGGGTTCATAGATATACCATATTTTCTACAGCGGTCAAAAATATGTTTCAAGTGAAAAAAATGGTATTCTCTTCTCTTGGAGAAAACTGTTACATCATCTAAGTACACTACTACATAGTAGCCACTCAAACCTCTTAATGAAATGTCCATGGCCCTCTGAAATGTGGCTCTATTGTTCATGAGGCCAAAACGAATTCTTCTATAGCGAATGTTCCCCACTTTGTATGAAATGTTGTCTTTAATTAGCCTTGCTCAGCCACTAACACTTGATTATACCCTGAAAATCCATCTAAAAGGGAGAACATTTATGAGCCTAAAACCATTTGTAAAATCTATTCCATTGGTGGAACCAGATAGTTATCTTTATCTGATGCTTTGTTTAAGTTTCTAAAGTCAACACACGGCCTTATCTCTCCTGATTTTTTTCTCACTGGAATTAGATTGGCCACCCATTCGGAATGTCAAACCTTGAAGATGATCTTTGCATCCAGTAACTTCTTTACTTTGTTATGGATCAAAGGTTATAACTTCGGGTGCATCTTACTAAGTTGTTGTTGAAATGCTTGTTCTCTTGTTTTGATGGGAATCACATGCTGGATGCTGCGAGTGTCATAAGTCTTCGGATATTCATACTTCCAAGAAAATATGTCTTTATATTGTTGAAACAACTTGATGAACTTACATATTTTTCCAGGCGAGCAGCATTTTCCCAAATTGACATATTTGGGTTCAACTTCTGATCCCATATTGACCAGCTCATATTTCATTGATGAACCATTTGTCTTCACATTGGTTGGTTTCTGGAACTTACTCTGGAAATCAAATATCCCTTCAAGAGTTCTTACCACTTTAGCTATGAAATTTCCCTTATTTGCATCTTCAATTTCTAAACCTAACCAATGTTCTTCTTCATCAATTATTGATTCTTTAAAAGATCCTTCATTCGTCAAGAAATCGATAATATGCTCATCGTCATCGAATACCCTCATATTTGTAACATTGTAAGGTACTAATGGCCTGAAAATCAATTCAATAGAACACTTGTTATTAGTTGGTACTAATCTAGATGAAAAAGTGGCTAATAAATCAGCTGCAACGTTTTGCAATCTAGGTACTGCATTTATATTGAAGAAATTGAAGTGCATAATCAAACTCCATACCTCATAATGGTATCCTTTAAGATGTTTAGATAAACAATGAATGGTGTTTCTTACTTGTCTAACAACTATCTCAGAATCAACAAAAACTTTCATATTTTTTACTTCTAACCCAATGGCTTTTTTCAGACCTAGAACTAGAGCTTCATACTCAACAGTATTATTTGTGAATTCAAACTCTAGTCTACAAGAGAGAAAGTGTTTTTTCTTATCTGGATCAATCACGATGAAACCTTCCCCTAATCCCTCTTGGGTTTTAGAACCATCAAAATACATAAACAAAAATATATCTTCTAACTCTACCTGGTTAGTATCATCTCATATGTTAGTCACTAATTTTACTATATTACAATCAATATCATCAGCCCATGAGAATTGAAGGAGATTGGACTATGTGTCTGATTCACAACTGGCTTCTTCATCTTGATAGTTCTTTGGTTCAAGTTCCAAAACATAGTTTCCCAAAACTGAAGACGAGAAGTTCACAGGTTCATTCTTCCCTTCTAACTGAGTTACATTATACTTCATGTGTGGTTCCCTCATTATTTTAATTTGGTTTTGACTATTGTTGTATGGAAGCCACATGTGAGACCAATCGGTTGCAAAGTAATCATTTATTTTCACTAACCAGTCCCTACTTAAAATTAATCCATATTCTTCTGGTATATCCACTACCATAACATCTATAAACTGACAAACTCTGGGATCTGCAGACAAACAAATAAAAACATCTTTCATTTCCCCTATGACTTTAGCAATAGATATGTCTAATTGAATTATCTGATATGGATATGGTATGGGTTGGCCATTAATCCTTTTACATATTGAAAGTGGAATGACATTTGAGGAATCCCCAAAATCTACCAAACAGTTATGTACATTATGATTAAAAATCTCAAATGATAGCAGAAAAGTTAAAGTCTGAGATTTAGACTTTCCTCCAATGCTTGCTTCATTTACATCATCATCAGATTCCATGGCTTTTGGGATACTACTGGGCTGTGGATCAAAAGCTTCCAGAATTTTCCTTCTTTGCTGAGGAAAATTACATAGTTCAAATAGAGAAATATTTTCGTTTGTTTTATTGATATCCTCTACAATATCATACCCCATATCATGTTCTACCAAACCTTTTCTAGTACCTTCTGATTTATTTATCACTGTCTTCAACTACTGGGATTGCCTCTTAGTATATTCATGTTTTCTTTCAACTTCTTTATTTTAGGCAGTATTAAACTTTCATCCACTACCTTCCCTTTACTTCTAGTCATGACATTAACTGATGACACTTGAATTTCCTCAGTAGGTTCATCTTCAATAAGCCCCAAAGTAGGTTCCCAATCCCATAATACCATAATGGTTTCTTCATTTGTTTGTTCAGGATCATTATTTTGAACTTGCTCTTCCACAAAATCTGCTAGTTGGGTATCTAACAATTGATTCATAATCAGATTCATTGAATTAATCAACTGTGGACATCATTTTTAGGGGTGATTTTCTTGTTGAAAATTACAAAAGTGATCCATGCCTACTTCATTAAAATTTAAAACAGTAGAATTATGCATAGGTGGTTGGGTTTGTCCACTCTCTTCCCTTCTTTTGTAATAAGGGTTTAATGACTTTCTATAAGAACTAGCCCCTTTATCATTTTCCATGTCTACTATTTTGTTTGACAATTTTTGCACCATTTTCTAGCTCATTAGAGTCTTCTTCTTTGGGCTTAGTTAACAGCAGAGGCCTTTTTCTTATGGTGTGTTTCAACTCGGGTTCTAGATTATGCTTTGCGATACTATCCAGATCTGCCTCTATTTTCTTGGCTTCTTCAAATTTTTCTACCAATGTAACTTTACCGGCCCATTTTACAAACATTGTTATTGGTGCATCAAGTGTTGTAGTATAATATTCTATTAGAGACTCATCAGCTGGTTTTGTTGTAGTACTAAATCTATTCAATAAAGTGGTGAATATCTGATTAAATTATTGGACCTTTTATTTCTTTTCCATCCTCATAGAAAGTAATTCTTTCATGAGAGTGGCTACAGTTTTCTGGTTTCCAAATTTCCCTAAGAATTCCTTTTCAAAACCATCCCAATTTACTATTGAATTAGCTTGCAAACTAAAGTACCATGAAGATTATTTAGGTTCAAAAGTATATGGAAAAATTATGCAACAACATATTCATGGTCAACATTTAAAATATTCAAATCCATATAAAAATTTTTTAAGTGATCTTCAGCAGAAACACCCTTTCCCGAATAAAATTTTGGTAAGACTCTTTCTGGTTGCTTAGGTAAATCATGCAATGGAGCAGCCATGTTGAGTGGCATTCTTGCTCTCCATGCAGGTTTATTAACATTTCCAACCATAATTCGAGGTGGATACTATGGTAGAGATTGACTGAAAACAGAAACTGAAGGGGATTCTGGATCCAATTGATCTAGAGGCCAAACAATTTCTTGGATGGATAGATCTACCAGTTCTCCAAATTTTCCACAAGAATTGAATCCTTAGTGTATGATGCTAATTTATTGGAATCCTTCCTTCTAGGTAACGTGGGAATAACTTTTAAACCCCCAAGTTTCTTGATGTAGGATCTTTTATGTCTCCTAAACCGATCTACTTCATCAAACGTGATAACATACAAACGTTCTGATTCTTCTTTGACAGAACCTGTCAGTTCTTGTTCTTTAAATTCAAGAAAAAGATCTTAGGGGAAAGTATTTTCTAATGTTGTTCCAGTGTAATATTCTCTGAAAAATGGATTTCCTCTACCAACCATGCATTGGCTTCCCTCCTTCTAGCACCAAATCTGTTGATTCTTGGAAAACTCCCAGGTACCAGATAGTAGAGATTCTCCCCAGTAAACAATCTCATTTATATAGTCCACCATTTGGTGTGGGGAGTCTGTCCAGTTTATGGTTTCCTCTTCCATAGATTAAGTTCTTTAAATATTTTACTAGTTACGACCCAGTCCAATGTTTATATGATTTTTGTTTAAAGAATGAAATGCATATTCCTAAACTAAATGCAGGTCTAATCTAGATCTAAAACTAAACTATTCTATTCCCTTTCAGGGAGAAAATTTAGAGTTCAGATTAATATATTGTAAATGCTCATAAAATCCTAATAGATAGTTGTACCAACATAATAATCACATTCACAGTAGAAAGAATACCAAAGATAGATATTATATAATTAAACCATTTATTACTCTGTCAACACAGACATTTATACAGACAGTAGACCATTCATGACCAAGGAAATAGTTTTAGGAGGTTAGAACAATATCATTGTATGGTGTACATAAGCAAGAAGAAATAGTTCTACAATATGCGTTCCACACATTCCGATTAAATCTCTGCGCGGGCCTTTGTTCTAGCAAATTGATCCTTCTTATTAGAAAAGAGTTAACTCTTTTACAAAATAGTCCAGCATTCTTTTCACAAGCCAAAAATTCCTTTCTATGGTGCTTTTCACCCCTATTTACACTATCTCTATCTATCGTTAGGGAGATTCCCAAGATTCCTATTCTCCAAGTAGGATGAAAAAAAATGGTTTCACAAAACAAATAAAAATTTATATGGGCCTTTCCCTGCTGGAAATACATGCTTCTTTTATTTTCCTGCATCTTTGAATATCAGAGAAAATATCCATCATTGATCTAAACCTTTCCCAAATATAAGTCATCCATCCGCCTGGTGAACAATAATACATTGGATTAACAAAATCATTGTCAGCCATAGATCTTGGTCTATGAGAAACCTTAACCATCCAATGATGCAGCCTTAGCCAATTTCGCAATCCACCGGCTTGATAAACTTCTTGCTTATTCTCATTGCAAAATTAATGTGGGCCATGGATCAAAAAGTCACCTAGATCCCCGTCATTCAAAAGTGCGGGGTCTACCGGATTTTCTAGCCCCAAAATATTTTATCTTTTGTGCATGTTTGGGCTGCGAAATGAACACCCGCCAAAAATTCCTTTCTATGGTGCTTTTCACCCCTATTTACACTATCTCTATCTATCGTCAGGGATATTTCCAAGATTCCTATTCTCCAAGTAGGATGAAAAAAATGGTTTCACAAAACAAATAAAAATTTATATGGGCCTTTCCCTGCTGGAAATACATGCTTCTTTTATTTTCCTGCATCTTTGAATATCAGATAAAATATCCATCATTGATCTAAACCTTTCCCAAATATAAGTCATCCATCCGCCTGGTGAACAATAATACATTGGATTAACAAAATCATTGTCAGCCATAGATCTTGGTCTATGAGAAACCTTAACCATCCAATGATGCAGCCTTAGCCAATTTCGCAATCCACCGACTTGATAAACTTCTTGCTTATTCTCATTGCAAAATTAATGTGGGCCATGGATCAAAAAGTCACCTAGATCCCTGTCATTCAAAAGTGCGGGGTCTACTGGATTTTCTAGCCCCAAAATATTTTATCTTTTGTGCATGTTTTGGCTGCGAAATGAACACCCACCGTAGATCTAATTTGTCATTTGATCTAAGCTGTTGAAAGCTATGAAGCCTACAGGATTTCATAGCCTCGAAATATGTTATATTCTGTGCATGTTTTGGCTGCAAAATGCACACCCACCGTAGATCTAAGATCAAGGATGATCCGAGCCGTTGAAATCTGCACCTTGTACAAAATTCCGTGGATTTCAAAAGTTCATTTCCCCATACTTATTGAATCAGTGAAAATTTTCTTTGTTGTAGATATAATTCTGATTAGATCTACTCCATTAAAAAATGTATCCCTTTAACCAATTCAACATATTTCAAAAGTTGATTTCCACGAGCATGTTGAATCTGTGGAATTCACCTCCACCGTAGATCTAATTCCACCTTTGATCTTGGCCATTGAAAAATGCGGGTCCTATGCCCTTCCACCGATCTGAGAAATTTATTTCTCCTTACATGTTAAAACAAAGGAACTCTTTAGAACCGTAGATCTAGATATGCCATGAATCTTAGCCACACAAAGATGCAATCTTTACCCAATATCGTAATCGCCCATCCTAACTTGGCGAACAATAATACCTGTGATATACAAAGAAAACATCATGAGAGATATATCTGATCTAGAAACAACCATAATTCGTAGCATTTAAATTTAATGATATGCATCGATTATTAAAAAGAAAATAGATAATGAACAACGCCCTATTATGCAAGAAAATTTATTTAGTTTAAGCTTCGAAAGGAAGATCTCTCAGTTTCCCCAATGGTTCATAGTAAAAAAACAAAATAGAGGTTGGATAGCTCAGATCATCTCAAAGACAGATGGAGTTTGATTTGAATTGTTAGATCATGTGGCCTTGACAGTCCTTTCCATTTCTTCCCTTCCGAAAAGTAAAATTGAGAAGCGAAAAGTCAATCTTTTCCGAAATTAAACTTTGGCTTTTCCACTTCTTCCTTTTCGCTTCTGCCCTTCTGGAAGGTGAAAATTGAAAAGAGTAAATTCAATCTTTTCTGAAATTAAACTTTGTATTTTCCTCCTCCACCTTTCCACTTTCACCCTTCCAGAAGGCGGAAATCGGAAAAGGAAATGCAATCTTTTCCAAAATTATAATTTGGCTTTTCTGCCTCCGATTTTCCATTTCCACCCTTCCTGAAGATGAAAATTGGAAAGCGGATCTTCAATCTTTCATGAATTTCAAACCTTAAATTTCCGCATATGCCTTTCTGCTTCCTCCCTTCCAAAAAGAGAAAATCAAAAAGTGGATTTTCAATCTTTCTTGGAAAATAAACTTCTATATTTTCGCTTCCGCCTTTTGCTGCGGGATCTTTCTAGACCATTGATCTACGTGGAAATGCTATGATTCATTGATCTGAAATCTATGAAAAGCGAAAAGAAGGAACTCTAACTTTTCACGACCATATTTTGTATTTTTGCTTCCGCCTTTTCCTTTCCCTTTTGCTTTCTTAACCGTTGATTGTGCGGAATCCTCCATGGCCCTTGGATCTCGAACTGTGGAAAGCGGAAGTCGTGATTCTAAATTTTTCACGACCAAACCTTGATCTTTCTACTTCCACTTTTCCGCTCTCGCTTCTTTCTGGATCGTTGATCTATGTCAGAGCGATTCTAAACCATTGATATGAAATCAAAAGCAGACCTTTTATGTAAGGCATGTTTCCAAGGTCATGCCTAAGGATTTTTTACCAAAGTGACACTTCAGGCTTAGGAAAATCCTTCTACTCAAGCTTCTAGGAAAGACTAGGTATGCAGAGGGGGATTATATGAGTTGGGAAACAAGTGTAAAAATAAAAATGGAAGGAAGGTCCCTAAAATGTAAAAAAATTTGGGGAAGCAGTTGCAGCAGCAACAGAAGTTCAAAGAACTTGGGTTTTCATTCAACATCCATGACATCCACCAAAGAGAGCCAAATTCTAGATAATTCATGAGGGTTTCATTGCACACAAAGGATGTCATTGAATTGGAATTTCTGCTAAGACAGAGTGTTGTGTAAGCATGTGTAATAGTAGAGACGCGTTTCATGCTAAAAAACAATTAATCATTGAAGAAGAGGGAAATTCACACTTCCTCTTATGGATTTCCATTTGATGGCATAGTTTTCGAGATTTCACTAAATAATACAAATATATTTCAACTTGGATTCATTGATTTCCAAGACGGACTATCTCCAAGTTTCAGAGTGCAAGATACTTTGACACTAAGGATGGTAATTAATTCTATTTGAAATGTTCATATTTGAGGATAGCTTAAAGTTGTGAGTCATTGAACATAATTTTGTAAGGCAAGAACAAGTGAGTTAGGAACCAAATCTATGTCAACATTGTATCTAGGAGCCAAAGTTAGAGTCATGTTCCAGATAAGTAAACAAAGGTCACATTGATCCAGATTGGTTTCCTCTAAGATTTTGGAGATTGAAAACCATCTCAATCGAGAGGTGTGATCCGATATGGATATGAAAAAGTGAATGGTTGTAAGATTCAATGTCTACAAGTGTAATTTGGCATTAATTAATATTTGATAAAACATTATAGACAATGCAAATGTAAAAGCAAATGAGAGGAAAAACAAGAATTAAATTAAATAGAAAATAAAAATAATAAAGAGAGGAATGGGAACTAAAAGGCAGATTTGTTGGCCTTCCTATTACACATAGTATCTCCTATAACTTCTTGTAATTTGAATCTCATAGTTTTTCCTTATTGGTCCGCTAGCCAACGAGAGAAGGATACACAAAGAGCCATGAACCACATGATTTGTAGTGAGAATCCCTCTTATCTTTTTAATTTAATTCTCCTATTTATGTTTAATGGTTTCTCTAAGAATTTTAATGGTTGTTGGAGAATAATAATAGCCATTTTGAAAAATAATAATAGCCAAGATGTTTCCACCGTTCAATTTTCAAGAGATTCAAGATATAAGGTTGTCATTAATTGATTGTGGCAAGTTAATAGCCAAGATTCTAATTATGTTTATTAATCTTTATCATTATTGATGGAATATAATCATTTCCTTGTTTTCCCATGGCTACACATTGACCTATTTAACATATCTAAGTATTCTACTCACATGTTGAGAGAATCCTTGGTCCATGATGTCATGTCCCCATCCCAAGTAGACTACTAGTTAACAATGTTTCACCAACCTACTAGTTCCCTAGGTTGGTGGAGGCATTAAATCTTGAAATAAGTGAGCTATGGGACCCAAGAGAACCTTATTTCACCATATACACATTAAAATGGGTCATTTAAATAATAAATATGGAGAAAATAAAGTGACATTGCTTCATGGACACACTGGGAGGTTCAAGGAGACCTTGGGTGGTTGGATTCCTCCTTAGAATTGTCATGACCTAACCCCAAATTCAAAATTATGAGGAATGGAATTTTCTTGGAATGTGAAGAGGTGTCACGTAACATGTCATGAGACAAATTATTTGAATGGGTTAAGAACAATAACTCCCCATACAAGAGGAAGAGACTAGAAAGAAAATATGTGCCACTTGGAGAGAGATTCCATGCGTTTTATGACAACAATGATGGAAGATTCTATGAAAACATCATACCCTTTTCAGACCTGATTGCATAACTATGACAATATAAAATTTCAGGTCTAAAAATATCCACCAAGAGGGCTCATTTGGAGGTTCGTGGCAACAATTCGAATTTGGAAGAAGATTGAAGGATGAGGAGGGGGACAAGTGTCATAGGGGTTACTGAACATCAAGGATGAGTTCGAGGAATACTATGGGAGGTAATTCAAACTTGGATTAAATTATGAGAGTTATAAAAATATTTCATGATGAAGTATAATGGATTTTTATCATTTGATAATTTTCCTTTGGCATTTTGGAAAGCATTAGCTTGTCCATTGCACGGTGAGTGCTCACTCTCCCTGCTAGTGAGCCAATTTCGAGGGAGTTAGATTCTCATAAAAATTGGATGTTGTAGAGGCCACCATGACATATAATTTGTATATTAATGGAGTTTTTTTTATTTCATATAGGATTTTGATACATTTCTATATCTATCTCTTTCCTCGTTCTTTCATTCCTTATCTCTCAATTCCCATGATTCCATATGATGGCGCGCTAGTGTGAATGATGCTTGCACTTTGTTGAGTTCAGTTGATGCCTAAGCATGGGTTAGTTATTTTTGGATCTTTAATATCTTCCCCATACTCTCTGTAATTCAAATTATCAGAAATACATTTGCAAAAATGTCCACATTTTCAAGCTATGGTTTGACTAGTTTCCATGTATTGGTTTCTATTTCAAAGGACTTGTGTATATGATTTTTGTTGAGGGGTTTATCTGATGTTAAATTGAATTGGGTAGTATATTAATGTGATTTTTATGTTCTATGATCCAAATTCTCTGTTTTTAATCATTTCATGTACATTTCATGAGTCAAAGTTAAGTTATCGCTATCATTTCCTGTATGCAATAGCACTCAAAATATGCATTCGAATATGAAGATTTATAACTACGTTTTAAGAAATTATTTCCACACATAATTACATTAAATTAATTATAATATCATTCCACATACTCTTATTTTCAATTTTTTATGGTCGCATATGATTTGGAAATCCATTTTTTCTCACACCCTAGGGGGAATTTCACCACAATTTACTAGTATTTTTTTCATTTTTGCAATGACCCCTGTTGCCGCTTAATACACACTTTATGACACGGGAAAGTCTCCAACCCGCTTTGTGTGTCCTTGGGGGCAAGCGAGAGCTGGGGACCACTGTCACCACAGTCCACAACTCCTCCGTTTAGGAAAGATCCCAACAGATCCAAGGGGGGTAGTCCCTACTGAAAAGTATTCCTAAGTTTATTAAGTATTAGTTAAAGGGATCTTTTATTAAGACTGTGAGGCTAAGACTTTATATTATCTAAGGAATGACAAGCATCATGCAAATGCAAAGACTTCCTTTTAAAGACAAGCAGACCTTGAGATAAATGAAGACTAGTGCCTATTAACAAATGGAGTCTAAGGATAAATTATAACTTTACAAATCTACAAATGAAATTGAAATCCGAGTTAATTAACCTACATTTTAGGTGTTATCCCAATCAAACCAGGTTACAATATGGACAAACGAATACTATGAACAATATAAACAATAATGAATGAGCAGTTAAGCAGTATAAACAATATCCACAGTTGTATCATATGTTATAAACAGATTGAATAAATGGAACAATTATTAAGCTATTACCCAAAAATATTGTTGAAACGAAATGAATCAAATGTGTTACACAATATCTACAGATTGCTAAACAATGTGATTGCTTAATCAAAATGAAATAAAGATGCCACCACAAGAGTTTGCGAAACTGAAAGGAAAAAATTGTAACTAAAAAGTATAAAGCTTGCAGTGAAATAAAACGTGAAAGTGTTTGCAGTAAAAACCTTGAACAACAAGGCAAAGGTAAATAGCAGTGACCTGTGTTTGTAGGACGTTTTGTAATGTCTCTTGTAAATTTTAATAAATTTTATTAAAGTTTTTCCTCTTGAAATTTATTTTTCGAACTGGTGGTGTGACTACTCCAATCTAGTACTTCTCAAGTCAAAGAGGGAATGTTGGTGCGCTCAACAAAGTGGAAGCAAATCCCACCCGTAGCTCCCAGGTCAAGCCCCAATGCCCTGGTGCTCAATAAGGAGGACGTAAAACGCCTAGAGACCCCCCACGGTCTACTACCCTTTCTAGCTTCTTGAGGTCACTATTTTTAGTTGACAAGAAAAATAGCGAGATGGATGCCTATTAAACTAAGACTTCTCTATCCCCTGTCGTATCTCGCGAGTACCCCGAAGGGTGATAACCGAGTAGAGGAGCAGGAAATAGTGAAGTTGTTGTTGGTTAATTTTAGAAGTAAATTTTAGTCTTGGTGATTAGCATGCAAGGTAAATTTTAAGCTATCAACAAGATCAACCAAACGGTATCCCTTATGGGAGGTGCTGGTACTTGATCTTGGACTGAAAAATAAAATGTGAAAGATTGGTAGCAAAAAAAAAAAGAATGTTGTTTTAATTAACTAAGCCCCCACTTTTCCTGCTTTGCATGTCCAACTTGAAGTCTTTAAAGGGAGATGACAAGTGGATAGAGGATACACAGGATAGGTGGGTTGTATGGTTACCCCTTTAACAGAAAAATAGAAATTAAATTACTTGAACAGAAAGTTAAAAGGAAAAACAACTAACTAAAGCAATTTCCTAACCACACAACAATATTTGTGACATACATGGTGGTCTGTCACAAAGATAGTGGGTAAATAGAAATAATAATAAAAAACACTTAAACTAACCTCACAACAATCTCTATTACAGAGATGGTGGTCTGTAACAGAGATAGGTGGGTAAACTGAAATAGAATTTTTAATCGAACCTCACTTCAATCCCTTAAGGGGAAGGTGCGTAAACTGAAATAAAACTTGCAAAATAAAAAAAACTAACTCTAAGCAACTACTTATACAAATTTATAGCAGAGAAATACCCCAAAGAGAACTTCTCATTTGGGGTTTACAATGTAATAGAAGAGAGAGAAGAAGTGTAGTTTAGGGCCTCTTTTGGACCAAATTTTTGCTGGGTTTTTTCTGGGCAATTTAGGGCAGTATAACCCCCTCTTTCTGTGCATAAAACTTGAAAAAAATCAACAACTTACTTGCTGGAAATTAATGCAGAAAACTGAAACAGAAAGTTAGAACAATTTAGTGTAAAACCCAGAAATTTTACAGAAAAATCTGAACTTTAAAAAATGGAAAACAAAAATTTTAGTGGCTGAAAATGAATGTTTTTAGGGTGAAAACAACATATAAACAACAGATTTATAAGCCTATACTAATATATAATGGATGAGGGCCCTAAAACAAGGGTTATATTCACTATACAGTGAATAAAACCCAGTTTCAGAACACAAAAAAAAATATGGCCGAATTGAAATTTTAAAAAAATGAACACTTGGAGGAGCCCTTCTTAGCTTGCAAAACCTGCAAATAACGTATGAGAGAGCTGAAAATGTAAGCAAAGAGGTGAGTACCCAATAAATCTATCAAAATACTTTGATAAATCTTATTAAAAACTCACAAATGGAAGCAGAAATACTTCTACTTACAAATCCCTCCACAAAATACTTTGTGGAGAGCTATCTAAGCTAATACAAATGCAAATCCAATAAATACGATACAAGTTACCTCACCACAAGATGCATGAAATTGACGGCACAATATTCCTCCAAAGTATTCTTCTATTACAGCCCAACTAGGGCAAGATCCAATACAAAATGGCAAGAGGCTTGGGCCAAATGCTTGAGAGGATATGAGAGGAGAGTAGGGAAACACTAGTACAAGTGATCAATTTTGCCACAGAAAAAATGTGGCAATATCCACGGAAAAGCATGGATATTTCCACGTCTAAGTGTTTTTTGTTCCGTGGAAACTATTTTGTCGCAATAGAGACGACCCCTAATTTGCGTCGCAAGAGCGACGACCCCTTTCCGTCGCTATAGCCACGCTCTGTATAAGGTTTTTTAAAAAATGGAAATCCAAGCCGTCGCTATAGCCACGCAATTTCGTCGCTATACCCACGCCTTTCCTTCACTATAGCCACGCTCTGTATAATGTTTTTTTAAAAATGGAAATCCAAGCCGTCGCTATAGCCACGCAATTCTGTCTCTATACCCACACCGTTCCGTCGCTATAGCCACGCTCTTGCGTCGCTGTATCGACGTTGGGTGAAATTTTATTAAAAACAAATACTTGCATTGCCGTCGCTGTATCGACGGTGGGTGGAATTTAAAAAAAAAAAATACTTGCTGCCGTCACCAGCTTATCAATATCCTTCTGTTTCTTAAAGGAATCATAATGTGTGGTGCCATCTTCCTTCTCACAACGCTATTTAGACCACTAAAGCTCTGCCATAAGACATTGGTTCTTGCTTAGTTCAATTGCTAGCTTACCGACGTTTGCGTTATGCTTGTTTTCAGTATCTCTTGCTATTTGTAGGGCAATCGGTGCTGCATCATTGTTCTGCACAATATGGATATCACCGATTCAAGAACAGGTTTCACTTTTCAGTTAGTAACAGAATAAAATTCAGAAATTTGTGATAAAAGTCCATGCCACATTACAATTTAATCTTAAACTCTTAACACAATTTCAGAGGATAGATTTCAATATTGCATAACTTTTTCTTATGGACAAAAACCTAGCATAACTTTTACTTATGGACAAGTTCAGAAGATAGATTTCAACAATGCATAATTTTTTCTTCTTCTTTCGAATTGTATTGTATAATGGAATTGAATATTACCTGATGCTGAAGACCAATGGCTTCCAACTGCAATGATATTCCTATCATGGTAGAAGATTCTGAATCAGGCTTTGCAGTTCTACTCCCAGTTATAGATTTTTCTAGGACATGATTCAAAATAGAACCATATCCTATATGCTCTGAAAAACAGTCCTGTTCAATATTATCGTAAGGTTCTTCCTGGCTCTGCATTGTCAAGTGAAGAATGTTCAAAATGGTCTCAGAATTATCAATACACGCTGTGCCTTCGCTTGAACAAAACATGTAAGTGCCAAAAGGTTTGTATGGGCTTCTCTTGGCAACCATGTCTAACTCCCTTGGAGAACCATGTCCGTAGTTTGATACTGCATAAGTATACTGCAGGACATTATCCAGAAGAGTCCTACAAGCATCTTGAATAAAAGAATCAGGTTTATCTGAACTGTCATTAACCATTATGCCATGCCAATGAGGAAAAATAGTAATCAAGGGCTCAGCAATGGACTCAAATGGTGCAAGGAACATCTGAGGAACAATATCATGCTTGGAAACCAGGTGACAAAAGTTGCCTCCCCAATTCTCATGACCAACTGCTTCGACAAGTCTTTCATCTCCCACTAAAAG
>LPNX010930145.1:4661-16633 GCA_001517045.1 Pseudotsuga menziesii | reverse complement strand
GATGAGCAGTACAGAAAATGCAGCGACAACTTTCCCATTGGGGCCATATTGTCAATTGTGGATTTTGTAGAAAACTACACTCTTCAGCCACAAAATTAAATTCATAGTCAATACTACCATTCCGACCAAGTTAGCATCATGGTACATATTACATATAGGAATGGCCCTGAGAGAAGCATTAACAACAGGATAATACAAAGGGAGACAAATTTTTACATAAGTGATGACATATGCCATGATCTGCATTATGTGCAACACTATTTTTGAATTTTCTATGATTAGCTAAAAGAGGGAGATATACAGATGGATCAACATTGGATATGGTCAGATGGTTGTGCGGGCCAGTTCAAAAATGCCCGAGTCTTCCAATGGATGAGTATGTTACATAAGACTTATAATGTGTGGCATATATGGAACTACTTTGAGACCAGGCATGGAAAAGGTGAGCGTGATGGGGCTGGTGCATGCATCAAGACCACACTACGAAGGGAGGAGATGAGGTTTACCAGAAACCCCCATATCAAATATATAGGATCCATAGTTCAATGGTGCTCTGCAAAAATGTCAGACCGAACTAAATTGCAACATACATCAACAGGGATAGGAAGGATAGTCAACAATTTTTGGTATGTGGTTGACATAGATCGATCATGTTCCTATGGTTATGGCACAATACAAGGAACACTTGGATTTCATTTGGTTCAAATATAACACCCTAGTTTTAAACTCGCTTGCATTAAATATACATGATACATATATTGTAAATAAACTTGGTGCGGAGCAAAAGGCCAAGGCCCCACCATCGATTTGGTTATGTTGTGTTTCAGATTTGGAATTGTCACTGATGGTATATTGGGACATATGGAATATATTAAATTGTGGAATCATGTAAATGTGCATTTTAATTAAATAACTCAACCAACTATGTTCAATGCAACTAAATTGAGAAGGGGCATGATTCCAAAGGATAAGGAGGGGGAATGTTGAATCTTGAGCCATGGGGGAAGGCCATGTGTCACCACCTTAATTGTTCTGTGGATTGGTTGGGCATCCATTTTTGCTGATAGAAAGACCACTATGCCACAACCCCATTATTCCCACACCGACACTCTCTCCATGACACATATTTTGTCCTGTCCACTACCCCGATCGTGGTTGTTCATTCACCTTCACGCAGACCAAGTTAAAAGAATTTACAATTCATTATTTGGGGGTTCGGTTCTCCTCTTCCTCATTGAATTGTTGGCATGCAAACATGTTCGGTTCTCCTCTTCCTCATTGGATTGTAGTCCTATGAACATGTTCGGTTCTCCTCTACCTCATAGATTTGTTGGCTTGCGGACCAATTCTTTCCTCTGTTCACGTAGAGTTTTGTGTCTTTTCCACCATTGATTAGACTGTGTAATGTTCTGCTATTCCACCATGGAATCATGGTCGTGATTGCATTCACAGTTATGTGTTTTGTCTGTGTCTTTTTCCCCTCATGCATAGATTGATAATTGGTTCCTTTCCCATTGCACTATGTGTAATTTTCTCTAGAGATTGGATTGAGGTTTGTGTACTATGGGCTTAGGGTTCCTCGTAGCCTGTTAATTGCCATGATTTCTAGACTGTGTTTTTCCCCTGTAAAAGCTTGAATAGCTGTTTGGCTGCTTTGATGCAGTGGTTTTGTCCTCAAACTGCATTGGAGTGGTGAATGAGGGCCTGAGGTGCTTGATAAACCTGGTGGGTTGAGAACCACATAGACAGAGCTACTGAGTTGGCTTTCTTATCCATAACCCCTGAATAGCACTAGAAGGGAGGTCAGGGTCTGAGGGACTGTGTTGCAGAGAAGGGACTGATTTCCTTGTGTTGGGTGTGTGTGGGTGTTCTAGAAGATAGGATGGTTCTGGTGTTGGTGTCTGTAGCTCTTCAATGAGCTCACCAGCTTATCATTTAGCCTTTCCCAGCTCCTGGATGGCTCGATTAACCCAACTTGGTTGGCTTGGTTGATCTGTAGTTCGCCTGATAAACCCAACTATGTTGGCTTGTCTGAACTATGTACCCTTGTGGTGTTGTTATTCTTGGCTATGTGTAAGCTTGTTAGTTCCTTATTACTTGGGGAATCATGTCCAGCTCGGGGGTGGAAGTGTTGCTGAGAGATTAAGGAGCATGCTAGCCTATGGTTGGGTGGAACATTGCAGCAACGTAGCTGGTTGTGGGACAAGTTCTCTATAAGATAAGTAATATTTCCTGACTTGTGTCTACAATTATATTTACCATTGATAAGTGATGATATACATGTTAAATGCTGATCTGTATATGCATGAATGCTGATTGATATGTTTTTCTTCCATTGTGTATACAAATGATTATGCTTTGTAATATGTTTTATGCTTTTAAGTATCATGCTTCAGCATTATATGTATGTATGTTCATGTTCATGGGGCTTGATGCTCAGATGATTTGATGTATCGTAGCGTCCTCTTCATCGGTCGGAGGGTCAAGGACATTACAGTGTGGTATCAGAGCTCTGGTTGTAGCATGGACCTAAATGGGCCATGAAAGAATAGATAGTAGAGGAAGGTTACCTTCTACCCAACAAAGATCAGAGAACTTTCACAAAAATTGCGTAAGTGTTAGAACCATCAACCCATCAGGAGACTAAGTGTGAAGCTCTTTCGATGTAGCAGCTCACCTAGCCTGAAGGTCACCCGACGAGGAACAAATAGCCTTCATTTCGGGAAAAAAAAAAATTTAGTGTTTGGCCATCCACACATTTGAAAGCTTAGATAGATGGATCGCTGATTCTTAGCTGATTGAGCATCGCCATTGTTGATGGCTAAAGGACTATCCTTTCGATGGATAGAGCCTTCAACCGCCAATGCCATGGAGGAAAGACATTCCGGTAGCCGATGCAGTGAAAAAAATTTGAAAAATTATCTAAGTAACGAAATCATCTACAATCGGAAGATGTTAGTGGTTTGTGTGCCCGCCGTTGCGGAAGCCTAGAACACTAGTCTTTCGACGAGGAAAAGTTTCGACTATCGATGATCGATGTGCTTCAGCTTGGTGATCGGAAACGAACAGTTGATTTGATTGGCGTTGGATAAGAGATGGTTGAGCCAATACAACGGTGGGATAAAGGTGAAGGATCACCAAAAATCAGTTGTTTGAGGCGATGAAACGTCAGCGACAAAAACAAGATGATAGTTGGTTGAACCATCGACATCGACGATAGAGTGAAAGTTTTCAAAAAATTTCTAAGGCAATAAAACCATTGAAGATAGGCGGATGTTAGTGGTATTGATCGTCGATGAACATCGACAAGAAGTAGCTGATGATGTGTCCTCCATTATGGCTATTTAATGAACTATCCTTCGATGGATAGTTGCTCTGACAGCCGACGCAGTGGAAGACAAAGAAGGAAAATTTGCAAAAAAATTCCTAATTAAAGAGAACATCAAAAAATGATAAGTGATCGAAAGCCTACGGAAACCATAGTAAGATTACTCTCTGCTTTTGCGGCTACTCAAGGGACTGTGCACCCGATGAACAATCGATTTGCTCATCGATGCAGATCGGAATTTTAGTTGGTTTGACCACTGAAGTGTTGAAAAGATAGTTGGGAAGAGGTCTGATTGGGCCTAAGGAGATTTGTATTTTTCAAAGGAATTTCTCAGTAATTTTTTTCAAGCAATTTCCAACTGTTTCAGCAAATTATTAGTGGTGACAGGGCTGAAAAGAAAGAGAGAAAAAATTTGTGTTTTAAGCAAATTTGTGTTTTATGAATTTCCAAAAGAGGAAGGTAAGTAGTTTTGATTTATATTAATGACATGCATCTAACAGTTTTCTAGTAACACATTGCAGAAACATAGAAAACTTCCAAGAGCAGTACTCTAGGAAAAACAGTGTGGTAAAGCAAGAGGTGGTTCAGTCATGAGAACCCATGATGGGTATGATGCTCGGGATTCTTACGAGTGAGCAGAATATTCCATGGGAGAAAATGTCCATAATGGAAATGATGAAATAGAGTCTAATGGAAGGAGATTCCAGGGGACACCATCGAAGGTTGCAGCCACCATGAGAATCTTGGTTAAAGTCCAGGCAGAGCAGCATCAGTTGAATGCTTCCATATTGCAAAGTTTGACAGAATTGTAGAAAAAGATAGATTCTGGATGAGGTACATCAAGACCAAAGGGTACTAAGAGAAACACTAGGAGAAGGAGAAGGACTTGTGGACCATCTGATTCTGAAGAATCCAGTGGAGATACAAGTTCATCTTCTCATAAGAGTAAAAGAAGAGGGCACCATAGGGATCTCTCTCGAGATGAATTTAGGAAAGCTATACCTCCTACATTTGATGGTGAGATAAAGACGGGACAAGAAAATGAATCTTGGCTTCTTGGGATAAAGAAGTACTTTCAAGTGCAGGATTATTCAGGAAACATGAAGGCAAGAGTTGCCATATTTAATCTGAATGGACGAGCATCCACTTGGTGGAACATTTCAAGTAAGTAAAGAGGATCAGTGAAAGGAAACTAAAGTGGAAACAGTTCAAGAAGTATTTCAGGAAGAAATACCTCTCTGATAGGTATTATGATGATAAGATTAAGGAGTTCCATGAGCTGAGATTGGGACAACAGACCATGGATGAAAATGCAAATAATTTTTTGGAATTGTTGAGGTATGTCTGGTACATCAGAGATGAAAACGTGAAGGTCCAGTGGTTTCTACATGGATTGCCTCAAGATTACAAAGATATAATTGAGTTCTATGAACCCATAACTCTCGAAGAAGCAATAATAAAGGCTAAATATTTCTATGAGCAAAGCAAAGGTAAACCTGATTACCATAAGGCATGGAAGGACAAGAAGAATGAGAAGTTTGACCAAAGAAGGAAAGGTTTCAAACCTTCTAGATTCAGGAATCAACAAAAGCAGCCATCCCAAGCTGCGAGTAATCCAGTTGGAGTGATGAGTGGAAAGCCTAAAGAGCCACATCAGAACAAAGGTCCACTCAAATGTTGGAAATGTGAAGGACCTCACTTATGCAGATATTGTCCACTTGAGAATGAAAGTGCAAGGCCAACTTATAACATTCAGGAAGCAGAAACAGTGGGTCAAGTAGCAAGGGCAGTCCCTAGAATTTATGCAGCACTGGAGGACCTTGGTTCTACTCACAGTTACATTACTCCTAGGGTCATGGAGATTTGTGCTTTTAAGAAGGTAAAGCATAGAAAACTTTGGTTAGTTCAGCTAGCCACTGGGACTAACAAAAAGGTCAGTGAAGTGGTAGAGAAATTTCCATTGGTTATGAATGGATTGATCACATGTGTGTATCTGAATGTTCTACCACTTGGTTCCTATGATTTTCTCATTGGAATGGATTGGTTAGAAGCTCACCGAGTGAAGCTTGACTATTATAACAATAATTTTGCGTGCATGGATGAAGAAGGAAACCCAGTAGTTGTGAAAGGTATTCCAAAGGTAATTTCAGTAAGACAGATTTCAGCAATGCAGTTGAAGAAGTTCTGTAGGAAGGGTTTCCAGTTGTATGCAACTCATATTTTGGAACCAACAAGAAATGAAAATCCTAGGTTGGAGGACTATCAGGTGTTACAGGAATTCAAGGATGTGTTTCCTGATGAGATTCCAGGGCTTCCTCCAAAGAGGGACATTTATTTCACCATTAAACTTGTGCCAGGAGCAGCACCAGTGTCTAAGACACCCTACAGGATGAGCACACCAGAGATGCTAGAGTTGAAGATGCAACTGTAAGAGTTGTTGGAAAAGAAGTATATCCAGCCGAGTGTGTCTCCTTGGGGAGCACCATTTTTGTTTGTAAAGAAGAAAGATGGTACACTCAAGTTATGTATTGATTACAAATAGTTGAACAAGGTTACTGTGAAGAATAAATATCCTTTGCCTAGGATTGATGACCTCTTTGATCAAATGAGAGGAGCAAAGGTATTTTCCAATATTGACTTGAGGTCTTCTTACCATCAGGTGAGAATCAAGGATGAAGATATTCATAAGACTGCCTTTAGAACAAGGTATGGACATTATGAGTTTGTAGTGGTACCATTTGGTCTGACAAATGCACCAGCTACATTTATGTGCCTTATTAATAGTGTCTTCAGCAAGTATTTGGACAAGTTTGTTCTTGTTTTATTTAATGACATTCGTGTTTATTCTAAGAATGAGGAAGAACATGAAGAGCATTTGAGATTGACATTGCAATTTCTCAGGGAACATCAGCTGTATGCAAAAATGAGCAAGTGTGAATTCTACAGGGATATAATTCAGTACTTGGGTCACATTATCTCATAAGAGGGTATATTAGTGGACCCTAAGAAGATCGAAGACATTATGAATTGGCTTACTCCAAGAAATGTGATGGATGTAAGATCTTTTATGGGACTTGCAGGATACTACAGGAGATTCATTGAAGGATTTTCCAAACATATTTTTGTGTCTTTTCCACCATTGATCAGACTACGTAATGTTTTGCTATTCCATTGTGGAATCATGGTCATGATTGCATTCACAGTTATGTGTTTTGTCTGTGTATTTTTCCCCTCATATACAGATTGATAATTGGTTCCTTTGCCATTGCGGTATGTGTAATTTTCTCCAGTGATTGGATTGAGGTTTGTGTGCTGTGGGCTTAGGGTTTCTCATAGGCTATTAATTTCCACGATTGTTGGACTGTGTTTTTCCCCTGTAAAAGCTTGAATAGTTGTTTGGATACTTACATGGACTGGTTTTGCCCTAGAACTGCATTGGAGTGGTGAATGAGGGCTTGAGGGCTTGAGGTGCTTGATAAACTTGGTGAGTTGAGAACCACGCAGACAGAGCTACTGAGCTGGCTTTCTTCTCCACAACCCCTGAATAGCACTGGAAGGGAGGTGTTATAGATGATTTTACCACACATGGTAAATCATATTTTTATGGCCTTCCCTGTCCCTCTGCAGACTCTTTGGACCCCGTGGACCTTTTTTATACCTTTGATGTTTCCAATATTATCCCTAAAAACATGCTTAATTTTCCATACATGACTTTTAATCCCTTTCTCACGTATATAAATGGGTTTGACCTCAAAAACCACATACATTGGGATGTGTGCAAAAGGCCAAATTCTTTTGGAGTTTTCCTTGATGTGGATCCGACTCACTTGTCTCCTGGACTTCCATATGCCTTGATATCACTCAGATTCAACCCTTCATTGCCCCATTGAAGAGCTATATAAGGAACCCTTTGGATATATTGAAGCATATAAGAGAATTAAGAGCAAAGAAACTATAGTTCATTGTTGTCGGGGCTTATACTTGAGTGTGCATCCCTTTGTCCCTTGGAGTATTTTTGTGTTCTTCCCAAGCTTTCCTTTTGCTTTTGAGCTTTCTATTGATAGATGGAGGATTGAAGTGGTTGAGGCCTAAGTGGGGGACTCAATTTCTCCAATTCATAGACATGCCGATAGAGGTTGTCACTCTTGTAATATCTATTTTTATATTAATAGAAATATCTTTTCCTATCCAATAATGTGTATTTGAATGAGTATTTTATCCATGGATGATTCAAATGCTTATATGTTATTGATTATATATGCTAGAGTAGAGCTAACACCATTATATATAGCATGCTTGTCTTGTTTGTTGATTGTTGAGGAAGCAATTTATCAATATAAGTTGGAGTTGGAAAGCTCAACTGGGATCTACACCAACCGTCCAGAATAAGGTACAAATTGTGATCCTTTAGTGTTAGATCTTTAATTTCTCTTGCATATAGGAAAGGATTGATTTATGGAGTCAAGCTGTCTGTTGTGGTACCCCAAGCCATAGGAATTTCTCTCCATAACAGGAGGTCAGGGTTTGAGGGACTGCGCTGCAGAGAAGGGAATTATTTCCTTGTGTTGGGTGTGTGTGGGTGTTCTAGAAGCTAGGATGGTTCTGGTGTTGGTGTATATAGCTCTTTAATGAGCTCACCAGCTTAGCATTTAGCCTTTCCCAGCTCTTGGATGGCCTGATAAAACCAACTTGGTTGGCTTGGCTGATTTGTTGTTCACCTGATAAACACAACTGTGTTGGCTTGGCTAAACTGTGTACCCTTGTGGTGTTGTTATCCTTGGCTATGTGTAATACTGTTATTTCCTTATTCCTTGGGGAATCATGCCCGACATGGGGGTGGCAGCGTTGCTGAGAGATTAAGGAGCACGCTGGCCTATGGTTGGGTGGAATGTTGCAGCGACGTAGCTAGTTGTGGGACAAGTTCTCTATAAGATAAGTACTCTTGCCTGACTTGTGTCTACAAGCATATTTAAAATTGATGAATGATGATATAAATGTTAAATGCTGATCTATATATGCATGAATGTTGATTGATATGTTTTGCTTCTGTTGTGTATACGAATGATTATGCTTCGTAATATGTTTTATGCTTTTAAGTATCATGCTTCAACAATATATGTATGTATTTTCATGTTCATGGGGATAGATGCCCAGATGATTTGATGTATCGTAGCATCCTCTTTGCCAGTCGTAGGGTCGAGGATGTTACATCGAAACTCAAACAACCCCCTATTTGAAATATGGATGCGGAAACTTGCTTGTTTTTTCATCCCTTGTAGCAGTGGTGAATGGGATGAATGTGAATGCATGGATTGGGTTGATGACTAGGATCATGTGTCACTTGCATTAGACCCATGTGTATTTATTGAAATAACCCACTTAGAGGAGGGTTAGTCAATGATTTTGACAAAATATGACCATATCTCAGATCTTGTACAACTAGGACACATATATGTAGTTGTTTCCCCAAAAGACAATGAATGGGGCATGGATTATTGGTTGGCATGATGCATTCAAGTTAAGAAAATCCTCAACGGATCATTCATTGATGATGAAGGCAATGAATTTCCTATTGGCTTGATGGTGGGTGAGGGTGAATATATTACACTAGATGGGAAATCAAGAAGAAATAGTGGGAATGTATTCATGGATTATAGACCAAGTTCTGTGGTATATCACTTCACAAACTTGATTGTTGGCATGAACATCCATCTACAGATAATGTCAACCAAGAACTCAACCAAGGTACGTTACCTCTTTCCTCATTCAGAGCATGAGAGATTGATGGAGGAAATTAGCAACAAAGAGGATCCAGATGGCTATATTGAATGAGATTACGTAATTGTGCTTACACTCCACTTGCTTGAAACCCTAGTTTTCAAAATATGTCTTGGAGGCATGCCCAGGTTGTGCAGAATCGGGTGGGAGGCCACCCTATCCATAATCATGTGCCACGATCCCAATGGAACCAATGGTTCATCCATCGAATCCTCGGTCAACGTTACATGGCGAGTGGTGCAAGAGGCTTAAGAATGTGAGTAGTAAAAATGTTGGTCAAAAGTGAGATATTATTGCAACTAACTGAAACATGATTATTTTTGTGGTCTTCCATTAGGCTTGTATTGCATCTTTTCAGGTTTAAATTTTTTCCAAAATTGGAGGGAGAAAATATTGTTAGGAAACCAACATCATGTCCTTCACAGGTTTGCTAACTCCACACTTTATATTGTTCTATACAGGTCCTTCCTGGTAAACCAAAATTTTTGCAAATTTCTCTCCAATTTGTGTTGCATCGGGATACTAATCAAAAAATAATTTCTCTAATATTGTAAAATGGTATTTGACTTGTGCATTATGCTTTCATCTCTAAATTTTAATTTCTATTCTAGTAATTTTTTATCCTTCTTCTATTTGAGTCAATAATTAGAATTGAATGTGAAAGAATAAGGTATAACACAGAGAAAGGTCATAGAGTTGTTCATGTTTAAGAGATACAGTTTCTATCATATACCATAGATAAATACACCCATCTTAAGTCTTTTGGGACAACTCAGATTATGTCTTTCCAAGTAACATTTCTTCTATATTTTTTTGGAGAAATATAGTTCCTTTCTTTCTTGCATATTAAGTGTTCCAATTGGGACATAGGCGGAGGTAGAGATATGAAATAGTATACTTCCTTCCAATTCGATGGAAAGAAAATCACATTCCAGAGATATCAAAGCTGGACTTGCTCACTGTGGAGTATGACACCTTAGTATTATGACAATTTTTTATTCCTTATATCACGTATAAGCATCATGCCCAATATTTGTTGTGTTGGACCCAAAGCCTTCATTGCAAATTGACTTCCCAAATCCTTCTTTAACCTTTTAATCATGCTCTTACCATGCCCAATAATTACCCTGTCATCCCAGACTGAGAGTGACTAATTGTTCCTGGACAACATTTTCATCCAAATTCCAAATCCACATAACTCAGCAACCAAAGGTCGGATCGACGAGCCATCAACTCTATTGGTATCATGGAATACCATTACCTCTAGTGGGTCATGTCCACCACTTTTTCATGGTCCAATGACTTCAATGTACATAATTTTTGTAAACTAGGGTTTTGCTCAGTTTCCTTCAATGCAACTCTCGCATTGGTGGGTCAACACTACAAAACCCTCCACCGTGCCAGTATCTGTGGTGTTCCCATATCATCATTGGCCATACACACCTATCAGAACCAATGGCATGCAATATTTCTGCTTCATTTGGTTTTTCTCTCTCGCACCACGAGTGACCAAGTGTCCCTGAATGACATTTTCACGCGACTTCCAACTCGACATAACTCGGCAACTGAAGGTCAGATCGATAAGTTGTTGAATCCGTTGGTCTCCTAGCATGCCATTACCTCTATTGGGCCCTCTCCACCACATTTTCATGGCCCAGTGACTTCAATGTGCATCGATTTTGTAAACTAGGGTTTTTCTTAGTTTCCTTCAATGCAACTCTCACATTGGTGGGTCAACTTTGCAAAACCCTCCACTATGACAATATTGGTGGTGTTCCCATATCGACATTGGCCATACACACCTTTCAAAGCCAACGACATGCAATATTGTTGCTCCATTTGGTTTTTTGCTCTCGGACCAAGAGTGACCAAGTGTCCCTAAATGGCATTTTCACGCAACTTCCAACTCGGCATAACTCGACAACCGGAGGTCGGATCGATGAGCCATTGACTCCGTTGGTCTCCTATAATGCCATTACCTATGGTGGGACCTCTCCATCATGTTTTCATGGCCCAGTGACTTCAATGTGCATCGGTTTCGTAAACTAGGGTTTTTCTCAGTTTCCTTCAATGCAACTCTCGCATTGGTGGGTCAACTCTGCAAAACCTTCCACCGTGCTAGTCTTGGTGGTTTTCCCATATCGTCATTGGCCATACACACCTTTTGGATCCAACGTCATGCAATATTTCTTCTCTGTTTGGTTTTTCGCTCTCGTACCGAGAGTGACCAAGTGTCCCTAAACGACATTTTCATGCAACTTCCAACTCAAAATAACTCGACAACCGGAGGTTGGATCGACGAGTCTTCAACTCCATTGGTCTCTTGGCATGCCATTATCTCTAGTGGTCCCTCTCCATCGCATTTGCATGCCCCAATGACTTCAATGTGCATCAATTTCGTAAACTAGGGTTTGGCTCAATAGATTTATTGATGTTGTAATTTGTTGTCATAAGAGGTTATGTATATGTTATATGCTTGGAAAGAGTTCCCTAAGGGATGTATCTTCATGGTGTTCACATACACTTGGACTAGGGTTTAATTTTTTGGGTTACCTTGTGATATTAGGATGAATATAAGTGAAATATTGGACCATAGTGACCACCTTCACACGCATGTTGAGGAGAAGCAAATGAGCATAGTAACCAACTTGGAAAACATATTAAGGATAAGCAATGGAGCATTGTAACCACCTATGACACATATGTCGAGGAGCATTGGGAACAAGAAGATGTGGTACACAACTAGAGGAGTAATGAATTACATGAGGAAACTTGGATATGCATGAGGACGATAGGGTTCATATATGTAATTAAACCTTGGAGAAGGAGATATAATACTAGAGGAATTGATGGTTGTCTTACAGAA
>LPNX010930141.1:216673-248603 GCA_001517045.1 Pseudotsuga menziesii | reverse complement strand
ATAAAAAAAACCTTTAAACATCCTATCGACACATTAGACCATCATATAGGGTATATATCATATGTAAAAGTTTCATATACAAACAACATCTAGTCATTACCTATGATATTTACAATGTTCAAAATAGGGTTTTATATAAGGTTAATCTTGAAATTCTCTTAGTCTAAAGACTAATAATACCCTACTTGACATATAATGTGTTTTATGAAAATTTCTCTTGGCATAAATCTTTAAGTCACATAGATTCACTTATGATAATTTCAATAATATAATCAGAATGTATGAAACTTATCTGACAATTAAAAGCCAAGTTTTATTTCAAATTTCTTTCAGCCCTGAGATCATTAAATCATTTCTTTTTTGATTGAGAACACCTTTAGAATCAAAGATTCTAAAGGTGCTCTTTTATAATTTTAATTTTGATAAAATCATATAAGAGCTGATCTCTCTTCATTTTATCAAGAAATGAAGAGGTTGTTGCTGGCTTCCAACAGCGCTCCAACTGTAAATATACTTTTTATGATCATTCCACCATCTGGCAGTTGTGGCTCTGAATACTGAATCTAGAGTCTCTATTTTCTATGAATTTGGTACTTGTTCTGAGAATTGTACAATAAAATCTTCTGGGTCTGTCAAGCCATCAAAATTAGGTAATATTCTTGTCTGTGAGCCAACCCATCTGATAGACTTAGTAATTCTTTCACATCGATGTCCATGTAGCTCATAAAGTCGATCTTGCCAATTATCTAGGCCTTCGTCTGAATCAGTCATGCAAGAACTGTCACACTGCCAATCCATTATACCTTCAGCAGTAGGGTTAACATAGTCTTCTTCTTTAGCTGTGATGTGGTAAATATGATCCAAAACATCCTGATCTTCATCTCTGACTAGCTCTGTATACCTTTCTCCTTGAGAGGGGTCTAACGGTACTATCACTCTCAAGCCTTTTCCTTCAAAATTCATCTGTCTATTCTTAAGGTTGATTACTGCATCATTGTCTAGTTCCCATCCAATTCCTAGCAAGGCTGGATAGGGGTTGCTATCATCAATTATTTCAAGGACTTCAAAATCTGCTAAGGTATTGACTCCATCAATATCCACTGGTACACTAGGGAATCTTCCCAAGGGCACAATCTTCTGCTGATTGGCTAATCTCAATTGTATAGGGGACCATTCAAGTGTAGGTTTTCCCATTTTTTCCCATGTCTGCTTAATTAGGACATTCACTTCTGATCCCAGGTCTATAATGATATCAGTCATGTCATAATCTCCTATCTAAGCATGCAATCTCATTTCTCTTCTAGTCCTTCTAACTCTATTAACAGTTTTTCCTCTATCAGAACTTCACTAAGGTTCGCAAGATGCAATAAATTTCTGTAACTCATTCAAAGCATTTTTATTTATTAATAGCTTCATACAAATCTGTAAAAATGATGTCAGTGTACTTACTTGATCCGGCGAAGCTTCTTGAAGCTGTAACTGCTGTTGATGTTGTTGCATAGTTGCTACTGATGTTCTCGGATCGGCAAAGTCTTTTTTAGCTTCCATAAATGCTCCTTTTTCTCGTCCAACATCGAAGGCTGGAATTTTCTCTGGGGTCTTACGGACCCAAGCCTTGTCAGGCTATTTCCCCTTATTCTGCACCTACGTTGTAGTTCCATTCCTGGTACCAACGTTAATGGTTGGGACAGGTCTTTTCTCTATAGCAATCATCTGAACATTTTGAGTAGGAGTGCCATTTATTTCTTGTATCTTGGCTATCAACTGTGGGCATTGCTTAATCACATGATATACTGCTCTACAATATCGACATGTCATAGTTGGGTTCTAACAGTCTCTAGCTACATGCCCTGCTTGATTACAATTATAGCAAATAATTTGGCCTCGTCCTCTTCCAGGCATACCACCACGACCACAACCTCTGAAATTACCTCAACCTGGTATACCACCACGGTACCCATATCCATCATTGGCTTGTGCATCAGTTTGTACCCTATAAGCATCATATGTTCGCTCTCTTATGAGGTCAAAACTATGACATTCATCTTCGTTGTGTCCAACTGACTTACAGAACTTGTAGTAGGGATTCTTAGGTACTTGAACATATCTCTGCAGTAGTAAGAAATCTTCAGGTCGATGCTGGCTAGTTGTTCTACAGATCTCACAATATAGGACATTAGGTAAACGGGTTTGGTGCACCAATATTAAAATAATTTCTTAATGCAAGACACAGTTCTTTAACATGGCCTTTTGTCTTACATCGTGTACACCAAACCTCTTCTCGAATAGATTTCCATTTTTTCATGTCGCGAAGCTCCAAAGCCATTTCTGCTAACTGTTCCTGTATCTGGGCTATTATGGAGTTGTCTCCAACACAAGTTGTTTCAAGTTTCATAGCAATTTCCAATGCCTCTTGCTGATCAGCAATCTTCTGTTGCATAAGTGGAGTCCTGATATGAGGCAATAGTGCTGCAATGAACCATTCTTTATGCTGTTCTAGTCCAATAGTGAAGATAAATTGATCCAACAGAACCTTGAACCTCTGATCAAAGTCCCAAATTGATTCACCATGCTTCTGCTGAATTTCTTTCAGTTCAATTATACACTGTGACTCAGATTTAGGCTTCTTGAATTCTTTGATCATTGCTTTTTTAATATCAACTAAGGCATAGTTTTGAGTACTGGAAAACTTCATAAACCAGGTCAAAGCTCGGTCTCTGAAAGAGGTGACCAGCTGCACTGTTCTTGTATTTTGATCCATAATATTCTTAGCAGTCCAAACAGCTTCGCATAAGAACCAAAACTGCTCTGGATCCTCTGATCCAGTTCCTTTAAAAATTGGGAGCTTGATATCATCATTCATATGGGCCACAGGGAATCGAGGGGGGGGAGGAGGGGGAGGAGGAGGGAGACTTGTAATAGGAGGAAGGGAACTTACTGAGGTAGACTTACCTGCGACAGGACTACTCGTGCTAGGGTTACTTTCAGACTGCGAAGGGTTCTCAGGGATAACAGATCTTCGCTGCGGAGTTATAGGAGGGTTTCTAACAAAAGGGGTTTCTTCATATTCTTCAAGACTTAATGAGGTTTAATCGGTATTCTGGCCTGGGATATAGGATTCAATAGTTTTCTTGTATCTTTTACCGTTGCGAAGCAAACCACTTTGCTCGTCGAAGTCACTTTCGCTTCCAAACATAGGTTAGTAGCAATAAATCTAGCAATCTGATTGGATAAGCAATATGCCTTTCTCATCCAAGAGCATTTTAATTTTTAGACTTAATGAATTCAGGTACTTACCCCTTGGTCCTTTGAAAAACTGTCTTTTTGCTTCACCGAAGGAAGTATGTGTGTCGGTGGCAAACTCCGTCACAAATGATTCAAGGGTTCGCGTTGTCCAGAAGTCAACAGCTCTTGATACCGCATTGTTCACACTTTTCAACATCTTAATTCTTTCTAGGTTCCAGTCAGGAGACTGATCTTCTTTGAAGTTTGTCTTTCTTTCTGTCAACCTGGATAACCACTGGTGCATTTCTATGTGGATACTAGCAAAGAAAATTTCATAAATATCAGTAAAAACGTACCTTTGCAAGAAGTCATCTGAGCTACGACGAGGGTCCTTATTCTCTTGTTCAGCAAATTTCAGATAAGTATCTCCAACCCAGTCACTGATTTTTTTTACTGAGGGCCTCCAAATCATATCCCTCTAGGTATGATGTAGATCCCTCTTGAAGCAGATACTGGTTCAACCGGAAACATAACCAATTTGTTGGACACTGGGGCAGACCCGGGTTCTTATGATTTTTTCTTCGCACCAACAAACAGACCCATAGTGTTGGCCCTTTCGGAAACAACCTGTGAACAGGTTGCAGTCTCACCCGAAACAGCTATGGGGTGCCGTAGAATCAGGTTTCTGCAGGAGAAAGAGGGATATTACTTTACCTTTAGCCTTAACAAATAATAATTATACAATTCAGAGCTTCGACATTCACTTAAATAGCTTCGCAGTTTAGATAAAAAGACAATTTCTTGCTTAACCCTTAACTGGGAATTCACAGCGAAGTTAATACTTAGCAAATGATCTTACTTTACCATTCATGTACCTATCAAATGAATAAAAACATAACAGGAATAGAAATAAAAAGAACCACCACAACACAAGATATACGTGGTTCACCCCCAGGGTAGGGGCTACGTCCACAGAACTACGTTTATATTCAACACTTTACAAAACAACACAGTTCTGATCTGCGCACTCAGCTGCAAATCTTCTCAACAGCCAAAAAATGCGCACTTAGCTGCAGACTCTTTCTTCAAAAACCCTCTGCGCACTCAGCTGCAGTGGTCATCCACGCACTCAGCTGGGACTTAACCTTAACCCAAAAATAGACCTTAGCTTCTTCGGATCACATTATCATCATAACACAAAACTTCTACCATTTCCCTTGACTCCTTTACATAAGTGCCTATTTATACAAGTGCATTATTACAATACCATGGGCTTAAACCATGGGATTAAAAACCATGGGACATTTACAAAAAGAGGGGCTTCGGCCCAACCCTGAAACCCCTAAGACTATTTTGGACCGCAACTCCGCTTACAAGCTTTGTACCAAAACCGCGGAGTTGCTGAAATTAAGGACCTTCAAGGTCTGAGCCCCAACACTAGTGAAGGTCAGGACTTCCATGTGGAGAATGACCAGGGTTTGGGTTATCCTTCTATGCAGAGAAAAATAAGAACCTCACCAAGATGGATCACCTAAGGGAACCGTGGAATGGTGAAGGGGATGGATGATCCGAAGAGGGGTGTTGTGTGGGGTAGGTATTGTGGGAACTGAACTGGAAAAGTCTTCTTGAGGTTCCTGTAGCTCTATGGTTGAGCTCACAAGTTAGAAATAATTTCCCATAGTCCTCTTGGTATCTTGATAAATCCAATTGTGGGCTGCCTTAGTTCTATATTGGCTTGTTTATATGTGTTGTATTATGGAATTCATTAGTTTCATATGATTTTGCTATGACAGTTGAAGGAATGATAAATCAAGTTGTGGGATGGCTTGGTTATGTGTCATTATGTACTTGTGAATTTTGGTGGCCTCATAAACCAATTGGTGTGTTGGATTGGTTGTGTATGTGTGATTGTGCCTGACAGACACAATGGTATTCATGAAGTTGAATTTTATCATGGGGTGGAATCTCAGCAGAAAGAGTATATGCTAGATTGAGTTCCTACAGTTTGGTGGAACATTGTTGTTGCACAATTAGTTGCTTGGGCCAACTCACTTAAAGATAAGTATTATTAGATGTATTCTATTGATTTAAATTCATAATTGAATGCAATGAATACTTCTATATTTTTGTACCAATTGTTGTATAATCCTCGGAGGCATGTATTCAAGATGACTGTGTAGTATTGGTGATTTATCTATCGCTTTGCTTGATTGCATGAGACACGTCAATTGATTCGCATGAGTAGCTATGAATATGAATTCAAATGGGTAAATTTCATATGATGTTAGATATCATTCAAAAGGTTCAATAAATGTCTTGGAAGAGCCTAAATACCCTTGCTATAATAGATACATTGACTAGGTATAGCCACCGAGAATGCAGGAGTTCATTCCCTAGTTTAATACATAATGAATTAGAGTGGTTTGATGAGATATGGGAGGTGATTGCATCCGCTTGATGGGAGAATCCCCATTGGTTATATTTCTAAAGTAATGTATGAAATAATATCAAACCCACATATCAAGTATTTTTTGGATGGAATTTGTAAGAAGAGACGATATATCAAGTATGATAGCCAATTTCCTTTTGGGGCTATCATATCATACATGTCGTATAGGGTTTTACCGGTAAATTTTAGAATAAGGATCAATAGACAAAGTATGATATCAAATTAGATCTATTGAAATTATTGTTTCCAATGATGTCAAAGGCAAGTAAACTACAGATAGAGATTCCAACATGAATATTATTGGAAATTTTGTTTTTTGATGCCTAGTTTGGATACCCTATGTTTGAAGGAATGTTTACTCAATATAACTAAATAAAATTGGTGTATAGATTACATGTTTGGATATATTGTTATGAGACCTTTCTAATGGTATATAGACGTCCCTCCAACTCCATAGCAATAGAGATATGAAATAATTTGTAAAGGAAACCCAACCAGAATGTTAGGTCGGCACTGTTAGGATATTGTAAATTTTTATGTCATCGCAGAAAGTGATTTAGTACCTATATAAATACATGTATATCTCTCCTCATTTGATAATCCATCCAATAAAGTATGGAGCTCTAAAATGTGTACAATTCCAAGCAGAATATTAATTTTCTAGGGTTCTTGAAGATGATTTATAGGGTTTTATTGAAGATGTTCTAGATTATTGAAGATGTTTTTGAAGGATTTTTGAGGATGAGGAGCTACACCTTGTGAAAAGGAAGAGATGTTTTCTTTCGAGAATTTCTTTGGCTAAGGAAGAGTGTAGGAATTGTGATGGATGTGCATCATTTAGGGTTATCTTTCTCATTGTAGGATGTACAATGAAGAGTACGAGAGTGTGATAATAATGGATTTTATCTTGTGCAATGCAGAGTGTGCATAGTAGTGTGTGATAGAGAAAGGTGTGTACAGTAGAGTGCACAGAGTAGAGTGCATAGAGAAGAGTGTCTATTATAGAGTGTGTAGAGAAGAGTTCACAAAGAAGAGTGTGACAGAACAAAGTGTATAGAGTAGAGAGAGAACAGAAGAGTGCGACAGAGGAGAGTGTGATAGGTGAAGTGTCATGTAATACATCATTACGAAAGCTAGGGAGTTGGTGCTTCCTTCTAGTTGGTTATATAAAATCTAGGAGGTAGGTGCCTCCTGCATGTTTTTACTTGTAAACTTGGGATATGGTGCCTCTAACATATGGGTTTCTATAAATCATTGCAATCATTGTACATAGAAGGAATATCTTTTTGTGGTTTTCTCCCTAATTGAGTTTCCATGTAAAATATCATGTCTCTTGTATTATTCATTCTTCTTTATTGATTCTCAACGTGATTCAAGGTTAATGTGATTGGAAAATAAGTTTTGAAAGTGTAAAAACATCCTATATTCATTCATCCCCTGTCTTTGCATAAATGAATATTCCAACAATTGGGATCAAAGTGGTTTTCTTTAGGCACAATTTGAAAACTAGAAGGAAGGTATATACAGTACTCATGGATAGAAAGGGAGGTATCTCAACAAATAGGGCATGATGGTTTGATGGATCCAATTATGCTTTTTAGAGCATAATAATGGAAGTCTTTCTGCAGTTTCTCAAACTTGAAATTTGGAAGGTAGTTGATAATGGTTATAAAGAACCAAAGAATCCACCAATATGTATAGATGATAAAAAATTTTATGAATGAAATATAAAATCTAAAAATGAAATATTGTGTGGATTATAAAATTCTTATTTTACAAAATTCATGTAGTTTAAATCAACAAAAGGGATGTTGGACAAAGAAAAAAATATTTATGAAGGGGATGACATAGTAAAGAAGGAAAAACTACAAACTAACAGAGGATAGTTTGAAATCCTCAAGATGATGGAAGATGGAAATTTCATCCTAATTTCTTCATGTAGGTGAATTATACAAAATCATCATAGGTACTGGAGAAGAATTTATAGAAGAAGCAATTGTATAGAAGGGGTTGAAAACTCTGCTTATGAGGATTGATTCCAAAGTCTCAGTCCTAGATGATCGAATGGATCTTTACGAAGCGAAAATGGATGAAATACATGGAGGTCTCACTTCTTATGAGGGAAGCATCCTTCAAGTCTTCTAAGAAGACAAAACAAAGCAAGCAAGGGTCAAGTAAGAGTCCTTTGATGAATCTGATGATGAAGAAGCAAAATTTGTGAAGAAATTCAAGAGGGGTTGTGGCAAGTAAAAATTTAAGGTACCTTTCAAATGTTCTGATTGTATTAAAATATGTCACTTTGCTTCTAAATTCCCTTCTAAATAAAGTGGATATAATAATGATGGGGAAGATCATAATAAAAGAAGGAAGATGTGCAAAGGAGGAAATTCTAGAGATAAGAAGAGGATCAATAAGAAAAATAAGATTCTTTATTATAAAGAGGACATCAGTTCATCAGAGGAAGATGATAGTGATGATTATATAAGAGAACTAATATTCATTGAAATTCAAGAAGAACTTGAAAATGAAAATTCTAAAGATGAAGTGAATGTTGAAGTAGACTTTGAAGGAGAGCTTACTAGTTCCTTGGACAAAATGAGGAAATAAATAAAGAATAATAAGAAGATAAAGGAGAAATTATAAAGGTATGGAGAAGAAGCCATTAAATAATTGAAAATTCAAATAGAATAAGAAAGGAAAATAGAAGACGACCTAACAAGATAGTTGAAAAAAAAGGATAAATTGTGTGAGCAGTTGGAGGCTGAAATGATCTCCTTGAAAAAGGAACTGCAGAAAGTGAGCATGCAATTATACTTTTAGTAGAGATTTTGTAGAAGAGACAAAGTATTAAATGAAATATTCAACAACCAAAGAACATTTTATGAAAGTTCTGGTTAGAATATGGACAAGAAAATGTTGATAAAGGTTCATGCGAAATGGTGCCTAACTTTGAAGTCGAAACAAGAAATTTTGTAAATTTTCTAAAGAGATTTATAAAAAGGGAAGACAGAAATCTCAAAAGAAAGGACAACCAATAATCATCTCACATGAACAATAGAGTTTCTACCCCTAGAATACCTCTTAACATTAGGCATCCCACTCTCGTTTTGGGTCATTATTATTTCTGCAATAGTTTTGGTCATAAAGATGTAAGTTGAAAAGAATATGCAAAATATGACTTTGAAGGAAACATAAATTCCTAAAAACTCTATGGTATTAAACCAAGTCCCATAAATAGCATAAATATATAAGAAGAGAGTAATCCACGCCTTGATAATGAATAATAGAGATACATAGCAATCCTCTTCGAGGGATGAACCTCCTTACACAATGTACCGAATACAAAAGACAAGAAAAGATACAATGATGACCAAAATGAGAAATATCCTTCCTATATATAGGAGACAAAGGTGTACAATAACAACTAACATATCTACTGTTAACACTCTAGTTTTTTTAACAGTTGATTTAGGGGCCTGATAGGAGTTCGATGAGGGTCCCATTACCTCAAACTTCATGTTATCAGAAGTGCAAGGTAAAGAAGAAAATAGTGGGTGCACTGATGGCATTATATGGGATCCATAATCAAAGGGATGAGATTGATCGGACGATGGATCAATGGCTCCAAAAACATTTCATGCAAGTGGACATGCTCGACCAAAGCCACCTTTCCATATTGTGAAATGGGTTAAAGGTCGGAAACCTTTGACGACCAAGATGAGATCCTAGTCATATCTACGGTCTCGGTCAATTTCATAAACCATACTTGTGCAGGTAAAACCGCAATTTCAAATCGCAAAAGAGGAGTAGCGGTTGCGAAGATCAACGGTCGAGACAAGAAAGAAAATAGATCTACGGCCACGGTTTATTTCACAATGCAAACTAGCGAGGTGGAATACCAATATTTCTCATTGCGAAAAGTATTGGGGCCCACTCAGATCTACGGTTGCATGAAAGGGTTGGTCGTGATCGATGGTTGAGAACATGTCACGATCTGATACTACCCATGGTATCTAGAGGAGGAAAGTTGGCGGAAATAATGGGATGTGGATGTGAAATATCCCTCAAATTGGATGGCTGAGAAGACTTCTAGGGTACAGGTTTCACATCCAGTGTGAAAATGACAGCAGAGGAGACGTCCACATGTGTAATCTGCTTCCTTATAGATTGGTCGATTTCTCCGATGCCATTTGTAACACGCGTACCGGTGGAATCATCCCTTTGGCAGAGTCATGCTCCATAAAGATAAGTGGATTTTTGTCTGAGTTGGCCTACGAAAGTAAGGAAAGTAACCAGTGAGTCCACTACTCACATGGGAAAAATCCATCTCGACGTGGGAGACCATTATGTTTCCTACATTACAAGAACGACGAAATGTGGGAGAATCCACTTCATGAAATTTGCAGCATGGATCGATTGTACTAGATGGCATCCATAAATATTTCCCGTAGCAGATGGTAGGGTGCCACGACTGATGAAACCACATGACTAGATCCCCAGCAAGTAAAAGATCACTCTATTCACGCCCTCACACATGCTGATACCAAATACACTCGATGAAAGAGTGTGCAAGAATGTTGACTAGCCATTGAGAGAGTCAGTATCGAAGCCTTATATATACTTCTTTCAAAGCAATGGGAGTGAACTAACATATCTCCAGAGCCTAAGTTCTACTTCTCCAGAAATCTACAAAGGCCCGAAGAGTTTGACGATGAAGATCTGGTTTGAGAAGCTCGTCCATTTGGGGGTGTTGATGGTTGGTGAGAATATTCCACACTCACCCGTCACCTTGTTATTGCATGCCAAAAGTGACACCAGCCATTGGGGCCTAGACGTGATACCCACGCCTCCAATGATGTGGGGCCTGGACACTTACTCCCCTTAAGTGTTTTTTTAGGAACCCCTGATAGCATCGCTGCCATGAAATCCTTCATGAAAGGGAACAGTCATTGATTCTTTCCTGTATAAGCATTTGTTTAGATGGGAGTGTCAAAGTTCTAAATCCCACAAATCCATGTTTGTGAAGTCCACTTTCCAAGGGTGATGGGGCTGGTGTAGACATGCTACACCTTATTGCCTGTGGGAGAAATCACCTCACTGGGGGTGAGAAGTACAAGAATGAAAAGCCACCTCATAGGTTTGTTTCGACTAGAAGAAATGCGGCACTTCTTCTAGAGCCCACAGCTAATAGTGTTACCCAATGAGGAAGGAGGTGGCGAATGTGAATGAACTGGGGAAAGATGCAAACTACCTTGCCAGTGTGTGCCCATGCGGAAAGCTGCATTTGAACACGGTGGAAGCACACGCTTCGGGCAGAAAATGGGGCATCATACTCATAATCCACCATAGCAGCCAAGCACCTCAAACTCTTACTTGGGCTGAATGCAACCAATAGCGCCATAATGTTTATTGTTATTTGTAAAACATGGCAATAGTTCCACTCCCTATGCTGTTAACACATGATTGCGACTTGTAACAATTTTCAATTCGGTAGTCTCAGCATTAGAATAGTATAAATACACTCTCGATAGAGGGAGATGGGAGTTGGTCAGATTGGGAAAATTTCTAGGGCTGAGGTTCTCCATTGTAAATAAGATCCGATGCCTGTGTTATGAATAAAAATTGCATAGGAAGAGTTGTTTTTCATGACAGAGATTCATGTGTCGTTGCTTCTTCCAATATGTATTTTCCTTTACGTGAAATGTGCTTCATGTTTTCATTCCAGTTTGTTGATTCCTTTCATGTCTGCAACTTAGTGTATAATAGTTAGGAATTCATACTTGTTATGCTCCGGCTGTTGTTTCAGACATTTATTAAGTTTTCTTCTAAAGTTGCATAGAATTCATCTAGTTGGTGCTTTGCGTGATGGGGTGTTCTTTCTCGTCCTCTAACCACCCATGAAATAGCTCCTAATTGCAAGATCGACGGCTACCTTGCCTCTGTTTGCAACCCCATGCCTTTCTTTCACTCATGCAAATATTCCCTACTCAAGTTTTTGACTCCATTGCCAATGGTCCCTTGCCCCTATAATCCCATTTGCATCTCAACTTAATACACTTCGTCTCATTCAGGATTGTGGCCTCCTGACCATCCTTGATTGAATATCCTACATCAAGTAGACTCCGAAGACAAACAAGAGATCCCTCTCTAATTGCATAGGGCTGGAGGTGCAGTCGAAAGTGGTTCTGTTATTTCCTGGGAGTGGGCCCTTCCCCTCAACCTTGGGGCCTCAAATCCCTGTGCCAACAAACTGGCGCCGTTGCCGGGGATGAAATTGAAGATCCTTCCTAGGAAAAATGACATGGTTTTAGATCTGGTTGTTGATGGTGAACAATGACCATACATCAAGAAGGTTGAGCACTTTCACCTGGTGACTCCACTAGTGGTGTGACCTAGAAATCAAATGGCCAAGGAAAGTTGGCAGATTCCATCTGGAAAATGGACCCCTTATAGAGGCTAAAAATGCATGGTAGAAGGTCAAGATACTCGAGTCTACATTTCTTCCAGGATGCCTTGTTATATCTTGTAAGTTTGTTCTTATCTTTCCCTGGATTTATCAAAACCACCTTCTATGGTTCAACTCGTTCTAAACAAAGCTATGAATATATTCTTGTTTATCCTTCTTTATGAACGGAAAGCGTTGCGTCATCCTGTACATCTGGTCATGGCCTAGATTTTTATCCAGAGTCTCACTACGTCAATGGACACCCCTGTGAAATTCATAAAACCTCGAACGATAGCTTGGCTATTGTGCCTAACCTTGTCTCTCCCATTTCTCTAAGACGGTACAAATGACTGCAATTTCATCCCATCCTCCATGATTTTCCCACAAAATATTACAATTACCTCCCCAAGTTTGACGGAGAATCTGAAGAAATCACTATTGAGAAACATTTACAAGCCTTCGAATATTTCTCTGATCTTTTTGAGATAGAACATGAGGATGTCTGCATGAGGGCTTTCACCTAGTCCTTGCAAGGAGATGCTAAATAATGGTTCAAGCACTTGCATCCTAAGTCCATAAACACTTGGGAATAATTTTCTTGCACCTTCTTAAAGTTTTGGGGTAGGAGAAGGCCTCTGGAGCAAATCCTTTCAGAATTTTATTCCCTGAGGAGACATGAAGCTGAAGCCATATCTGGTTTTAATAAAAGATTCACAAGATTTTATTATAACATGCCTAAGGAATTCCAACCTCTCGAGAATGATGCCAAGATATGTTATGTAGCCACCTTCCCTCCTGAGCTGTCCTTGCTTCTTTTGGAAAGAAAATCAACCACTCTGTACCATATGTTTACTGATTGTTTGGAGGTTGAGGAAAACCTTAAGATGTCCAAGAAATTGTCAGATTAGGACAGTAGTGGTGAAATGAAATATACATTAAAAGTGGTTGGGCCTTTCAAGCAGAATGGGAAAGTTCTTATCCCGTTAAAGCTCTCTCATGGTATACAGAAAGATGATCTACCCTATACAGGAGCCTGCGGTCTCGTAGGCCTTTTGTCTAAAGATGGCAACCTGCACCACCCAAGGTCTGTAAAGGATGATTTTAAGAAGGAGTTTGGTGCACCTGTGTACGATGAATATGAGGAAGAAAACCTATAGATTACACCTGTAGAGCCATAGGTTGAAACAAAGCTTGATGATAAAGAAAATCAAGATGCAATGCGAAGTTAGAAGGTTGAAGAGGAAAAGGATGATAAGGGAACTGGAGGTGATAGCCTACCCTTGTGTTATGCCTCCTTTGAATTAATGTAGCACCTGATTAAATCCTCTAAGAAAAAGCAGAAAGAAGAGGAGATGGTGCAATTCAGAAACCTGTACAGGAAAGAAGATGATAAGAAGAAACTGCCAGATGATCCCTCTCTAGCTACCAATATGTCGGGGGTTTGTGATGAGGTGTTGAGTCATAGAAAAGGATGCAGTGACCCTCACATGAATACGTTTTCAGATGTTCCACCTTCGGGAGTACCACTTGACATAGGAGGAATATGCCTACTTGGTTCCACTGGAGAAGCGAAGGACCTCCCTCTTGAGGCACATCAAGCTCTCGTTGCGGAAATTTCAAGTACAAAAGGGGATGTCGCATTGAATAAATATTCTATGGACGACCTTCTACAATATTCCAAGTATCAGCCTGACAAATCACTATAAGAAGGGAGTTCCAGACAGCTTTCCCATGAGCAGATGACAGAATATGCTAGAGATTGTCGTGATTTCTATGACCCCATAGCGGAGTACATGGAAGGGCTGGGTAAGTCTAGTGATGGGTTACTTCTTTGCTTTGATGATGAGTTTGTTTGTCATTACCCTCTCCCTTTATTTAGTTCATTTCTGTCCATCAAGCATAATAAAAGAACAAAACTATTAGGCAAGTTGCTTGATTGGCTTCATTGGAAGTCTGATTTCACTTAATCGGACTCATGCACTAAATTAGTTAGGGTAGGTGGGAACAAATAAGCTCGGCCATCATTAAGCATTTCCTTCATTTCTATTTTAGTTTGTTTTCATTTTCAGTTGCAAGCACAGGTTTACAATCACCGGCATGGTTTGCAAGAGTGGAACGAATTTGCTGAAGCAGTAGCTCGGACCAGAATGGAGATTTCAAAGAAAGGTTGAAGGCATCCCAATGGCTTTGGAACTTGGTCTATGGGGGTTCTTTGCTACCTCATTGGGAGGATATCATCCCTCGTGGATCCAGTTGTTAACACTTTGTTTTTTTTAACAGTTGATTTAGGGGCCTAATAGGAGTTCGATGAGGGTCCCATTCCCTCAAACTTCATGTGAATGCCCTTCAGGTTATCAAAATTGCAAGGTAAAGAAGAAAATGACGGGTGTGCTGATGGCATTAGATGAGATCCATAATCAAAGGGATGAGATTGATCGGAGGATGGATCAATGGCTCCAAAAACATTTTGTGCGAGCGGACATGCTCGACCAAATCCACCTTTCCAGATTGTGAAATGGGTTAAAGGTTAGAAACCTTTGATGGCCGAGATGAGATCCTAGTCATATCTATGGTCTCGCTCAATTTTGTAAACCATACTTGTGTAGGTAAAACCGCAATTTCAAATCACGAAAGAGGAGTAGTGGTTGCAAAGATCAACGGTCGCGACAAGAAAGAAAAGAGATCTATGGCCATGGTTTATTTCACAATGCAAAATAGCAAGGTGGAATACCAAGATTTCTCATTGCGAAAAGTACTGGAGCCCACTCAGATCTACTGCTGCATGAAAGGGTTGGTCACGATCGATGGTTGAGAATATGTCACGATCCAAAACTGCCCGTGGTATCTAGAGGAGGAAAGTTGGTGGCAAAAATAATGGGATGTGGATGGTGGACATGAAATATCCCTCAAATTGGATGGCTGAGAAGAATTCCAGGGTATAGGTTTCACATCTAGTGCAAATATGAAAATGGAGGAGACGTCCACGTGTGTAATCTATGTCCTTGCAGACTGGCTGATTTCTTTGACGCCATTTGTAGCATGCGTACCACTGGAATCATATTTTTGGCAGAGTCATGCTCCATAAATATAAGTGATTTTTTGTGTGAGTTGTCCTATGGAAGTATGGAAAGTAACCAGCGATTATGCTACTCACACGGGACAAAGCCAGCTCGACATGGGAGACCATTCTATTTCCTACATTACAAGAATGAGGAAATGTGGGAGCATCCAATTCATGAACTTTGCAGCATGGATCGATTGCACCAGATGGCATCCACAAATACTTCCTGCAGCAGATGGTCCATGACCGATGGAACGACATGACTAGATCCCCAGCAATTAAAGGATCACTCTATTAATGCCCTCACACATGCTGATACCAGCTACACTTGATGACAGAGTGTGTAGGAATGTTGACTAGCCATTGCGAGAGTTAGTCTCAAAGCCTTATATATACTGCTTTTAGAGAAAAGGGAGTGAACTAACATATCTCCAGAGCTCGATTTCTACTTCTCCACAAATCTGCAAAGGCCCAAAGAGTTTGATGATGAAGATCTGGTTTGAGAAGCTCGTCCATATGGGGGTGTTGATGGTTGTTGAGAAGCTTCCACACTCACCCATCACCTTGGTATCGCATGCCAAGAGTGATACCAGCCATCGGGGTCCAAACGTGATACTCGTGTCTTCAACGACATGGGGCCTAGACACTTACTCCTTGTAAGTGTTTTTTTAGGAACCCCTGATAGCATCGCTGCCACCAAAGCCTCCATGGAAGGGAACAGTCATTGATTATTTCTTGTATAAGCATTTGTTTGAATGGGAGCGTCAAGGGTCTAAAGCCTACATAGCCCTGTTTGTGAAGTCCACATTCCAAGGGCGATGGGGCTGGTGTAGACATGCTACACCTTATTACCCATGGGATAACTCACCTCACTAGTGGTGAGAAGTACAAGAATGACAAGACACCTCATAGGTTTGTTTCGGGAAGGAGCAATGCGACACTTCTTCCAGGTCCCACGGATAACAGTGTTACTCGATGAGGAAGGAGGTGGCGGATGTGATTGAACCGGGGAAAGATGCAAAATACCTTGCCAGTGTGTGGCCATGCAGAAAGCTACATTTGAACACGGTGGAATCACACACTTCAGGCATAAAAGGGGGCATCATACTCATAATCCGCCACAGTGGCCAAGAACATCAAACTGTTACTCAGGCCAAATGAAACCACTAGTGCCATAATGTTTATTGTTATTTGTAAAGCGTGGCAATAGTTCCACTCCCTATGCTGTTAACGCATGATTGTGACTTGTAACGATTTTCAATTCAGTAGTTTCAGCATTAGAATAGTATAAATACACTCCCAATAGAGGGAGATGGGAGTTGGTTAGATTGGGAAACTTTCTAGGGCTAAGGTTTTAAATAAGATCTGATGCCTGTGTTATGAATAAAAATTGCAAAGGAAGAGTTGTTTTTCATGACAGAGATTCATGTGTCGTTGCTTCTTCCAATATGTATTTTCCTTTACATGAAATGTGCTTCCTGTTTTCATTCCAATTTGTTGATTGCTTTCATGTCTAGAAATTAGTGTATAACAGTTAGGAATTCATACTTTCTATGCTCTGGCTGTTGTTTCAGACATTTATCAAGTTTTCTTCTGAATTTGCGTGGAATTCGTCTAGCTAGTGCTTCGCACGATGGGCTGTTCTGTCTCGTCCTCTAACCACCCGTGAAATAGCTCCTGATTGCAAGATCGATGTCTACCTTGCCTCTGTTTGCAACCCCACGCCTTTCTTTCCCTCATGCAAATATTCCCTACTCAGGTTTTCGACTCCATTGCCAATGGTCCCTTGCCCCAATAATCCCACCTGCATCTCACCTTAATACACTTCATCTCATTCAGGATTCTGGCCTCCTGACCATCCTTGATTGAATATCCTACACGGAGTAGACTCTGAAGATAAACGAGAGATCCCTCTCTGATTATGCATGGGTGGAGGCGTAGTCTAAAGTGGTTATGTTGTTTCCCGGGAGTGGGCCCTTCCCCTTGACCTTGGGGCCTCAAATCTCGGTGCCAACACCTACTAATAGACCCAAGATGACATAAAAAATATGTAATGCACCACAATATAGGGGGTAATGCACCACACTATATGGGGTAATGTGCCATCATCAAAGTCTTAAAATGCCCCTCCCATTAAAAAGGTGTTTTCCTTAATGCTGGAGTAGTTCTGGATGTTGCTCCATAAATGACTCATCTTCCCATGTTGAATCTTCTACAGGTAAGTTCTTCCATTTCATGAGATACTCTGGAAGTTATTAATTTCAAAGATGTATATTTCTTATTTCAGTGATTTTTTAGGATCCAAGATGTTTTTCCTTCCTCATGAATTTTTGGTAATATCATTTTTGAACTGGTAACTTGTCACCAATTACCTTCTTTAAACAAGAAACATGTAAAACTAGATGGACTCGTGAAGATGCAGGTAGTTCCAATTTGTAGGCCATAGTACCAATATTTTGTAGCACCTTGTAGGGGCCATAGTATTTAGGTGATAATTTATTATCCTTCTTGGCGTTCTTCAAGGAAATCTATTTGCATGGTTGTAGTATTAAAAACACCCAATCCCCCACATTAAAGCTTCGTACATTGCGGTGTTGATATGCTTGTTGTTTCATTCGATTTTGTGCTGTATTCAATTTGTTATTTAAGAGTTGAAGAACTTGTTGTTAATGCTTCATTTGTTCTTCCATTGCTTGAACCTTATAGGAGTCTCTTAGTGAATATGTGATGGATAGCGGATGATAGCCATAAAGTTCCATAAATGGGGTCATTTTTGTTGATGTAAGGAAGGAAGTGTTATACCACCATTCTGTTAAGGGTAACCACTTGGTCCATTGTGTTTGTTTATCAACTGCAAAGCATCAGAGATACCCTTCTAAATATTTGTTTATAATTTTTTTTCCCGTCGTATTGAAGATGAGAAGATGAGCTATGAGCCAATTGAGTACCCAAGCAAGAAAATAATTTGGTGCAAAAATTACCAGTGAAAATGGGATTCCTGTCACTTACTATAATATTTGGAGTACCATGTAGTTTTTGGATTGTCTCCATAAAATCATTGGAGACTATGATTGCTTTAAATGGGTGAGATACTGCAAAAAAAGTGCATATTTAGTAATTCTATCAACAACCACCGTGATGACACTCTTTCCTTCTTACTTTGGTAAACCTGTGATAAAATCCATGCATACCTCTGCCCACCTTTGGCTTGGAATGGAAAGTGGTTACAGGAGACATGGGGTATTAATTGTTTCCACTTTATTTTCTTAAAAAACCAAACATTTTGTCACAAATTTTTGAACATCAGTTTTAAGACCATCCCAAAACAATTATTTCTTTACCCTGTGGTATGTTTTTAAGAAACCTGAGTTCCCTCCTATTGATGAGGAGTGGAATTAAGAAAGTACCTTTTTCTTGAGATGGGAACTCTTACCAATATATAAGCGATCATTGTACCATAAAAATATTAATTTGTCATAGTGCTCTAGGAACTGAAAACACAGTCTCACAAAGAAGTCAGACAAATATGCATAAAATTGGTAAAATGGCGTTGCAATGGGAGTAGTAGCTCTGTATAATCAAATTAAAGAATGATGATACAATAAAATTATCACACCATATGCATGAATTCCAAGACAATTCAAATTCCCAAGGCGGTCATTCAAATTGAATGAGTGAGTCTAGCTTAACTGAATGTAAGCCACATTGAACACTCAAGTTAACCACTAATCAAAACCCTAATTGACTCAACTGAGTCCTAACTGAAGTCAGAGTGCAATAAATGATTGAGTCTAACTGAAATTAGCTCAGACACATGTCACTACAAGCCAACCAACAAGTGGTAGCTCTTCAATGACTCCAATGAACCCCGATGAGGTTAACTAAAGTCTAAATGACCATCAAAAGTGGTTAGAGGCGCCCTTGTTGACTCCAGTTCATTAAATATTAATTAAATAATCAATTTAATGAAAGAAGGAACCTTTAGTGCTCTGTTTAACTAATTGTAACCATTAGTTATCAATTAAGTGCATTTATGACACTCAAATCACCCCCAGAGTGCTCCAGTTAGCCTCCCCAAATGAAGGAGAAGGATTAGTTGGCCTCCTTGACTGAAGGTAGGTGTGGGTGTGCTCATGATGATGTCATACAGTGCTCCTCTGATGTCAATTAAGTCAATAAAACTTAGGATAGTGGGTTAACTATGCCAAATTGACCAAAATGAGTGTGTATGGTGGTAAATGTCTCCAACACCCCCCCTTAAGCTATACTCAGGATAAGTAGAAAACATAAAGTGCATAACAATGCTAGGGCCCTAAAAACATAGGCCATAGGTCACCCTTTACAATACTAAAACTCAAACAATGATCAAAACAAACTAAGTGAGGAAAATAGGGAAAACCGAGTGGGAACCCCCCCCCCCTCAAGTTGAACACTGAAAATAGTTGGATCACCCTCATGAACTCACCCCCAACAGTGAATGGAGGTAAGTGAACTTTTCTAAAAATATCTTGGTGAAGATGTCTATAATCTACTCATCAGTCGGGTAGTATTGCAGAATGATGGTTCTGTCATGCACTAGCTCCCTGATATAGTGCATGTGTATCTCTACATGCCTAGTCCTCTGCCTGGTAACTGGAACTGTGGATATCTTAATAGAAATTTGATTGTCACAAAAGAGGACAGTGGACAAAGTACTACCAAGATCAAACTCTGAAAGAATGCCTTGCAACCAAATAGCTTGGATGCAAGCATTCACCGCTCCTCGATACTCGACCTCTAATGAAGACAATGCTACGGTGGCTTGATTTTTGCTAGACCGGAAAATGGGGCCACCACCAAACATGAAGACATCTGGAAATATACTTTCTATCAATAGAATCAACCACCCAATCGGAATCATGTATCCAACCAGGTCTAGCTCAGAGTCTGCAGCATAGTGAATGTCGTAGGTCCTGGTTCCTTGAATGTACTGGAGGATCCTCTTGGCTGCATTCCAATGAATATCATGGGGATGATACATGTATCTTGATATAGCATTCATGTAATAACAGATATCAGGATGATAATGAGTCAAGTACAGCAAGCTACCAATCAGCCGTCGATAAATAGTGCAGTCCATGGGAGGTGTGCTTTTTCCTTCTTCAAGGCTGATCAGTGAAAGGAAAGGGAATGGAGCAGCTATAAATTCAGACATGTTAAAAATGAATAACAGGTCTGATATGTATTTGAACTTAGTGACCATTACCCCATCATAAGTTTTCTCAATTTCGAGCCCCAAAAATTGTTTTAAGAGCCCCAAATCGCTCATTTAAAATGCATTGTGGAGAGCAGTTTTGATGACTGAAATAGAAGCAACTGTGCTACCTGTGATCAGTAAGTCATAAACATATAAAAAAATAATAATCAAATGACCATCATACTTCTGTATATACACATTTGGATCCAATTTACACCTTTGGAAGTTTTGCGAGAGAAAGAAGGCATCCATCTTGGAATACCACTCTCTTGGGGCCTGTTTTAACCCGTATAGTGACTTCTTTAGCTTGCAAACCAAATATAGATCAGAAATGTATCCCTCAGGCTGATTCATGTATATCTCCTCATGAATATATCCATGCATAAATTCTTAATTAACATCCATATGATGCACTTCCCAGTGCTTAGATGCTGAAATTGCCAAAACTAGGCGGATGGAGTCCATTTTTGCAACTGGTGCAAAAGTATCATGGTAGTCCACACCTTGGACCTGTGAGAAATATTTTGCCACCAGAATTGCCTTATATTTTCAGGTTCTTCCATCTACATCAACCTTAGTCTGAAATACCCACTTGCATTGAACAAATTTCCTTCCTGGAGGAAGAGAAACTAGCTCCCAAGTAGTGTTTTTTTGAAGAGAATTCATCTCTTCATTCATGGCAACTTGCCATCTCGGATCCTTTCGAGAATGGTAGAAAGAATTAGATTCTGAAATTATCATCAAATAACAAGATTTGGATACAAAATAATCAGGACAATAGAGCACAATACTTGCTCTTTGGAAATCATATCGGGTTCTCCTTGGATCATCCAGATTTCCAATGTTATCTCCTGCGGAGGAGAGTGTCTGTCGGGCCCATGTTGGGATATGATTTTGTACTTCAGTTTCGGATTCAGCATGTAATGTTTTCTGTACACTAATATAAAAAATCATAGGATCAAAATCAGGGTCATCAGCCCCAATTTCATCATCCAAATATTTAGTAGAATACGAAGGAAATTCAACAATTTTCTCCTTCACTAGTTCCACCTCCTGAAAAGGCTCATCAAACTTGACACTCCTTTCGATGATGATATGTTTTGTTTTGATATCCAGCAGCTTGAAACATTTTGATTCATCAGGATACCCAATAAAAATACATTCTATGCTTTGTAGTTGCAAAGCCCTCCTTTTATCAAGTGGAATTCGGGCCCATGCAGTGGACCCAAACACCCACAGATTCGACACATCCGGCTTGTGTCCGAAGTATGTTTCAAAAGGGGTATTCCCTTTCACAGATGAGTTTGGAACTTTGTTATGAATATATGATGCAGCATGCATGTATTATTCCCACAAATTTTCATCCAACTTCTTTTATTCCAACATACAGGTGGTCATCTCCTTGAGAGACCGATTCTTCCTCTCCGCTACACCGTTTTGCTGGGGAGTGTAGGGAAATGAATGCTGTACCTGAAACCAATTTGGGAAGATATGTGTAGAAAATCATTATGGGCATACTCCTGAACATTATCATATCTCAAGATATTGTTCTTTTGGCCAGATGCATTCTTAATCAAGGCCTTCAATTCAGTGAATTTTTCACAGACTTTAGACTTCTTTTTGATAAAGAAGACCCATGTGTACCTGGAAAAATCATCAATGAAAGTAAGAACGTACCTTGATCCATTCATGGATGTGATAGGCATGGGACCACAGATATGAGAATGTATCAGTCCCAAGATGCATGATGCTCGGCTTGCCTTCCCTCGATCGAACTTATGCTCAGGGTGCTTTCCAACAACACAGCCCTTGCGAATTCCAGTGGTAGATTTGATGACCGGGAGGCCTTCAACCATAGAATTTTTCTATAATTGCTGCAAGTATTTGAAGTTCAGATGGCTGAGCCTCTCATGCCACAGTATACTAACTTCATTTCCATGAGTCAGCAATGCGGTGGGCTTTGCATCTGCCACAAAATGGGAGAACGCATAGGATTTTGCATGATGGTTTGAAAGGCCTTTTGCAACAAGTTTCCCGGATGAAATTTCTATTATCTCTACATAATTTGGGCTGAAGGATACTCTCTTGGAAACTCCCGTATGTGTCATTTGATAAACACTAAGGAGGTTTGATGCCAGAGATGGTACGTACAGAACATTTGAAAAATAACCATGCTCAAGATCAACAGTACCTTGTCCTTCATATATGATGGTGGAGTCATCTCCCATGTGGATGGGAATTGATTTGCCAGTCTCAAAATATGAGAAGGATTCTTTTTTAGCCATCATTTGGTTCGAAGCTCCAAAATCTATCAAGAGTTCTTTGGGCTTCAAAGTGCTTTCCATGAGGGCATGACCTCTTTCACGCTGTGGTTCCCGATCCTACTGATCTCTCCTCTGAAATATTTCCAGAAGATTGATGTGATTTCTCTCAAGGATAGAGGTAGCTTCATCAAGTTTATTTTTCATGTAGGCATGTTTAGGGTGGAAGCCCTTCCCATAGTATGAAAAATTGACTTTTTATTTTCCATGATGCCCTTTTCCTTTGTTCTTCTTTGAGCCGAAAGACTCTTCATGCTGCTAGTTTTCAACTTTAGGCTTAGGAGCTTTGAATTTGGTTTTTGGGTTCTTTTGGTGCTTTCCTTTACCCTTCATATCTTTGGGCCCCAATACATGGAGGGATTGATCACGGGAGGATCTGATGATCCCCATTTGGACAACCTTATCATGTTCACTTGTTAGGGACTCAATGAAGGCATTGAGTGAAGGCATATTCCATCTAGGGGTTATGAGATTCCCCACACATAATGTAGAGACAAACACCAAATGATCAGCTCCAATTTTGGAGAGTATGGCAAGGATGAGCTGATCATCCTCCTTCTCCACCTTACATTGCTTCAATAGTAAGACAATGTTCTTGAACTTTGTGAAAAAATCATTGAAGGTCTTGAAATTGGAAGGATGGAGAGACATCAACTCATTCTCAAGTTGGTATACTCTCAAATCATCCTATTTTCCATACAGGGTTTCCAATTTGTCCTAGATTTCCTTTGGAGTCTTCAATCCTAAGAGATGGAAAAGAAGATCCTAGGAAACAGAGAGGCACAAGAATCCGAATGCTTCATATTTCTTGTTCAAGAATATAGATTTGTCTATCATAGAAGCAGGCTCTTCTTCAATGTCCACAGTGACCTTATAGAGTCCTCTGGAACATAGCTAGATCTCCATGTCTCCTTTCCATGACTAGAAATTGAACAAAGTCAAGAGTTCTACGGAAGAAGCCATCTGAAACTGCTGGAGTGAATGCTTTCACCTATTAAAAACCTGCAAATCAAAACAAAAGGTGCATCATAAGGTCAGACAGCCTGCACATTTTAGGCTTTCATCACACCCAACAAAGTTGATCAAGAAATCTTGACCAAAAATTTCCTTACTTGGGGTATTAAGTGGTAAGCCTTGGCTTCTGCTGCAGTGCTAGAATTTTTGAGCTTTGCTCAGCTTTCATGCAAAATCTGTCAAAAACATTATTTTTGAGAGATCTGAGCTTCATCCCACCGTGATCTCTGATACCATATTAATTTGTCACAGTGGTCTCGGAACTGAAAACACAGTCTCACAAAGAATTCAGACAAATATGCATAAAATTGGCAAATTGGTGTTGCAATTGGAGTAGCAGCTCTGTATAATCAAATGAAAGAATGATGATACAATAAAATGATCATGCCAGATGCATGAATTCCAATACAATTTGAATTCCTAATGAGTTCATTCGATTTGAATGAGTGAGTCTAGCTTAACTGAATGTAAGCCACAATGAACACTCAAGTTAACCACTGATCAAAACCCTAATTGACTCAATTGAGTCCTAACTGAAGTTGGAGTGCAATAAATGACTGGGTATAACTGAAAGTAGCTCAAACACATGTCACTACAAGCCAACCAATAAGTAGTAGCACATCAATGACTCCAATGAACCTCGATGAGGTTAACTGAAGTCTAACTGACCATCAGAAGTGGTTGGAGGCACCCATGTTGACTCCAGTTCATTAAATATTAATTAAATAATCAATTTAATGAAAGGAGGCACCTTCATTGCTCTGTTTAACTGATTGAATCATTAGTTATAAATTAAGTGCATTTATGACACTCAGATCACCCTTGGAGTGCTCCAGTTAGCCTCCCTGAATGAAGGAGAAGGCTTAGTTGGCCTCCTTGACTGAAGGTAGGCATGGGTGTGCTCATACTGATGTCATATAATGATCCTCTGATGTCAATTAAGTAAATAAAACCTAGGATAGTTGTTTAACTAGTCCAAATTGACCAAAATGAGTGTTTATGGTGGTAAATGTCTCCAACAAAAAAATCATCTTTCCACCCTAAATGTATTAGAGGCACTAATATCCTGCTACAAATTTTGAATAAATTCCCATATTTCTTCATCATTTTTCCATTCATCCCTTTCTTCGTCTATCCAATATAGTTGGATGATCAATATAGCATAGAGTAATGCTTGAACATCCTCATCTTTCTTGGAGAGTGCATCTACGACAACATTTTTCTTACCATTTTTGTAGATGATTTCAAAGTCATATCCCAACATGTCTGTCACCTATTTTTGTTGCTCTTCTGAAGATAGCCTTTGTTCCAAGAATCATTTATGGATATCATGATAAGTTTTAACCTTGAAATGTATCTCTATAAGTATGGGCTCCATTTATTCAAGGCATGTAGTATTTACAACATTTCCTTCTAATAAATGGGAATTTTTAAGTTCTTTCCCTTGATTAGATGGCTTGTGAAGGAAAGAGGGTGTCCTTCTTGCATTAGTATAGCTCCAATTCTATTTCTTGAAGCATCACATTCCACAATAAAGGTTTTTGTGAATTCCAATGTCACCAAAATAAGAGCTTTACACATTTCCTGTTTGATTTGTTGAAAATCTTGAGTTGCCTCTGGAGTCTAAGAAAATGCATCTTTCTTCAGTAATGTTGTTAGAGGAGCTTCTATTCTTCCATAGTTTTGAACAAATTTGCGGTAGTACCCTGTTAGACCTAAGAATCCTCAAATATTATTCAAGGTTTTTGGAATCATCGAGTCCATCATGGATTTAATTTTTTTAAGTTCTACCTTGACACCTTCATGATATACAAAATGACCCAAATACTATACCTCTTTTATCCTAAAGAAACATTTTGAGGGTTTTGCACACATTTCTTATTCCTTTAGTAGTTGTAGTACCCTGTCAATATGTTGAACATGTTCTTCTCAAGAATTGCTATATATTAGTATATCATTAAATAATATCAGAACAAATTTTCTAAGGAAAGGATTGGAAATATAATTCATCAAACCTTGAAATGTGGAAGGCGCATTTGTGAGATGAAATGGCATGATAAAAATTTCATAGTGACCTTCATGAGTTCTAAATGCTATTCTGGGGCTGTCTTCATGTTTCATTTGAATATGATGATACTCAAAACAAAGATCCAACTTTGTGAAGGAAACTTCTCCATGTAACTCATATAACAATTCATCAATGATAGGAATGGGAAACTTATCTTTAATTGTAATCTTGTTGATATTTCCATAATCAGAACACATACGCCATGATCGATCTGGATTGGGTACCATTACCACTGGTGCAAAGTGAGAACTTTGGATAGGCCCAATTATGCCATCCTCTAACATTTCAACAACCATTAGCTCAATTCCACTCTTTTTGCTATAGCGATATTGGTAAGGTCTGATGTTAGGAGGAACATTACCTGGAATTAAGTGGATAGCATGTTTAAAGTCTTGAATAGGTCAAATACATTGGAATGCTTATTAATGACCTTTTTGATATTTGGGGTGATAGGGAACTTTGAGATTTGAACATATAATGCGCATAATTTATCCTGATGTATGCTTTTCAACAAGTTTTTCATACCATTAGAGCTTATGACCTTGATTAGTTTTCTTGTGATACCATTTAACTCATATTCTTCTTCTTCCCATGAAAATTTCATGAAATTTTTTTGAAAATTAAAATCCATTGTTCCCAATGATTGTAACCATTGGGTACCTAAGAAAACATCATCACTACCCATTAGGTTATCAATTATTGGAATATTAAATACATATTCCTCCATAGAAAGGTTGACATTAGGGAATTTCCCTAAGCAATTTATAGTTTGCCCATTTGTAATCATTACTTGAAACTCTGGTGCTGACAAAGCAATTAAGGACTTTGGTTAATTTATAGTGAATGAAATTATGAGTACTAGCAGAATCAATCAACACTTTTACCTTCTTCTTTTTGATGTATCCTTCGATCTTGAGAGTTTGATGAGTGCTAATTCCAACCAATGCATGACAAGATTTGGTGGGTATAAAATTAAAGCACAACAAATATAGAAAATAAGGAATTTGTACCTTGACACACATTTCATGGCATAGGAAATGTCAGGCCAAGAATGTGTCAGATACAAAATACTTCTAATCAAATGTCAGTAAAGTGTAGAATCCAAAAACAATGTATAATCACCATAGTCAAGATCGATTCCTAAGAGGAATGGGAATGGTGCAGCTTTACATTCTTGCATATTGAACTTATTTAGCAGGTCCAAATCATATTTTGATTGGGAGATCATGATCCCATAAAACGTTTGAGTGATTTCGAATCCAAGAAATTGCTTCAGCATGCCTAAATCACTCATATCAAATGATTGGTGTAAATTGTATTTTATAGTGTTGATCAAATAAAGTTTTGACACAATCCTATCGATAGGGGTTCACTTAGGAGATCTATCGACACCCATCAATGAAAACTCCTTAAAAATCGACCTGGACAAGTTTTAATCTATCCAACAACACCTACAAAGTAGGTGCAGTCTCACCCGAGATGTGTGAGGGAGGGACGGAGGAACCAATTTTTCACAGAGGGAAGAGGACTTTTGCACTATATGTTACTCTATGGCAACATCACCCAGAAATGCAGGGTTCCAATCATACCATTAACTAGATATACTTATCATTATGTACTTACTCATATTTAGATTTACAAATACATGTTAACATCATGATCTAGATTCACATTTAGATTAACAAAGACATCAACATATAGTAAACCAATAAACTATGCAAGGATTTACATCATTAAAATTTAAACATGCAAACACAAAGATCACATCATTATAGATTTCACATGATTAATTATTAAACTATCGTCAAAAGTAAATACATATCATAGAAAAACAGACAATAAGGATAATTGTGTCATCAATACAGTCTTCATATCACTAATACCATAAATACACTGCAAACGACAGAGACATCCAATTGTCGATTAACATAAGACCAGAAAAATACATTCATTTCCTCGATAATGATACCTCGTGATTACAGTTCTAAATCTACTTATAGGCTTACTAAGATGTTACAAAATGGTACACTTGACCAATCTCCTAACTAACTTGACCAAAATTGCCTCACTTGTCAGTTTCTTCCTTCATTGTGGTTGAGTCTTATTTTTGTCAACGTCCCTCTTATCGGTGGCGGAAGCGAACTTTGCACACTCTAACCCCTTGCCAATAGGCCCCCAACACAAAATTGTGGCTTGTCCTCGAGCCACCTTAGCGGGAAGCCACTGTTGTGTTCAACTTTGTCTTGAATTCATCATATTCAATTTTAACTTGATCGACGACTTTCTTGAATTTTTATATGAGTGATGCACACTATTCCACTTCCTGTTCCATTAGGTGGTCTTCAGACATCTGCTACAATTTGATCTGCACTAATTTGGTGTTCATGAGTTCCTTCATGGTTTTGAGTGCTAGTTTCTCCTCTGTACTTTACAGTTCTTCTAACTATTTTTTCCTCTGCTACTGCCATGCCCATGCCTTGTTAACATGCTGCTATAATGATTTTAGCTATGCTTCCTTTGTCACGTGTGTAAGTGGGGGAATTATTTTGAGTGATCCCCTTCATGCTGTCATTTGGGCTTCTTCCTCACTAAGCTGCACATTTAGTTGGTGCAATTTCTCATCATGTACCATACTCCCTTAATATTGCGTTGTCTCCTTTGCAATCAAGTGCATGATTTTCTCTAGCTCCTATATTTCTGTGATGATGCCTTCAATTTCACTTCTCCTCTCTGTGACATAGTTCAACAAGGGAAGGTGCAACAGAGGCAGAAGCTATCCCATCGTCTACGGTGATGGAGGAAACAAAAGTGAGGGGTAAACCACAAGGTTCGACGATAGAAGATATATTAGGGTATGTACCATCGAGGAAGTGAGGGGAACCAACGATATGCATAAGAAAAAATCAAAAGTATGCTATCAAGATCCATGCAACAACTAAGGGAGTCCACATGAAAATGAATATAGTACTGAGGTTGAAAAAAATACAATTTAGTGACCATGAATTTCTAGCATACACAGACTACACAGTGATCACATATGAGGAGAGAACACACTATAACATGGGCTCAATAACCAAAGAACCAAAATAATGGACATTGGGACTGCTTCTATTTATTATCAACATGCCACACGTTGGGATATCCCCAGAGGTTAAGGCGTGCATGAAGCAGTTGTTGGCATGTTTCCATGGAAGATGTCTATGGTTTTGGACAAAGGTCCCAATTAGGGTTGCTTTAATATCTCAAATCACCATCCTCCCCAACGGAGGGGTCGATCTATCCCAATACTTTAGAGGGAAGAACAACAATAAGAAGTTGGAAGCAAGATTGAGGAAAGAAGTATGACATAGAAAAAGATGAAAGGGAATATCTCATTGATACCATCAATGATCAGGGAGTTTGCATCATATGGAAGTTGTTGATGGTCAAGATAGTGCGGAAAAATCACCTGAACTAGTGCACATTGGGAGTGATCACATCCACAGAGCATTGCACAACTAGGGTGCAAATGAATTAGTTCATGTTTTTGCTGAATGAGCTTATGGAGGACTACGTATTGGTGCAATATGTGGGAAAGTTGTTTACTTACTCTTGGTTTCTTATACTCATCACGTTGGTTGGTTGGATAGAACCAACACATTATTAGGGAATGGAGGTTGACGCTGTCAACATTTTTCATGGAGCACAGTATAAGAACCTATGGAATCACAATGACAAGGAAAGGAAAACTAAAAAAAACATTAAGTTTTACATGTATTTGGACGCACTATGAGATGCACAATGAAGATACTACAACTCACAGATGAATCCATGAATAAGTACCAGGAGATTGCGTGATTGGAAATGGGACTGCATGCCATACACACTTAGGCACGGTAAGATCCATAGAAATGTGGCATACAACAAAATATAAGCTAACTGACAAAGAGTTGGATGCCATTATAGCAGCATGGCCCTTGGAGTGGAAAGTTCCAGTAAGTGATGAGGAATTATCGGACCTAGGATATGGACCACCAATAGGTGTCCTGCAGAACCAAGAAGTGCCTAAGGATTCAAAAGATGAAGAGAATTCATAAGATGAAGCCTCCTCCACAACTCCAATAGATTCAGAGTTAGAGAAACAAGAGGAAGAAGCACATATAAAGAATCGATTCAAACAAGGGGAGGGGAATAGTACTGTAGGGCTCTCTGATGAACAAGTGAACAAAGTATTGGCTGCAATCACTACGATGACCAATAATATCCATGAAAAGGTAACACAACATGCCACGGGATAGCTCCATCAAGTTAGAAGGTTTCTACAAACATTGAAAAATGTAGTACTGAAGAAGAAGATACCATAAGATGGTGCATTGCAAAGAGAAGCGAAGGTGGACATCAATAAGAAAGTGCGATTGGTACAAATATTTATGCAAGAGATCACAATAGGAATGAGGATGTCGATGCTATTCTTAGAGGATTCAACTTAATCGACCTTGACCTCAACAATATTCCAATGGACATGTTGGAACGAACTCAAAATGAAGCGAGTCAGGAGATCATAGACCGTGAGGTGATATTTCATGATCAATTGGTCCGGTCTAAGCAGCAAGTAGAGAGAGAAGAGAAACTTCAGTGACTAAATATGGAAAAAGAGGCAGTCATAGATTAAATGACAAAGGAATTTGACGACAGGTAGAGACTAGAGAGAGCAGTCTCATTCAACCTGCGAGAAAGTACCAGAAGTTAGTCCAAAAATGTTGGCTAAAGCAAAAGTATTGCCACTGGGGAAATTCATCGCAAGCATATGGAAGGACAATGAATAATTGTGGGCTAGAGCGGTACTGAGAACACCACTAGAGAAACTAGTAGAGAGGAGAAGTGAAATTGAAGATGTTTCCACTGAAATAGATGGGCTAGAGAAAGTTTTACAGTCAAGTATGGAGGATACAATGCAATATTGGGGGAGCCTAGAACAGGATGAGTAGTTGCACCAGATGAATGTGAATATTGGTGAGGAAGAATCCCAATTGAAAATGGTAAGGATATCACTCAAAATAATTCCCTCACTTGCACAAGTAACTGATGAAGCAAAGCTAAAATAATTACAGTAGCACATTAACAAGGCATGAGCATGAAACCAGCATAGGACACCGTAGTTAGAAGAACTGCAAGGTAAAATGGAGAAACTAACACTTAAGGCCATATACAAAGTCAAAAACATGAAGGAAACACAGAGACTAGTGCAGTAGATGTCTGAAGACCACCTGACAGAACAAGAGGTGGAAGAGTGTGAAGCACTTGGAGAAAAATTCAAGGAAGCCTTTGATTAAAATAAAATTGAATATAATAGATTTAAGACAAATTTGAACGCACCAGTGGCTTCTAACTGAGGTGGACCAGGAACAAGCCACATGTTTTTGTTGGGGCCCTGTTGGCAAGGGATTAGAGTGCAGAAAGTGCACTTCCACTACTGATAAGAGGGACATCGACAGAAAGAATATTCAACCACAATGAAGGAAGAAACTGACAAGTGAGGTCATTTTGGTCATGTTACCTAGGAGATTGGTCAAGTGGACCATTTTGTAACAACTTAGTAAGCCTATAATTAGAGTTATAAGTGTAATCGCGAGATAGAATTATCGAGGAAATGAATGTATTTTTATGGTTTGAGGCTAATAAAACAAGGGTTGTTTCTGTCTTTTGTAGTGTATTTTTGGTATTAATGATACACATACTCTATTGATGCAAATATTCTTATTTTCTGTGTTTTTGTGAGATGCATTTCCTTTTGAAGATATTTTAATAATGAATCGTGCAAAATCTATAATGATGCGATCTTTGTGTTTATATGTTTAAATATGAATGATGTGAATCCTGCAAAGTTTATTGGTTTACTATCTGTCAATGTCTTTGTCAATCTAAATGTGAAAGTCCTATTCCCTCTGTGGAAATTTGGTTCATGCATTCCTCCCTTAGACATCTCGGGTGAGACGACACCTACTTCACAAGTGTTGTTGGATAGGGTAAAACATGTCCTATACAATGTTTAGGGAGTTTGTGTCAATGGGTGTCTATAGATATGTAGGGTGAACCCCTTTCGAGAGGATTGTGTTGAACCATTTGTTGACA
>LPNX010930141.1:21783-214986 GCA_001517045.1 Pseudotsuga menziesii | reverse complement strand
TACATTATAATCCTCCCGATCGGAACATCGGGGCATGACCACATGACTCAAATACATAATAGAAACATCCCAGAATAAACATCGGGTTACAATAATATATAGAAGAATACATTCCAAAGTTACATATACATCAACAGACACAATCATGTTGGTAGGGGATCACTCCACATATTTTTCGACACCCATAGACAGAAAATCCCTAAACATAATCCTAGACAGGTTTTACCCTATCCAAAAACGCCTATGAAGCTCATCCCGTATCACCTGATATGTCTGAGGGAGAGCTGCAGGAACCAATTTTCTATAGAGGGAAGATGAATTTCACACTATCTGTTACTCTACCACAACATTATCCATAAATACAAGGTTCCAATCACACCATTAACCAAATATAGTTATAATTATGTACTTACTCGGATATAGATTGACAAAGACATGTTAACATCATGATTCACATTCGCATTTGGATTAACAAAGACATTGACCAATAGTACACCAATAAAATATGCAAGGATTTGCATCATTCATATTTAAACATGTAAACACATAGATCACATCATTATAGATTTCACACGATTCATTATTAAACTATCTTCAAAAGGAAACACATTTCACAAAAATACAAATAATAAGAAAAATTGTGTCTCCAAGAGAGTCTTCCTATTATTAATACAAGAAATACACCCCAAAATACAAAAACATCCTTTGGTCGATTATACTCAGACCAAAAAAAACATTCATTTCCCGTATAATGCTATCTCATTATTACACTTCTATCTATACTTATATGCTTACTAAGCCACTGCAAAATGGTACACTTTCCCAATATCCTAACTAACTTGAAGAAAATGACCTCACTTGTTTGTTTCTTCCTTCGACGTGATTAACTGTTCTTTCTGTCGACGTTCCTCTTGTCGGTGGCAGAAGCATATTTTGCACACTCTAACCCCTTGCCAATAGTAAGACTACTTCTTGTAATGTATAGTTCATCAATATAAAGTACAATGATAAAACAATTACCTTCATGCTGTTGTAGATACAGATTCAGATCTAATTTTCATCTCCCAAACTTTTTCAACAGAAGAAAGTAATCCATATTTGCATACCATGCTGTCGGGGCCTGTTTTAAACCATACAAGGATTTCCTTAATTTGAAAAAAGTGTTGGATATGATATGTAAAATTTAGGGTGATTTATGTAAATATTTTCTTGAATATCCCCATGAATAAAGGAACTCTTCACATTCATATGGTGCACCTCCCAATGCTTGGATGTAGAAATTTCCAAAACTAGTTGAATTGTGTCCATTTTTGCAACCGATGCAAATGTTTCTATGTAGTCCACACCTTGGAATTGTGAGAAATATTTTTCCAACAAACTTGATTTGTATTTTCAGGTTTAACTATCAGCAAAGCCATTGTTTCGGTATACCCATTTGCATTGAACCAGTATCCTCCCAAGTGGGAGTGGAACTAGCTCCCATGTTGCGTTTTTCTGAAGAGAAGTGTACTCTTCAACGATGGAAGTTTGTCATCTCGGATCATGTTGGGAATAGTAGTAATATTTTGGATATGAAACAATCATCATAAAACACCTTGTACAACAATAGATGAGCATATGAAATACCCATATCTTCTCTTTGAAAGTCTACTCAGGTTCTTCTTGGAGCGACATGATTTCCAATGTTGGAACTAGCATATGTGAGAGTCTTTTCGACTCACTTTGGAAAATGAGGGCGATCATTTGGATATGAATCTGAACCTGATTATTAATTTTCATTAATATCAGATATTATATCATAAATATAAGATCATAAACCTTCAGTATCATCTCCCGAATCTTCTTCCGGGAGAGGAAGCAATTTGGCAGTTTCTTTCTCCACTAGATGTACATCATGAATCCATTCTTCAAATTGGACACTTCTTTTGATGGTTATTATTTTGGATCTGATATCCATGAGTTTTTATCTTTTGTATTCTTCAAAATATCCAATGAATCTGCACTCAATACTTTTTGTTTCTAAATATTTTCTCTTATTAAGCAGAATTCTAGCCCATGCAGTGGACCCGAAAACCATGAGATTGGACACATCATGCTTGTGACCAGTGTAGGATTAGAAAGGAGTTTTAAATTTGAGATAGGAGTGTGTAAATATGTTCTGAATGTATGTAGAAACATTCATTGTCTCGTCCCAAATATTTGAATCCAAAACTCTCGACTCAAGCATACAAGTGCTCATCTCTTTCAATGCTCAATTTTTCTTCTTCACCACACCATTATGCTTACATGTGTAGGGGACTATGTGATGGATTTGGATTCCATTGAATGCAAAACATTACAACAGATATAATTTTATATAATCTCCACCATTATTATATCTAATATCTTTTATCTTTCTCCCAGTGGCAGTCTCAATAGAAGACCTGATTGATCCTTTCAAAGACTTCTGATTTGTTCTTGAGAAAGCAGACCCATGTGAACTTGGAAAAGTCAGCAATGAATGTGAGAAAATACCTTTAGACATTCATGGAGGTATTTGGTAATGGAATGATGATATCACTATGAATCATCCCCAAAATACAAGAATCCCTACTATCTTTTCATCGTTCAAACTTGTGCTTAGGATGTTTTCCAATGATGCAACCTTTGTAAATCCATTTTGAGGATTTAATGTTTGGAAGGACTTCAACCATGGATTTTTTTGTAACAAATTCAAATAACTATAATTAAGGTGTCCAAACCTCTCATGCCTATTAAATTATTGAACCATTTATCTACAAGAAAATGAGAGGAATTATGAAGGGAAATTATGCAGTTGAATTAATAAGGAAAATGTACACTGAACAATATAACTCATGCCACAATTTTCAGATAAAATGGACAGGTATTGATCAGTTAGTGAAAAAATTAATATTTGTTCATTAATCGATAATACAATGGTGTTACAATAAATATATTTTGAATCATGCGGATATGATTCGAATCTACCAACTAAACCTGGCTGATTAACTAACTCAATGTGTCAAAATCATTACATGGGACTCACTAGTCTAACTCCTGATGTTTAAATCAGTCTACAATCAATTAAATGCCGGGGTAGGTGGACAAAGGAACCAATCTCCCTTAAATCATCCAAATTTGGTGCTAGACTAACTGAAAGTGATGTAACTGATTGTAACTAGAGGTTGACTCAGCATAACTACTTACCAACCATGACCAACAGATGGAGGCTTCTAGTGGCAGTCAGAGTGAGGTACTAAACTATAGGGATTGGGACTAGTGGCACCAATGGAACCAGTGGAACCAATGGCACTAGCAGAACCAATGGAACCAATGGCACTAGTCGTACCAATATTCATGGTGGAACCAAAACTATGGTAAGTTGATAAATGAACTGCTAAGCTAGGAAATAATAACAAATAGACAAAGTTGGTTAAAGGAGGATTCAATAATCCCAACATACCCCCTTAATCCTAAATTTGGACAACTTGGGCCTTGGAAACTAGGCCAAAATTCACCCATATAATCTAAATAACATAAAGTATTTCTTAATAAAATAAGGAAAATTGGGAAAACCTTATGGACCCCCGCTCAAAATGAGCATGAATCACAAAATTTTCTTGCAATCTGTAACTTTGTGGAGAAGCCATGCAAAATCATGGTTCTTATGTGCATCAAATTCCTGGCACTGTTCATGTGAACCTTTCCAACCTAAATTATTATGTCTAGAGGAATTTTTATCTTTGGAAGAAGAGGAATATGCTCAACTGAATCAGGAACATAAACAGCTGGAAGATGAAAACTAGACCCATGTAGAGCAACTAAGATCAACTGATGAGAGAGAAAAGTGATTGACAATTCTAATCATGTGAGGTAAACCCAAGAAAATTATATGTTTCAGCCTTGAACATCGAACCATGTGAGTTAAAATCATATCCAAGTATTAGGAGCAAGTGTCCAGGTGAATGCATGATGTCTCCATATTTACTAGTATTGTGAGGACATGAGCATGTGATCAAGTAGAAATGTAGAGAAGTCTTGGGACCATACAGAGTGAATGATTGAGTTCCATAATCTGATATATCTTCTAAAATATTAAATGATTCACAAAATATAATATAAGCAAACTCATGAGATAAAACTAACATCGAATCCCCATCCACAATTTTGAAAGAGACTTGAGGTACTTGATTTTTCACACCAAAATTGATGAGAACAACTGCAAGCATCACTGAAGGCTCTTGAAACTTAAAATTTGAACCAAATAAGGTCATATCAGATACACGAGTGTGGAACATAGGTTTCAAGTGCTCTATTGAGATGGTAGATGCACAATTTTCTCCTTCTTTAACAAAACTCTGAGCATTGGTGCCGAAAATCATGTAGGAATTTGCTGGAAGATCTAGATCAATGAAAGTGAATGGATCACTCCTAAAATATGATATTTTTTTCCAAAAATCCAAAGTATTACTTTTATGCACACGAAAATAAACATTAGAAAGAGATAAATTGAATTCCTATTCATTTTCTAAAGTAATCACTGACAAACTTGCACAAAATTTAAAATACAAGAATCATTGGAGAATGCTTGAGTAGAATGGAAGGAGAGTTTTTATTCAATAACATATATTTGAATTTCTTCATCTGGATCAACTATATGAGAATACGAGATATCCAATATCTCATAAACTTCCGTAGTAGCAAGAGAAGGAGTCACTCCAAGAAGACTTTCTTCAATTTGAATTGACTATGTTGACAATTTTGCTTCTTTTTCATCTTGAAAAAAATTCATCGAAGAGAATAGACGCCGATAATTTTCAAGAAAGGACTCTTGTGGTGCTGGTTATGCTCTCGAAATTGCTACAATGACTATCATTGTGCTTTCCAAAGGTTCTATCTATTTATGTCTAGAGATCCTTTGGGTATCTAGCAGAATCACCAAGGTAGCGCAAGCTTGGAGAAAAGTCAAGACATAGTGTTCCAAAAGATCTATCACCATCATTTAGCCAATCATTCTCATATTCATAAGACTTTTTACCAATTCCAATAGATACCTCATAGAGACCTTGTCTCTTTAGAGATGAAATCATCTTCAATTTCCATTGTGAATATCTTGTGAATGGAGTAAGAAGAGGAACCGGTAATCTTGAATCCATATTTGAAGTTGTACATGAAAAATATTAGTGCAAAACCAATTCAATTCACAATCATGTCAGTTCAAGCCTTTCCACCTAGACATGTACACTTTCTCAGAGTCTGTCACACGTAGATAGAATTCTCTAGACATAATCCATAGGTAGCAATGCTATGATTCCAGGACTTATGTGGAAACTCAACTTCCTCTGGTGTAGAATGGATGTGGGAAAGGTCTGGTTGCTAGCCTAAACAAGGCTCTGATACCATGTTAAATTATTGAACGATTGATCTACAAGAAAATGAGAGAAATTGTGAAGGGAAATTATGCATTTGAATTCACAAGGAAAATGTACACTAAATAATAAAAATCATGTCACAATTTTCAGATAAAACAAACAAGTATTGATCAGTTAATGAAAACATTAATCTCATTTCATTAATCAATAATACAATTTTGTTACAATAAATAAAATTCAAATCATGTGGATAAGATTTGAATCTACCAACTAAAACTGACTCATTAGCTAACTTAGTGTGTCTAAATCACTGCATGGGACTCCCTAGTCTAACTCTTGATGTCTAAATCAGCCTACAATCGGTTAACTGTTGTGGTAGGTGGACAAAGGCTTCACTCTCCCTTAAATCATGCAGTTATGGCACTAGAATAACTGAAACTAATCTAATGGATTGTAACTAGAGGTTGACTCAACATAAATGCTTACCAACCATGACGAAATGATGGAGGATGGTTGTGGTACTCAGAGCGAGATTTTAAACTGTAGGGATTGGCACCGGTGGAACCAATGGTACCGGTGGCACCAATGGAGCCAATGGTACCACTGGCACCAATATTCATGGTGGCACCAAAAATCCAGTAAGGTTATAAATGAACTCCTAAGCTAGGAAATAATAGAAAATAGACAAAGTTGGTTGAAGGAGGATTCAATAATCCCAAGAATTCGATATCTGGCTAACCTCATTTCCATGAGTTAGAAGGGTACTTGCCTTTGAATATGTAAAAAAATTGGAAAACTCATATGTTTTTGCAGTATGATTTGGCTTGCCTGCTGCAATGATCTTCTGAGTGGTAATTTCATAAATTTCAACATCATTAGGGATGAATAAAACCTTATTGGGAAAATGGGTATGTGTCATCTGATACATAGAAAGCATGTTCAAATATAGAGAAGGGACATATAGAACTTTTTGAAAAATGTGATGTTCTAAGAGAATTGTACCTTTTCCTTTCGATGAAATATGTGAATCATCTCCCATGTTGATGTATATGCAAATTTTGGAGTCCAATGATTAGAAAGAGTCTTTTCTTGAAACCATATGATTCAAAGATCCAGAGTCTATGAGTGTAGATTTTGTATTCAAAACAGTTTCCATGAGTGCATGACCTCTTTTTGGATGATCATTCTGATCTACATTGTCCTTCTTCCTTGTGCCATCTAGGAGAGTGATATTGTTTTTCTCAAAGAGAAGAGACATTTGATAAATAGTATTCTTCATGCATGAGCTTTCAGGAGGAAATCCCCAGCAATAGTAAGAACACTTTGTCTTCTCCTTTCCCCTTTGCTTGTATTTATTTGATCATGAGGGCTCATTTTACTACGTGGTCTACTGCTTCCACTTAGGATGATAAAGATTGGTATTCTCCTTCTGATTTGGATTTCCTTTAGTATTCATACCCTTGGGTCCTCCAACAAATAGTGCTTGATCCTTGGAGGATCTCATGGAACCCATCTAAAGAATCTTGGCATGCTTTTGGTTAAGGACTCCATCAATGCATTCAAGGATGGCATCTTCCAATTTTGAATGGTGAGTTTTCCCGAATGGAAGGTAGAGACAAACATTGAATAATATGATCCTAGTTTTGAAAGGATTTAAAGGATCAACTGATTATCCTTCTTCTCTTCACCGCATTGCTTCAATTGAAGCACCAAATGCTCGAACCTAGTGAAAACTCATTAATGGTTTTGAAATTTCCAGGATTGAGAGAAATCAATTCATTCTCTAACTGATAAACCCTCATTTCACTTTCATTACCTAAGAGTTTCACAAGTTGTTCCCATAATTATTTGGGAGTCTTCAATCCATTTATATGAAAGAGAAGATACGTTGAAATACTGAGACATAGGAAACCATAAGAATCATTAAGCTTATTCATGTACCTTGAATTATCTACAGCTACATTAATATATTGTTCTGTGCCCATAGTTACTCTATAGAGTCCCTTGGAGCACAATACGATCTATGCATATTCCTTCCATTGGTGATAGTTGAAGGGAATAAGAAGTTTATTTGAATAAGAGTCCATCTTTTAGATGTAGAAAATGCAATAAGAGGCTATTGAGATACCTACATTCACAAACAAACAAACCATTTTAGGTCAAACAAACTGCACTTTTGAAGTTGTATCACACATGATTAGTTGATCAAACAACCTTGATCAACCAGATGCAAGATTATCCTGTATTTATGTGGAAAAATTCCCGCTTCTAGTGCAATGTTTGAATAATTTGGACAATTTTGCTCATGCTTCATCAAGGATCCATGTAAAAATCTGTAGAAGAGTTTCCTTGTCCTATCATGGATCTGATACCATGTAAAATTAAAGCACAATAGATATAGAAAAATAGAAAATTGTTACAACATATGCATGCATATATTTTACATCAATGAGTGTCATAATACTAGTGCAAAAGGTTTGTAGGAGTGAAAACTTGTCATTAATCTCATAATATAATTTACATTACTCAACAGTGGCGTGAATAGCCAAGCAATTCGAATTTCACAGAGGTCATTTGAATTGAATGCATGAGAGTGGATCAATTGTCAGTTAACACCACTCAAAACATCAGTTAACCACTTAAATGCAACATAATTTACTCTAACATACTCAGAGCCAGTTTAAACTAAGTCTAACTGAGTAAGAACTCAATTACATGCCTAAAATTAGGTGAGGGCACTTTTTTTTTCTTCAGTTAATTGAGAATAACTCAATTGAATGCCAAAAAATAGGTGAGGGAACCTTTCTTGTCTCCAATTAACTTAAATTAGTTGAAATTAGATCAAATATAGGATAAAGGCTCCTTTATGACTTCCGTTAACTGAAAATTTGGTGAAAAATATCCCAGTTGACTGGGTAGGGAACTTTAATCATGCAAATCATCCCATATTGGCTTCTCAAATGAAGGAGGAGGCCCATATAACCGAAATTGATGATACGATGACAATGTAAGAACATGTTTGAGTCAAATAATTAGGATAAGCGGTAAATTAAGCTGTTAAGACCAAATAAATGATGTGTATTTGGAAAATGACTCCAACTGCACGGGAATAATTTCTTCTGAAACAACCTCTTCTATTTCTTCTAATGTTAACTCTTCTTGAGATGCTTCCTCTTATTTTTGTTCTTCCTCTGCACAATCCATGTAGAATAATTTATTCTCACCACACTTATGTCCCTTACTATACTTGTTCTCATAATTAAAGCATAATCATTTTTCTCTTCTTTCATCTAGTTGTTGGGGGTGTCAACCTATGTGGTGGTTTAGAAGAAGGAACATTATTTTCTCAGTATGTGTTGGAGAATGAATTTCTAGTAGTCATTGCCCTATTTTTACTTTCAACCTTCCTTTCCATCATGAAATCCTTCTATATGGATGATTATTCAAAGAGATAGACCTCACGTTTAATGTTATTTTTCAAGCTTCCAATCTAGAGATATAACAAATTATCTTCTGAAATATTCTTCACTCTAAGACTTAGCTACTGAAATTGATTGATGTGCTATGGAAATGGACATTTTTGCTTGATATTTCCCAAAAGGATAAAGAATGTGTTGCTATTTATATCCCCATAGTGCGTAATCAATTATTCTGTGAATATTGACCATGGGATAATAGAGTCCTTTTTATGGTCACACAGCCACTGGTACCATACACATTAATTAGGTTCTAAATATAAGGATGCGATAGTTACCTTTCTCAAAGTGGGAACTTGGTGTAGATCAAAGAATTGCTCCATCTGAAAAATCCACATGATTGGATCCTTGTCAATCTTGGGATAAAGTAGTTCCTTGGCCCTAAATTGAACGCATGATGTTGTAGTGGATCATAAAATTTTGAGGACTCCAACTTCCTACTCTCCAACTATTTTTCAATTTTCTCCAGACATGACTGGAATAATTCCTCTTTTTCCTCCTTATCCTCTTCTTGATTAAATACATGAGGAATAAAACTATGTTTTATATCCTTCATCAATTCCTTCAAGTATTGAAGATCTTATTTTCTAGCCATCCCTTTGAGATACTCTTTACTAGACATCCTTTAGAGATCCTCTTTACTATCCTCCCTTTGATATCCTCTTTACTAGCCCTCTTATTTTCAAATTTAACTATGTTATTATTTTTCATATTTCCTATAATCATATCTTCCAGCTTGGAAACTCTAAAAGATATGTCTTCCATTTCATCACATGTCAGGGATGAATCCTTAGGGGGTTTGAGTGGAGTGTTATTCTTTCCACTTCCTTTTGGTGGCATTTTGAATAATAAATATATCACAACCTATGGTTTACCACAAATACACCCTTCTACTCAAAGCTATTCAAATGCAAAATGACATATCTTTTTCAAACATTATAATATTGTTTTATGCCCAACTTGTAACTGAGGTAAAACTTGAATTTTGACTGCTCTAGATATAAAAATTCATCCTTTGGTAACCTGATGTTTCATCTTTCGAATGCTGTAGGTCTAACCTAATTTGGATGTCCCCAAAAAATGTTATTGCAAATATGTTAAAGCTTCGTATTTTTGGCCTATCCCAAAGAAGGAACTTGTACAATATGCCACGTGTCCAATATTTCATTTTGTACATAAAAAATATACCAAAGCTACAATTTTCTATACTCTTTTGGATTCAACTAGTCCCACTCATTTTGGATCTCGGATTCCTCATCTATGACCTTTTTTCCGTAGAACACATGTTTAGACTAGGTTTTGGTCTAGTGAAAAACCCTATTATCCTCCGCAATTATATCTGAAAATATAATGGACCAGGATCTCAATTTCATACTGGAGATAGCTCGAACTATTTAACAAGTGGGTTTTTAACCTCAATATCTGAATCCTTTTATAAATAAGTTTGTAGTGGAAATTATGTGATGACTCATTTTGTAGAATCTAGTCTCAAGGAAAGAGTTCAAATACCAAATTTTATTCAATCAAGTCCTAGAAATATGATTAAAACAACATAAATATACAAGAAGAGAGTAATCCACACCTTAATGAACAATATAGATAAATAGAAATCCTCTTTGAGGTAGGGAACTTCCTTACACAATGTACTGAGTACACAAGACAAGACAAGATACAAAGATGACTAAAATGAGAATATCTCCTTCCTATACATAGGAGACACATGTTTATAATAAAAACTAATAGACCCACTAATAGTCCTAAGATGACATAAATAATATGTAATGCACCACAATATTGGAGGAATGTGCCATCATTAAGGGCTCAACACTCTCCAAGGTTAGTTATGTGAAAAATAAAATTAGAAATACTAATGGAGCTATGGACGAAAACTTTAATCCAGTGGGTCCCTTAGAACTAGATATTGAATGCTATCAATGTAACAATTATGACCATAAATATCAATATTGTAAAATACAATTGATGACTAGTCAACAAAATGTAATCAAGGATTCTTCCTATAAACATGAGAAAGATCATACAAAATTTTGGCAAAGAAAGACAAAAAAATCGATCCAAGAAGAATGTGATCTAGCTTTACATGCCCAAAGTAAAAGCGGTGAATAGTATATTGATAGTGGATTCTCCAAACACATGATAGGAGATAAGGACAAATTTATATATATTTGAAAATAGAAAGGAGGAAGTGTTTACTTTGGAGATGATGGATCTTGAAAAATTATTGGGAAAGGAATAGTGAGTCTTGGGAGTGAAAAAGCTAAAGAAGAAAATGTATTTCTTATGGAAAATATGAAGAATAATATTCGCAGTGTAAGTCAAATGTGTGATCAATAGAACACCCTCACTTTTGACTGTAATAAATTTAAAATAAGCAATGGAGTCTCATGAATATTGGTAGAAAAAACTCCAGAACACCAAATAATGTGTACATATTGGATGAGAGAAAAGAAGAAAAATGTTGTATAGGGAAAGTAAATGAAAGTTGGATCTAGCACAGAATATTGGGACATATAAATTTTGACAATTTGGAAAATATCAGAAAAATGAAACTAGTAAGAGACATCCTTAAAATTACAAATCCCTTAAATTTTGTATCCAAGCACTATTTTAATGAAAAACAAATAAGGGTAAGTTTGAAGACAAATTAATATTCTACAAAAAAATGTTTGGAACTTGTACATATTTATATTTGTGGGACAATCAAGAAAAATATACTAAGTGGTTAATATTACTTCATTCTCTTCATTTATGACTATAACATAATAACCTGAGTTTATTTTCTCAAGAAAAAAATAAGAGGCTTTTGAGATGTTCAAAGTGTCAGAAGTAGTTGAAACAATAGTGACTTAAAAATCAAGTTCCTAATATTAGATAATGGGGGTGAGTACATCTCAAGTGAATTTTGAGGAATTCTATGAGAAACATGGAATTAGGATACATTTATTAGCTACTAGGACTCCACAACAATATGTAGTAGAGAGAAAGAAGATGACTATGCAGGATATGCTTAGGACAATGCTTAATTAATACAAATTATCCGATATATTTTGGAACCAGGTAATTCATACTATTGTCCATATTTTAAATAGGGGATAAATAAAAGTTGATATAAAAAATACTCCCTATGAACTCTGGAAAGTAACACCAACAACTGTTAATCACTTTAGGGTGTTTAGGAGTAAATGCTTCATCAAAATAAATAATGAGAATTTGGGTAAGTTTGACTCCAAGTCTGATGAATGCATCTTCCTTGTGTACTCATCAAGAAGCAAGACGTGTAAGTGTGACAATTTGAGGCTACAAAATATGGTGTAAATATCATATGTGAAAATAGATGAAACAATCACTCCCATATAAATAAAATAAGTGGACATGGATGAGGATGATCAAATAGCAGTTGAACAACAAGAATACAAACTGTGAGTGGAAGTGAAACAAAGAGAACAACATGAAGAAGCAAAATGGGAAGAACAAAAAGAAACATAAGAAACTCAAAGACCAGATACAAAGGGCCATTATAGGTATGTTTTAAAGAATAACTATGAGGATTTAATCATTGGTGATTAAAATACAGGTACACAAACAAGAAAGAGGAACTTGGAAAGCACTTCTGAAGAGGTACAATTCTCTCTATTGTACAAAATAGAACCAATTTTTTTCGAGGATTGTAGGACTGATTAACATTGGGTTAAGTATATGAAATAAGAAATGAATCAAGTTGAGAAAAATAGGACTTGGGAACTTGTTGTAAGACCCAAAGATAAAAAAGTTATTGGAACTACATGGGTTTCCAGAACAAATTGAATGAAGATGGGAATCTAATAAAAAACAAAGCTAGAATAGTATTGAAAGGATATGATGAACTTGAAGGAATATAATTAGAATCAATGTTTTCTCTTTTATCCAAGATAGAAGCAATCAAAATGTTATTGTCTTCTTCATGCTCCAAAAATACCGTGGTATACAAAATGGATGTAAAACTAACCTTTCTAAATGGAGATTTAGAAGAATATGTTTAAATAGAACATCCAAAAGGGTTCCTACCATTAGAAAATAAATACTATGTTTCTAGAATGAAAAAATCCCTATATGGGCTAAAGGAAGATCCTAGAGCTTGGTACTCAAGACTAGACAAGTACATGCAGCAACAAGGATTTGGGAAGGGTAATGCGAACAACAATCTCTACATAAAATTTGAACATGGAGATATGCTTATTATTGAAGTGTATGTTAATGATATCATATTTGGAAGTGATTCAAATGATATATCAAGCCAAAACATTTACAAATAAATGTAGAAGGAATTCAATATGTCTTTGCTTGGTGAGCTGAATTTCTACCTAGGACTCTAGATATATCAACTAGATGAAGGTATTTTTATTTCTCAAACCAAATATGTAAAATAAATGTTGAATAGGTTTAACATAGAAAGGTTTGAACTAGTATGTACTCCCATGATCACTGGTTGTAAGTTAAGGAAATAATATGTAGAAATTGAAGTGAATAATTGTTTTGTACAGATCAATGATTGGTATCTTATTGCATGTGACATCATTAAGACCAAATGTTATGCTAACTGTAGGATTGGTTGCAAGGTTTCAAGTAGCACCTAATAAGATCCATGTTCAAGTTGTAAAAATGATATTTAAATATATTAAAGGAACCTTGGATTTTGGATTAATGTAGACGTGAGGTAATGCATTGGATATGATAGTGTATGTTGCTGGAGGCTAGGAAATAAGTACAGATGATAGGAAAATTTTTGGAATTCTTAATGAGATTGAGAGTGGGGATGAATCACTATCATGTAAATATTAAAAAAAAACTCACTTTACAATTTATGCACCAATTTCAATTTCAATCATAACAATAAAGGAAACTATGCAAAGAGTATTTTGAAAGTAAATTTATATATACACATGAAATTTTTTATTACATAGATAGATGGAAGACACCAATATACAAATATCTGAGAACTAGCCCACTAATAATACAATTTGACTGGGACACCAATCCCACATACAAGCACCGACTTGTTATATAAGGAAACAACCTGTGAGGACAACAATCCTATGTGCAAGAACCAACTTACGATATACAAGATCCAACCTGTGAGGACACTAATCCTCTGCGAAAGAACCTAATTTTTGCGTTCATGAACCAACCTATGGAACACCCCGATCTTCCTTCCTTGCCTCATCCTTCCAGCCAAAATAAAATTGTTGTATTTCTCGATCTATGATCTCTGTTACATTTCCTTGATCTATGACCTTTGATTAATTACCTCAATATATGCTCCATGATAATATGCCTCTATGAAAAAATATTATCACCTATACTTCACATACTACTCTACTACAACTGCATGTCTACCGCGGAGTCAGATCTTCCCATCCTCTTGAATTTGCCATACTATATTGATTCTGCACATTCTCTACCATTCTGATTTTCTATTATGTGCACTTGAATCTCCGCTATATATTTATTTTGGATTAATAATCCATTGATACACAAATAATTTCAATCTTGCAAATTGAGAATACTACATTTTTTTCACCTTCAATATTACTTCTCTAAATAGATCCAATACGAAAAGTCTTGGGCGGTTTAAAGAATTGTTTCTTGAAATAAATGAAAGTATGGTGAGGGAATCCTAGGGAAAAAGGTTGTTAGCACTTAGATTTTACCCCTAGTTGTAAAAGGATAAACCCCAAGGTAACAAAAAATCCAATCTTTACGAAAGAAATTTGGATTCTTTCTCTCCACAGAGGGATCTCTCAATATTTTTATCACATGCCATATATATATATAAAGGAAACAATATTTAAGATTGTTTATGGTTGAAACAAATGTACATTGGTCATGGAGTTATGTGGAAGAATAATATTAACAATGGTGCTACATGGTAAACTTAACAGAGTCAAGGTAGCAATCTCATTACAGTCAAAATGATTTTATCTAGTGATATGGAGGAAATTAGAAATAGCCCATTAATGTGGGAATCTAACAAGGATCAATTCAACATTAACTTTAGTTGAAAATTTTTTGTGAATTTTTGAAAGTAGTAGAATAGAGCATATGATTATGAATAATGAACTATTGTAAAATCATTCAAATATGAAAGGGAAAACATAATGGAATTTGTAAAAAGGAAACACATGCACATAAAGGAAATAAAGTACAGACTAATAAAGAAAACTCACGAATATCTAAAAAGGCCAGCTTCGACTCCGTAATTTTATTAATTTCCGGAGTATCAATTACAATGCAAAATATCATGGGTTCCAATCCTCATTCTATTACAAAAACTATTTTAAATAAAAAAATGTTTCTCTATGAGTTGAATAACTAACTCTGCTAAAAATAGGCAATAACTGCCTTTTTAGATATGTCATATACATCTCCAAGCTAATAACTGTTCTGAAAATAAACTAAAAATTGCTAACTACTTTTCAAAAATGGTCTTCGACAAATATTCATTTGATGGTTATCCACATGGCCTATACTTTGTCCTTCCATACTTCTCAAGTGTCTTCCACTGGTTGACAGTTGGAAGATCCAAGTTGGCCATTTTTTTTGCCAACACTCTCAGCTCTACATGGTCCTTGTATGAATTTTGGGAATCTGTGAATAGTTGGCTTTAAAAGTGTGCAAAATTTCAAAGTCTTCAACCAACTTGTACACTATTGTTTTCCTAGCTGAGGACTGTTGCATATCTTCAAAATTGTTGTGCTCCAATCTACATCTTACTAATTGAGCATGATACTTTGTTTGAGAAAACATTCTACCTTTTTCTTCCAGTAAAAAAGGTAAACCTATCTTAAATAGTGGTGTACATAAATAAATCAATAAAAAATTTAACTTAATGAGTCATGAAATCAATATTTTCCTGTACAGTATCAAGATGTTGGTGTTTTCCAACCACTTTTCTAGCTCATGTAATGAATTAAATCATGTCCTTGATTTTCGTTTTCTTCAAATCATCTTCAGTCAAACCATTTAAAAAACGTATTGTGGTATTTGCAGTATCTATGGGATTTTTATTCAATACTTCTTTGACTATTGTAACACTTTGTCGGGAAGCTTGGAAAATAGTCTCTTTATCCAAAATATAATCTAGGTACGGTCTGAGTTTTTCTACTTCAACTATGATTATATCCCAAAGGATTTGTTTATCTCCTTGCATAGTCTTTTGTCGTGTTAATTGTTTCCTCAAATTATCATTTTTCTCAAGGAGGTCTTTGTATTTACCTTCTCAAACTTTTGTTTGTTCCGCCTTCTTCAAGGCCGCATTTTCAAGGTTCTTATTTTGATTTTTTAACCCCACAATTTCCAAATCTCTCAGGCTAACTTGAGACATAACCTGCACAATAGATTCTGCATTGGCCTGTGCAGGAGGAGGAACAATTTGTACTTCAGGCTCATTTTCCTTTTCATTCAATTATTTCTCCAATTATGCATGTTTCTTCTTCAAAGTTTTTATATTCTCTATAATTGACACTCTTTGTTTCTCCCATTGCTTCTTCTATTCATCACACTTCAATAATTTTGCCTTACAGTTGTTCAATTCATCACTTAAAGTTTCTTTTTCTTTTTCTAGCTCTGTAAGCTTTGTAGCTTGTATGAGCTTGGATCTTCAATTTCTTCTTTAAGAATTGAATGGACTTATCTTTTTCATTTAGAAACTTATAAGTTGCTAATCCTTTATCAACTTCACTATTAGCAGTTAGAAAATATCCCCGAAGCTTTTTAATTTGTTATCGATGAGCCTTGCTCTCAACAGTTTCTTGTCTTAGTTGATTTTCAATTTTACTTTTAGCTGATTGCAATCTAGATACTTTGAGAGTGGCCTTGAGAAAGTCACTATATATCACCTCTCTAGTTTTCTAGTGGAGAGGATCATATCAGCTATGGGAATATTCTCGATATTCATTCTCATCTCAGCTACCTTGTTCTTAATTGCTACTACTAGGTTTAGAGTGTTCTAAACATGATCCCTAACAATGACTAAGGATAAATCCTTACTTGATATTTTCCTAAAATAACCATATAGTTTCAAGTATTCATTTGTAGATACCTCTTTGTCATCCCTGTATTTGTCAAACAAGTTAGCCCTAATTTTGAATTGATATTTAGAATCATTGGATGTTTTTGAGAAAATAGATTCTTTAATTTCAAATGTTGGTCCTTTGAATTTCATCTGTTCTTTCTTTCCTTTGGTCTCGGTTACCTGTATCATTTGGCCTTCCTCTTCAACTTTCTATTTCTTTCAAGTTTTATCATTGTCTTCTTCTTCTGTTTCGATGATGTTAGATAATGTTCTCTTGTTAGTCATCTTTGAATGACTAGCAATGGGAGATATCTTTTTTGAAACTGAAACAAAAACTAAAGGGTCAGGTTGTGTGACATTAGCATGTTTTGGTGGAGAAGTGGATCCCTATTGCATATTCTCCTTGTTTTGTGTCACCTGAATATTATATAACCAATGAACACTCTCATCCAGACCTTTAATCTGTTGATGCTCGAATGGTGTTTTTATTGACCAGTCTCCTTATTGAGATGACATGGTGAGGATCATAGTTGACAGCTAGAACTATTTGAAACTTCATCTCTTTTAGTAAACCATCCACTGCATGAAAAAAAAAACTTTACTATTTATAATGAAAGGGACAACCACCCATGGGAACTTGATTTCTGAGGCAATTTTGAAATTGATGAAATGCTCACTCTCCATGGTGATATTTTTCCTGATCAATTCTAAGGAAAATATCCTGGGGGTTAAGAAAGAAGGTAAAACTTAAGGATGATGGACAAATCCCTACACTTTGATCACAGTACCTTCTTCCAATAGGAACCTATCCCCAATCCTCTTCTCTGGTGAAAATTGTAACTGTTCTTTCATGAGTGGTAGCACTATGGGAAACATTTTCTAGAAAAATACTTTGTACACTTCAAACATAAGAAAATTCATGTATTTACCAAAACTTCTACAAAGTTCATTAGTGAGAACCATCGTTAGAAAATGTAGGATCTCTTCATTGAAAAATAATAACATCTTCACCAAATAAGACTGGAACCTGAAGAATCTTGTGTTATGGAATTTCATTAGCTGTGAGTGGATGCTCTCATCTAGGAACTCATCAAATTTAAGGAAACTAGACTAACTTGACTAAATTGACTCAACTTGACTAGTACTGATTTTGAATAATAGATTCATTAGTGACTCCATGACATATATGTTAGTGTCTAGACCTAGAAACTGACTCATAAGTGAAATAACTAACCGAGTGTCTTCATTGAAAAGACTTGTATCCATGGGGAAATATTGGTTATGTAAGGATACATCAGGCTTGAAACAAGTGTTAAATAAGGATTGTTTTTTCTCAACAGTGGATTCTATGAACAATTATACTAGTCTCTCTTCATTAAAATATTCACATAGCTGGGTGAATGCAGCAGGAACAACAAATGCATATGAGCCAATCAATGGAGTGATAGTAAAAATGATTTTGGACATAGCCACATCCATAATTACCCTTTTAGGAGAGGAATACTTAGATGTGCACTAGTCAATAAACTCGGGAGAGCTTAGGGTTTGCTCTGTACTGAAAAACTGAAAATATGACTTGAAAACACCATGTACATATGTTCCTTGGTCTTTAAGGACTTTTAATTTAGTTTTTAGGTGGTCTACTAAACTAACTGACAGGATTGTGTTGGAAACCTCACAATCTTTATCCTCAAATACCTCTTTAATATTCTGGTACTCTAAGGCTTGAGCTTCTACTCCCTCTACACTGTCCATTTTAAATAGTCTTTGGTGGGATAAAAATGGCCTACCTGGTCACTTAGGAAGTGGAAAGAAGTTCATCTGAGTTGGGTTCTTTCGCATAGTCCTAAGCTCTCAATTTCCAATTTTCAAAAAGACAAATAGTCCCTATCCATGTGATTTCCTTTTATATTACTTTATTCTACTATTTTCCATGCATCTTATTCAGTTGGATATTTCTCTGTCCGTAGATCTGACATCTTTCATTCTAAACCTTTGATTTCGATAATTGTTTAACCATGCATCCTCATTCCCGCTATATTATCCATCCTGATCCCTCATGTAGCTCCTAGCAGCGAAAATCATCATAACCATAGATATATTACTGATGCACTTTCCACCGTAGATATTTTTCCTATTTTAACATAACATGTTCATATCATAACTAAACTGCACCTTACCTCAGCAGATTGGAAAATGAACGTTGATTTTATTCTTTGAAAATTCTCACTGTCGATCAATTTATATTCTTAAAATTCCGCTCGGATATGGCCTTACAAACAGTGCACACCTTCCCACAACAGAGTCATCCTCCATCGTATATTTTGATCACCATAAATATATGCCTTTGATTTCCTTTCCCCTTTAACCAATTCCGCTGAGGCTCCCTGCGATTTTATTTGTGCATGTTTATTCAGAGAACTAATATTGGACCATAGATATTTTCTCCATTTAATCTACACCATTGATCATACGAGTCCCTTGGCTAATTCTGTTGATTCTAAAAATTTATTTACCCATGCATCTTCCATCAACGGAATAAATATTAGCCATTGATCATGATTAGGCCTCAATATCGATCGTTGAAATATGTGGATTATACCACATACCAATGATTTCCAAATTTCATTTCTCTGTGCATGTTCACCCAGTGGAATACCTCAGGAATGTTGATCATTTTATTATTTTCATCTATGCCATTGATTTATGTCGTATGTAAATTTTTCGGCTGATTTGGAAAGTTAATCCCTCTGTGTATGTTCCATTGGTTGAATATTTTTTGATTGTAGATCTTCCTCCCCTATTCATCCAATTGTAGATATTCTCTACCTTTTAATTCATTCCACTAGCAACCAAACTTACCTTTTTCATGCAACTTTTTCTAGTGGACTTATCCACAACTGTAGATCTTCTTAGTTATAGATCTACACCTTCATATTTTTCTATAAGATAACATGGGGGAGGATTTTTGTTTTAAGTTTATTTCCAATGCTTTAAACTATGATTTTTCAATATGTTCAACCTTTAAGCTTAGAAATAGCCCCCTTCCATTATTTTTAATCCCCTTTCACCTACCTCCTGGTCATATCATAAAAAATTCGGCTCTTACCTTATCTCTCTTTTGGTTTTCTTCTCTCCAACTGCTAACCAGAAATGGTGCTAACAACTGGCTCCAATTGAGGTAGAAAAGAACCCACATACCAGTGCCAATTTTTATTTCCTGTAAAACTCAAAAACTCTTTTTTCTTTCTTTTACATATAAAAATAAAGAAAAATGGAAACCCCTCAAGATCTTAGGGCTTTCTCTATGGTATTCATATATATCAGCTCGCCATCTGTATTGATTTCAAATTAAATAAATATATACAACTATGGTAGAAAAATTACCTTCAACCACTAGGATATATAATGCTTCAGAAATGTTCCACTAAGAGGACCTCTTTTCAACTGAACCCCATCTTAATGTTTCAAACCAAACTAATTGCCACCCCTGTAAGCTGCAATAATGTATGGTCCCCTCCACATATAATCAAAATTTCCATGTTTCTCTTCTTTTGGTGCATCCCATTTCAATACAAATCATCAATTTGAAAATTTTTCTCCGTTACCTTTCTGTCAAAATTATTCTTAACCTTATCCTAATGTACTTGTACTTATTCATAATCCTTATCCCTCATTTCATTCAGCTCAATGATCTGATTTATTCTCCTCTACATGTGATTTGGATCATCCTCTAGTTCCTCCAATAGTTTCATGATAGGCAAAACCAGAGATGCTGGAAAAATCACCTCTGCTGCATAAACCAATTGAAATGGCGACATTCGAATTTATCTTTTAGTACTGATTGTGTCTTCCCACAAAGAATATTTCGATTTCGTATGCCAAGATATTTTATTATCTTCTAGCAACTTATTGATTATATTTTGTAAAATCTTATTGGAAGACTCTGCAATCCCATTTCTATGAAGATAGTATGCAGTAGAATGATTTAAACTAATAAGATACTTATGACATAAGCTAATTATTTTGTTTGATTTAAAGGCAGGTGCATTATTAGTTACGATCCTCTTTGGACACCCAAACCTTAAAAAGATATTAATTTCCAAGAAATCCATAATAGCAACATCAATGGATCTCCTATTTGGTATGGATTCAATCCATTTGGTAAAATAATAAGTTGATGTTAGAATTCATCTGTGCTGACCATAATAGTTTGGGTTTATTTCTCCAACGAAATACAACCCCCATTGTTGAAAAGGTGCTTCCATTGAGATAGGATTTAGAGGTAATGGCACCGGTTTTCTTTTCCCTTCAAAAACTTGGCTTTGATGACATGTGTTGGTTTCTTTATACACATTATAGAATATATAAGGACAATAGAATCCATCCCTCAAGATTTTGTTAGCAATCACCTTCCAAGAATGATGTCCCACACAAACCCCTTGATGGAATTCTTTCATGGTTTGCTGAGCTTCATTCTCTATCAAGCAATTCAACAAAATCCCACATGGATCCTTCAATTATAGATATTGATTCATGACACAAAAATTTTCTTCCTTCAATTTGACTGATATCGATCTTGTTTTGCTTAATCCAGGAGGAGCCTGCAAGCTCTGCAATACATAAACAATGTCACTATACCATGGAGACAAAGAAAAATATGGTACAACCTGCAATTCTATCTCATAATGTTTAGAAGGATTAGATAGGAAATTTAGTTGCAAAGATTCACAATTTGAATATGTCATCAGCTTAGCCAACCCCTATCCTTTCACCAATTTAGTGGGATTGATCTCGAAATCATAATCTAGTATAAAAACAATCCATTTATACCTCTTTCCCTATGGATCAAGTTGCATAAGGATAGTTTTCACTACATTGCTGGGAACATATGCCACAATATGAGAATGAAGAATGTATACCCTAAAATCTTTCAAAGACTTCACTAAAGCATAATTTTCTTTCTCCATAATTTCATACTTCACTACTCTATCTCTCAACACTCTAAAGAAAGCAATAGGTTTCTCGTCATTCTGACTATTCTTCTACAATAAAATTCCAGGAATGGTGTATTCATAAGCATATGGGAATACCAAAAAATATTTTGAAAATCAAGACTTACCAAAACTGGGGCTTCAGTAATATATTTCTTAATGTCTTTGAAAATTTTTATTGCATCCATTGTCCTCTTAATCTCATTACCATTTATCAACATATTTATGATATTTCTCAAAATTGGTATAAACCTTCTTAAAAAATTCACATGTCCAATGAAAGACCATACCTCCTTTTTACTCCTAGGCTCTTCTACTTTCAAAATGGAATTCACTCTATGTGGGTCAATTTTGATTCCATATTTATAAATAATATGAACAAATAGATTTCCCTCTTTCAAAGAAAAATTTGATTTCCCAGGGTTAAGGGAAATGCCATACCATATGCATTTCAAAAATACTTTCTCCAAATGCTTCACATGGTCCGTGTCAGATTTAGAAAACGCTGTTATATCATCCATATAAATCACTACAAACTTATCCTTTTCTAGCAAAAGCAATGTCCATGCCTCTTTGAAAAGTGGCTCCTTCATTCATTAACCCAAATGGCATCTTGGAATACATGAAAGTACCCTAAGGTGTAGTAAAATAAGTTTTTCTTGATCCTATGGAAGGACTTTTATCTGATTATATCCAAAGAAACCATCCATGGTGGAAATTTTCTTTGCTCCTACTACTTTCTGTAGAATATGGTCCATCTTAGGTAAAGGATAGTTATCTTTTAATTATACTTTGTTCAAATTCTTGAAATCAACACAAAGTCTGATTTCACCATTTTTCTTTCTAATTGGTACCAAATTAGCTACCCATTTAGAGAATATAAGAGTAACAATGATCTTTGCATTAAAACGTTTCTTTACTTCCTTTTCTATTAGAGGAAACAACATAGGATTAATTCTTCTCAAATTCTATCTAAATGGATTTTCTCCAAGTTTTATAGGAATGGTGTGTTGTATAATGGAAGTCTCACATTCCTTCAAATCTTCATAGTTCCATGCAAACACATCAACAAAATTCTTCCTCAGATGAATGTATTTTTCCTTCTCATCCATAGGAAAATTTTTAGACAACTTTACAATTCTGGGTACATCTTCAGTTACTATGTTTTGGTCTTCAATATCATTTTCAACAGGTTGAACCTTTGGATCTTTTGAAAAATTGTTCTGATCAAATAATTTTTCAATAGGAATCATACCTTTTAAAATGTAATTTATTTTAAGTTGTATTATGTCCTTTCCTCCAATCACATTCTTCAGCTTTTTATTTTCAACATCTTCCTCTTCAAACTCTACATTTTCATGGAATTTTTCTGTGTTTTTATTTTTGTATCTATTTGAGTATTTATAAACTCGTCTGATAATTCCAGAAATCTCTTTATTTGCAAATAAAACTCAAATACCTTCCAGTTTTTGGAATTATCGGTGATGGAAGGTTTATTTACAACTGCTATTTTGTATTTCTTTTTTGAATATAAAGGAATTTTGAAATTCCCAGCAGTGGTGTACAGTGAATTAGCTACTTGATTCTCTCTTCTAGGAATCACTCTGATTTTATTCTCTATGAAAAAAATACCCAACATATCCCATACTTCATTTTTCTATGCTTTCATGCTTGGATGTTTAGTTCGATAGCTATCATTCACTTGGTTAATCACTAACTTAGAATCTCTGAATAAATATATTATTTTGGCTCATAAAACTTTTAAATCATTTAAACCTAACAAAAGAGAATCATACTCTGCTACAGTATTTGTACATTCAAAAGTTAACTTAAAACAATAAACCTTAAATTACCTATTAGGAGAAATTATCCACACACCCGCACTGACTTCTTCTTTACTGATTGAACCATCAAAGTACATTTTCCAGAGCCCCTCCTCATTTTTATTTTTCTCCAATGCCTCATATCTCTTGGAAAATTCCTTATCTTATTTTGATTCCACCACTATAGGTATTCCATGATCAACATGAGATTCATTAAAGAATATAGAAGACCCCAAATCAGTATCTATAACATATATGGGGTTATTTTCATGTTTATCTTGGCTACTCACCACATATTCTACATTATTTTCTTTGTACAATCTTCTATGACCTCCAAACAAAGGAATAGTTGCAAGTGACATGTCCATCTGTAATGTTCCCCGAAGCTTTGAAGCCCATGATTTTGACAGTAACATTCCAAACTTGGGAGGGATATCTGCCACTACCACATCCATAACAATACTTTAGCTAGAATTTGAGCAATAGTCACCACCATATCTTTAATCAGTCCCAGACACTTTATCTTTATAGAATGAAAAGAATACAGGTCTTTATAAGGCCTAGTCATCTCCAATCCCAAATTTTCCACTACAACCCTTCGCATTAACTTATGAGATACACCAGAATCAAGCATAGAATTGTGAAAAATCATATGATGAACATTCAGACTTACATAAAAAAGAGGTATATCTTCTTCATCTGTATCTTCAACTCCGGGGCCAAGGATTATGATGGGAGTATCATCTGTGAGTTCTAAAGTATCTGGTTGACATTCACCTTCATTCTTAAACATTTTGGTTATTTTTTCTATGTACTCATTATTCCTTAACAACTCTTTGAATGGGATAGAAATTTTTATTTTTGACAGCTCATTTTGCAAATCAAAAGAGGAAACTGCTCTATCAACATCAACTGGCTTGGGTTGTTTGACTTCTTTTGCTACTTCTCCTTTATTACTTACAATTTTCTGTACAACATTTTCTTTTTGTTTTCCTGTGTTTGTTTGACTACTATAAGGATGAATTTTATAAGACATTCCTTTATTTATAATCACATATCTACTTCTCAATTTGAGTTTCTTTTGAAAATCATCTATGGCATTCTTGTAACCGCTCTGATATTGTTCTAAATACACCTCATAAATATTAGTGTCATCTTCTTGAGAAAACACATTATGCTATTCTTCAGTGAGATATATTTCTGTATCTAAATCATCAAAGTGGCAAATCTGATTATCCATTAGATCAATTTCTTCCTCCTCCTCATCAACATAGTTCTCAGGAAATGGAAGCCTTATTACTGATCTTCAGGATTTCTAAGATTTCTTGGGTCTCTCTGCCTATTTTGAAGGGGAGGAGAAGGAGGTGGTCTTCTAAAATTGGGTTTCTTACATTAGGTTCAGGTCTCTCTCTATTGGGTGGCTTTTTATGTAAGTCCAACCTGCCCATTAACCTTTACATAGTTTTCATCATCATTTCAAACATTGCATCGTTTGAAGAAGAAGAAACAACAATAGAAGTGGAGGGGTGATTTTCTTCTTTTGTTCTTCTTCTATCCACTTATGCTCTCTGTTTCATCTTTCCAAAAGCCATCAGATTAGATTCTACCTCCAAGGCATCCTTAAACATTGTAGAAATATTTTCATATTTTCTTTCTCTCAACAATAGGGCAAAGTCACTCTCAAAAGCATCTACATAATGGAGTTGAGAAACACCTACTAGGGGTTTGGTATTTGTTGGTATGGAATTATACACCCTCATAAACCTGTCAGAAAACTCATGAACTGACTAAAAATTCCCCTTTTTCAGATTGTTATATTGAGAAAGAACTTGTAGAGGAATTTTCTTATCTTCCCACCTATCGAGAAACAAAGCTTGGAAGGATTCAAATGTAAGTATGGATCTTCCAGGTAAATATTTTAACCATATTTCTTCCTCTACAACCAAACTTTGTGAAAACAACCTCATATTAGCATCATCATAGTCAACTTCCTCCAAATCAATAAAGTCTTCAAATCTATCCATATGCTTCCTGGCAGTAAAGCTCCATTCCTCATCAAATAAAGATATTCTTTGAGAATAGATTTGAGGAAAATCATGCAATACAATAGGCAGATCCAAAGGGAAAAACCTAGCTGCCATCGGTCTAGGAGGATTTGGGACAACATGAGGACTTTGAACAAAAGGAGGACTTTGAGGAGGTCTTGGAATATGAGGCTGAAAGGTTTGGATAATGGGATTATTTTCTTCAACCTTTACAATATATTGAAAATTATGCCAAAGAGAATCAAGCAAGTATGATTGAAGTATATTAGGGTTTATTTATGTTTGTTTAAGATATAATTATGATTTGTACCTTAACAAAGATGTTTTAAAACTTGTTTCCCACTCAAAATCTTGAAAACTATGAAATTATTTAGAAAACGATCCTTCAATTTGAGAAGTATTAACTCTTTCCTTACCAGGTCTATGTCTAATCAATGTTTCTAGGTTTTACACACTTTATAATATTTTAAAAGAAGGATTACCTCTAGTATGTGTCCTCCTAGAATCCAATAGGACATGGTTATCTCTAGTATGTGTCCTCCTCCTTGAAATCAATGTGGAGTCGCCAAGAAAAATGTACAACCAACCTCAATGCAAGAACCTCTACTTGCCCACATAAATTCTATCTTATTGAAAGGTCTGTCATTATCCCAGGGCATATTTGAACTCTTGTTCCTTGAAAACAATGTCAATATGTTAGTGTCAGGATAGCTGTCGTATCTATATTAACTGCTTGTCAGAGGGCGAAGTGACTAACCCACTGTCCCTTTACAAAATCGTCTACATGGCACGGGGAACATCGCATTGCTGCGATGTCACACCGCATCGTCCTTAACCATCAATGTTCAAAAAATCCGCAAGCGTCCTATGACTTGCACAAATAAACTTTCCTGCTGCATTTTTTTTTTTAGNGCGATGTCACACCGCATCGTCCTTAACCATCAATGTTCAAAAAATCCGCAAGCGTCCTATGACTTGCACAAATAAACTTTCCTGCTGCATTTTTTTTTTAGTGTAGATTACTTATAGGTGCGATGTATCCTTTCAACTACACCAGACATCTGCACAGAAAGTTCCTTGCGTTAATATTGGGGTGGGGTGGCTATCACTATAAAGCTTAAGCCTACCACCATTAATGAAAGTAGGAACAAGCTCCCCATTCAGTTTACTGAGCTGAATGACACCTCCATCTATAACTTGCTAAATCTGATATGGCCCCAACCAATGCATCTTAAACTTCCCTGGAAACTTAACAAACTTGCTGTCATAAAGGAGCACTAGGTCTCCTGTCTTAAAAATCTTGCTCTTGATGTGCCTGTCATGCTAATATTTTTATTGTGCCTTCTGCACTTTTTGATGAAATCCTACGATGAATCTATCTTCTTCTAAGGCAAGCAGTTGCGCTAACTTGTCATTCATCATATCTGCATCAGCCATCTCAGTAATTTGAGAAATTCTTAAACTGGGAATAATATATTCCATAGGCATAACAGCCTCTTGTCCATACACCAAGCTGAAAGGTGTGTGTCCTATAAGTTTCTTGCATGTAGTTCTATAAGCCCATAATACAGCATTAACCCTGAGGTCCCAATCATTTCTTTGGCTATTACAGATCTTAGTAAGAGCATTTTCTAGAATCTTGTTAAAAGCCTCCACCGTACCATTATCTTGTGGGTGGTAGGGAGTGCTCTTATGGTGTTGTATCTGAAATTCCTTCATCAAGGCCTCAATAGTGTGATTCAGAAAATGTGTGCCTTGATCGCTCATCAAAATTAATGGACATCCAAATCTACTTATGATGTTTTCAAAAATGAACTGTGCAGCTATAGCAGCATCGCAATTCCTTACTGCTTTGGCCTCTGCCCATCTGGTGAGGTATTCTATTCCTGTGATGATGTATCTCGCACCAGATCATTTCCCTAGTGGGTTAATAGGACCCACAAAATCTATAGCCCACTTGTCAAATGCCTGCAACGTAATATATGGTCGCAGCGGCATTTCATCTCTCCGTGAAGGTTTTCCTACCCTCTAGCAGATATCGCAGCATCTAAAAAACTCCTTAGTTTCTTTGTGCAAAGTAGGCCAACATAATCCTGCAGCTAGAATTTTCTGCGCAGTCGGCTTTCTTGCGAAATGACCTCCTGCGGTACTTGAATTTGCTTCCCTGATAATGGCCTCTTTCTCATGCGGCATCACGCATCTACGCAGGACTTCATCTGGACCTAACTTGTATAATTGTCCTGCGATCAAAGTGAAATATGCTGCTTTCACAACTAACTATTTCTTCTGCTACTTAGTAAACTCAACTGGTGCCCACCCTGTAGTGAGAAAGTGGATAATATCTTCGTAATACTCATCTGCGATATGGATAGAAAACAATTGCGCATCTGGCAAATTATCTTCTAAATTACTTGGTTCTTCTCCTGAGTCTATTCACGATAGATGATAAGGTCTAGCATTTAATTTTCCTGGTTTTACAATAATTTCAAAATCATACTCTTGAAATAAGAGTAACCATCTGCAGATCCTCCCCCCTAACACTGGTTTATTGACCAAATAATTCAAAGTGGAATGGTCAGTGAACATCTTGAATGAGGCACCCAGCAGGTAGTGCCTGAACTTCTGTAGAGCATACACCATAGCTAATCCTTCTCTTTCTGTAGTGGTGTAGTTCTTTTCTGTGGTAGATAACTTTCTGCTAGAGTACACAATAGGATGATCAATACCCCCTTCTCCTGGTTGTGTTAAGACAATCCCTAGTGCGATGCCAGATGCATCCACATGTACATGAAATGGCTTGTTCCAATATGGAAATACTAAGATAGGTGTTATAACCATCCTCTCTTTAAGAGTGTCTAAACTTTGCTGGCATTCCTCATTCCATAGGAATTTCACGTCTTTCTTTAACATCTTTTCCATAGGTTCCGTGGTCTTTGCATAACCTTTGATGAATTTTCTATAGTAGTAGGTATGACCAAGCACTGTCCTCAATTGCTTGACTAAGTTGGGTGCTGGAAGATTTACAATGATGGCAATCTTTGCAGGATCTACCATCAAGCCTTGTCTACAAACAATATGACCCAACAAAATACCAAATGGTGCATAGAATATACATTTCTTCAGGTTAAGAGAAATCCGATATTGCCTACATTTCTCTTACATGAGACTTAAATCTCCTATATGCTTTTCGATTAATCTAAATACAGTCCAATCATCAAAATAGACTTCTAAGAATTTATGAATGTATTCCTTAAATACAGCAACTACTACTCTAGAAAAGATAGCTGGTGCATTTTTAAGACCAAAGGGCATTACCGTATACTGGAATGAGCCCTATTCGTTCGCAAAGGTGGTCTTATGTCGATCCTCTGGATGGATTCTTATCTGGTGATAGCCTGAAAAGCCATTAGTGAATGAATAGATCTCCTGTTCTCCCACATTGTCTAAAACTTCATCAGTAAAAGGTGTCGAAAATGGGTCATGAAGTGATCCGTCGTTGAGTTTGCGCAAATCGACACAAATCCTGATTTCTCCTTTAGTTTTCTTTTCCTGTACCACCATGGGACTAACCCATTCACTCTCTTCTACTAGTTCAATAATGCCTGCTGCTAGCATATTATCAATCTCATCATTAACTTTTTATTTATAGCAAGGATTCAATCTGTATGGACGCTGCTTAAATGGCCTAGCATCCTCTTTCAAGGGTATCCGCATGACTCCCAAATCTCCTACTATTCCATTCATCTATATGAACTTAGTGGGAAATAAGTCCTGATAGTCGTGTAACAGATCTGCGATATGTCCTACTGTTTCATCATCCCAATTGTCTCCAATAGAGGCAAACTTTGGTTCTATTTCTGTGCCAATATTGATCTTTTTAATCTTGATAGGTTCTGTGACAGCTAGAAACTCTAGCTTTGGTCCATCAACTTCACGAGTCCCTTCGGACTTCAGAATGTTGATACTATGAGGATTCTCATCCTCATCTGCTTGCTCTTCTGCGAAGTTGTAACACTCTAGCGTGTGGTCTAACTGGATGGCCCAATCAGGCTAAGTATACACTGGCAGGGTACAATCATCAAATATCTTAGTCTTCATAATACCTAGAGCTTGATCAATTCTTGGATACTTAGATTCAAAAGTGAAAGTGAGTAGAAAGCTGTCTATCATAACTGGCCATGTAGTAGTTCCTCTGCACAACTCTGTCTCAGTGTACCAATTCCTTGGAAGTGTGTCTAAAGTGTGAATGAATAGGTGAACCCATTCATCCTCTAGAATGTCCAACCAACTCTGCTCACAAATATTAATATGTGACTTGGGGTCACTTTCTCCTATATATTTCTGCTGTAAAGGCTCCTTGTTATTAGAGAATCTCATCGCCATCAGTCTCTTAAAATCGTCCCATGAGGCGATATGTTCTTTATGCGCATGCCACCATTTTGCAGGTGTGGCTTTGACTACAAGGTCAATAGCTGCCATCCTTTTCTCTTGAGGAATTTCCTACTCAAACTGTTATAAAAAATCATTAACATCTGTTAAGCCATGAAATGATGGAATATCCTTAACCTCTGCGCCAATCCATCGCAGTGACTTAGTCATAAACGTACATCTGCGAGTTGAGACTTCGTAAAGTCTATTCTGCCAATTTTCTAAGCCAACATCTGAATCTAATGCGCATGAGCTATCGCATCACCAACTAATATGTCCTTCTGCAGTGGGGTTGATGTAATCACTCTGATTAGCAGTCACCTGATAGAAGCTTTCCATATTACGCGCCTCTTCCTCTGCTCTGATAGGTTCAATATAACGAGGACCCTGGAAAGGATCCAACTGTGCACTGACTCGAATCTGATTATCCTCAAAATTTATTTGTCTTTTCTTTAAATCAATAACAACCATGCTATCAATTGCCCAATAAATACCTAGTAAATATGGATACGGTCTGCTATTGCCAATGATTTCTATGACTTCGAAGTCTGCAAAGCTATGAACTCCATCAATATCAACTAGCACTTGTGGTAATTGACCTAGTGGCGATACCCTCTGGTGATTGGCAAGTCGCAGATGGATAGGTGATCTGGCTAACTTAGGGCTACCCATCTATTCCCATGTCTGCTTAGTCAAAACATTTACCACTGATCCTAAATCTAGGATTACCTCATCCATTTCAAATTCTCCAATTTGCACTGTGAGTCTCATTTCTCTTCCGGTTCTTTTATGGCCCATAATATTATGAACAACACGCTGCGTACTGCTCATGGAAGAAGGCTGCTGATACTGGTCTATGATGCGCTGAAGCTCTCCGATAGCTTTCTCATTTTGTACGAGTTTCAAGCAGCTCCGCAGGAAGGATTGGACACTTCCTGTCAACTCATCTTCTTCGCACCTGCCCGATGTGGTAGCCTGCGATGTCTACACAGGACTAACGCCATAATGTTGCTGTTGCGGTATGCCCCTACAAGGAAATACCTGCGATCCTGATGGTGTAGGTTCAGTAAAGAATGTTTTAGCTTGCTGAAACATTTCTTTGTTCTTCTGCAGGTCGAGTGGTGTTGATTTATCAGTGGCTTTACGCACCCACTCCGAACTTGTATTCTTTTCTGCATCCTGCAATGTCCTACTAGTAGAAGCACCGATGCGAGTCACAATATTGACTCTTGGTTCTAGTTCTTCCTACTCAGCAGCAATAAGATGAATATTCTAGTTTACTGCTGGCTTCATGTCCCTAATCTTGGCTATCAAGATAGGACATTCTTCTATAGTATGTTCATAGGACTTGCAATATTTACATGTCATGGTAGGGTTTTGAAAATCCCTAGCATAATGTCCTATGGATACACAGTTGTAACAAATAATCGGTCCATGGCCACGGCCAAAGTATCCACCACGGCCAAATCCTCCACCATGGCCTTGTCCTCTGAATCCTCCACCACGGCCATCATGAGTCGGTTCATGCTGTAGTCCTGCTGCTGGACCTGCTGTCTCTGACTGGACTCTGTAGAGGTCGTTTTTTCTCTCTATCATGAGATCATAAGCTCTGCAATTATTTTCATAATGTCCTACTACCTTACAGAAGTTACAGTATAAGTTCTTAGGAGTTTGTTCATACTTCTGAAGTAAAGGGCACTCCTGTGGTCTATGTCCTCTTGTTCTGTAGATTTCACACCATGGCCCTTGATTCTATACTAAGGGGTTAGGAGCCCCACTTGCTAAATAATCAACAAATACTGGACAATTATCTTTAGTATGGCCCTGTACTTTACACTTTATACACCATAATTCTTGTGCAACCTCTTTTCCTTTCTTAATCTCATGCAACTGTAAAGTGAGATTGGCTAACTGATTTTGTAAGTTTGTCATACCTGTACTAGTATCAGCTAGAGGTGAAGCCTCTAGCTTCATTTCCATCTCCAATGCTTCATCCTGCATATGGAGTCTCTACTGCATTAGTCGAAGTCTGATGTGAGGGAGCAGTGCTGCAATAAACCATTCCTTATGCTGCTCCGGCACAAACTCAAAGCTAACTTGGTCGATAAGGGCTTTAAATTTCTGATCAAAGTCCCATACTGACTCTGTGGGTAACTGTTTGATGTCTTTAAGTTCTGTAATACATTGTGACTAAGATTTGGGTTTCTTAAATTCCTTAATCATGGAGGTCCTGACCTGTACAAGCGTTCTGGGCTGTGCTTTCGTATACTTCATATACCATGTTAAAGCTCGTTCTCTAAGTGTAGTGGCCAACTCGACAAGTTTAGTATTATCATATTGGATCTATTTAATGGTCCATTTAGCTTCACATAAGAACCAATGTTGTTTTGGGTCTTCTGCCCCTGTACCTTTAAAGGTAGGTAACTTCATATCATCCCCCATTTTGTTTCTACGTGGTGGATTCTGATTTGCTGTGTTACTACCACTCGGTGGTGTAACTGTAGTATGTAATGTGTGTGAACTACTAGATGGAGTTCCTGCGGGATTATTCTGAGTCCCGGTTGCTTTATGTGCGGTATAAGGGTGGTAAGGGATACCCCCTACTGTTCTTTCTCTATTATTTTGACTCTGTTCTCTAGTACTATCTGAACTGTCTTCAAAGAAGGAAGATCTGAAATCTACTTTATACTTCTTACCACTACGTGTACATCTAATTTCTTCAAAATCACTCTCAAAATCTTGTGACATTACACTTACTTAGTTTATTCATCTGAGAATATATCCAATACTCATTTTTCATGTAATAACATCTTAAGGAACAAGTTTAAAGAGGTCAAGTACTTACCGCGATATCCTTTGAAGAAGTACCTCTTTGCTTCGCTGAAACTCTTTCTTTGATCAACTGCAAACTATGTAACAAAACCTTCTAGCAAACTCGCAAGCCAGAAGTCTACTACCCGTGAAATGGGATTATCAACGCTCTTCACAGTGTGAATCAGCTCCGGTGTCTAGACAATGTTCATTTTATTCTTGAATATGTTCTTATTAGTCAACTTTGATAACCAATCGTACAACTCATTTGCATAGGTCGCAAAAAATATCATATCCAGTTCTGTGAAGATATGCTTTTGTAACCAGTCCTCTATACTAAGCCTAGGAATCTTGTTTTCTTTTTCAGCAAATTCTCTCTCCTTAGACTCAACCCAGTGGTTAAGTTCTTCATTAGTAGGATGCCAACAGAACATTAGCTCTTCAATTTGTTCAAAACTGGAAATGGAACCATTTGTTGGTTATCTATGGGCAAAACTGGGTTTACTATAACGTACCAGCAAAACCCCTAGCTCACTGGCCCTTTCGGCGATAGACCGCAGAACGGCCTGAAGTCTCACCCGAAGTGATCCTAGATGGGGTGGCTGAAGACTCAGGTGTTCTCAACTAGGTTCTGTAGCATCCTAGGTTTTTCTTTACTCTGGTTAACCAGTTAAGTCTTTTTACAACGTTGTATCTCTCTTTTGAGCAGACTCTACTATGAGACTGACTCTTATCACATCGCAGCTTCTCCGACGATGCACAAACTTTTCCTTCTAGTTGACTCTTTACCTGTGATATCCCACACCGCAGCTCCTCTAGAAGTTTGATATCACCCTTCTGCGCTGTGATAGCTTCTATGGTAAGACTCAATAGGACTCTCCAACTCTCAAGGTCCAATGGATTTCCTTCTGCTTATACTAGCTCAACTAGAATTAACAAGGGTGTTAAACAACTTCACTTAGCTTCTAAAGTCTAACATGCTCAACATCTATTGCGCTCAACTTACTGAACTAAATATACCGGAATCACTTAACACAGTAATTGTTACGGTCTGAATCAAACACTGATAAACTTATATGCAGAATACTTAACACATCCAACTCGCATTTAACTTTCTATGTTGTTGTAAACTGAAGGATAGCATACATACATTCATTAACTGTTAGCTAAGCTCATGTAATAGGTAACAGATTGCAAATAAGTAAACACAATCACATGAAACAGTCGCACAACACACTGATTTTACGTGGTTCACTTCCAAGGAGGAAGCTACGTCCAGAGGAACTGGTTTTTATATTATATCTTGAGAGAGTAAACACAGTTCCATTGCAACCTATTATGCAGCTCGATATCTTTTGGGAAACTCCGTGTTCTCAACTGGAGCCCTTCTCTCTTAGATCTCTTCTCTTTCTATATTGCTTTCTTCTTACAATATATCCTCTCTCTCTCTCTCTCAATCCCTGCGGATTGTTACATTCATGCTCAAGGAGCCAGCTACTGGTTGCAGTAAGATAATACAGACTTAATAACAGAACCAGAGCTCGACTCTTTCTCAATATCCTACAATACAGATGATTAAACAACTAGCTATCATCCTCTCCACTATCTACTATCCTACTGTCTAACCTTTTACAATACAAAATACATGCTTAAATAGGTGGCCCGAAGGTCTCACCCTGATACAAAATTGTGGGCCTATCTCAACAGTAACCCAAAAACCCTAACTGTGACAGTCAATTCATTTGTACTGTGGGCTGCCGCTTACTGGTCACACTGTAGCTCTCTGCAGTCTTCCACACTTCCCGGCACTGATTGTGGGTATGGGCGCCACTTCCTCGGTTGCTCCCCTTATGTCCTTTGTCTTCAATATTTTGGCCTGTTGCTCCTTTTCCTTTATGAGGGTAGCTGAGCCCTCTTGTCTTCGTTGCTGCCTTAAGTGCAGTGGTTGAGCTCTCTCTTCTCGGTCGCTCCATGTACTGTTTCATTTGACTTTCTTGTCCCGATATAGCAGCTTTTCCTGTAGCTGCGGGGCCCTACTCCAACATCTATATATAGGCTTGCGCCTTTACATTCAAGGTCCACTTCTAACTAAATCCTAACTAATTTAACCACTAATGACCTATATCCAAAAAATGTGGTCAACAAATATAAAAAGATGCATAAAATATTCAAATGTGATTTGTTTTCCACCCATCGCGCTACTTTGGCTTGCGCAGTGTCACGTGAGCTTGCACAGCTTCCATGGTGCTGCACAACTCACTTATCCCAAACCCCTACCAATAGGCCCCCAACACAGTGTTGTGGCTCATCCTCGAGCCACATCAATTGGCCATGGTGTCTTCTGTGATCCTCAAGAGTGGAAATTGTTGCATATGCACCAGTGTGCAACTGTTTCCAGAGATGCTGACTCAAAATTGCTTCCTTCAACGTCAACTATATCAGATTTAAGCAAAATTCTAGACTTTTGTAGCCTGAAATGCCATAGTTATCCATCTTCTATGAATACTACCTCGTTTTTTATTTACGTTCTCCCTTCAAGAAGTGTCTAGCGGAAAAATCGATAGCCCTGCATTTGTCCACTTGGTTTTTTATTGCATTTAGGCTCAACCCTGTTCTACCCACTTGGTCCTTTCGAGCCCATCTCGTACTTCCTGAAGTAGACCCGATTCCCTATTCCTGTAGACTTAGTCAAATGGGACGAAAAATATGATCCCATCTGGATTCCTTAGGGGTGTCTTAATCAGAATCTCATACCAACTAGGAGAATTATAGCCAAGGATGACTTAGCCAGAGACTTCTATCTTAGCCAAACTAACTTTCCTACTCACTGCTTGGTCATCAATTTATATTGAGACATCATCCTAACTTACAAGTAGCCTTGTATCAAGGGAGGCTTGCATTGCCCCTTCGACCACCGCTACCTTACATAGTAGAGATTCCTTCAACGGCTCAACCCAACTCTTCTACAACTCTACTAAGTGTAGCACTTCCTAATGGACTCCAGAAGGCTACCAGTTTGCAACTTATAACCCCAAAATTGGCTTAGATACCATCATGACTTTCTCAAGTGCATCATTATGATTGAATAATTCATGTGTGCTCTAAATACGTCATCGATTCTTCCACCTCACTGTTCATATATGCTATCATTAACTTTAACATCAACCGTGCCATCATTTATGCATTTGACAGCTGTTATTGAGTAGTGATGTGACATCTGGTCACCGTCATGGAGTCTCCTATACTAGCTACTTTTTCTATCTGTGGTGACTTCTGGTCATGCAACCTCGCCCCTTTTGCATGCCACGACCCTAATATGGGGTACTTTTCTTATGCTGCACCTGCAATTCCTCTGTCAGTTCTTTTACTGTGCGGTTGATAAAGTGACTTCCCTTTTCTCTCATCAATATCCTAGGGCACCCAAACTGTGTTACGATGTTTTCAAATATGAACCTTTATGCTATTGCAGCGGTGCAATCCACAAATGGTGTATCCTTCGCCCACCTTCTCAGATAGTCAGTTACTGTGATGATGTATCATGCACTGATTCACTTCCCTGGTGGGTTGATTGGACCCACAACGTCCATATCCCATTTATCAAAAGGTTGTAAAGTTACTTGTGGTACAAGTGACATCTCATCTCGCCTGGATGGTTTTCTGACGCATTGAAAGACATCGCAGCTCCACACATAGTCTGTAGCATCATTATGCAAAGTAGGCCACCATAGCTCGGCGTGCAGTACCTTACGCACAGTATCCCATCCTCCATAATGTCCATTCACAACTCCAGTATGTGCTTCTTCAATAATTTTCCCATGTTCATGAGGTAGAACACATCGTCGTAGGATCTCATCAGGTCCAAGATTGTATAAGTGCCTAGCGATCAGCTAGAAATCTGAAGCCTTCACTACCAATTGCTTCTTTTGTCTAGTTTTCATCTCCTCCTGTGTAACTCCGGCTGCCAAAAACTGAAATTTCGGTGTATAATGGTCATATGTAATATCAACACAAAACAATTGTGCATCCAACAATCCATCATCAATATCAGTGGGCTCTTCACCAGTTTCAATGTGGGATAGGTGATCAGGTCCAGCATTCACGCGTCCTGGCTTTATGATTATTTCAAAATCAAATTCCTGAAAGAGAAGTAGCCAGCGACAGATCTCCCCCCCAACACAGGCTTATTAACCAGATATTTCAAAGCTGAATGGTCAGTGAACATTTTGAAGTGACCCCTCTCTTTCTGTGGTTGTATAATTCTTCTCAGCAAAGGATAACTTCCTGCTAGCAAAGGCAATCGGGTGATCATATTTCCTTCTCTTGGTTGCGCAAGTACAACTCCCAATGCAATGGATGAGGCATCGACATGGACATGAAAATCCTTAGTCCAATCATGGAACATAAGTATTGGTGTTGAGGCCTTCTTGGTATTCAATGTGTCAAAGCTATTTTGTCATCCTTCTTTAACAGTTTCTCCATGGGGCAGTAATCGCAGCATAAACGCGGATAAACATGTGATATTACCTAGTATGTCCTAGTGTTGCGTGAAGCATATTCATATTTGTAGGTGGCGACAAGCTTAGAATGAGCACAATCTTTGTTGGATCAACCAAAATCCCATGCTTACAAACAATATGACCCAACAGTATCCCAAATGGTGCACAGAAGATGAACTTCTTTGAATTCAATGCGATCTAATGCTGTCGACACCTCTCTAGCATCAATCACAGGTTTTCCAAGTGATTCTTGATCAATCCGTAGACTGTCCAGTCATCCATATATACCTACAAAAATTTATAAATAAAAGATTTAAATGCAGTGATGACAACCTGAGAGAATACGACAGGCTCATTCTTCAGCCCAAAGGGAATTACTGTGTACTAAAAGCAACCTCATTCGGTGATAAATGTGGTTTTGTTGTGGTCTTCCTTTGTGATTCTGATCTGGTGATACCAAGAAAATCCATCTTTGAAAGAATACATCTCTTGACCACCTACTCTTTCAAGCACCTCATCCGTGAATGGTGTCGAAAAGGTATCATGCATGCAAGCATCATTCAAATTCTTTAGATCGACATAGATTCAAACCTCCCCAATCTTCTTGTATTGAACTATCATAGGGCTTATCCATTCTAATTCTTCAACAGGCTCAATAATCCTTGTATCTAGCATCCGATCGAGTTCAAACGGTATGGTGTCTGTCGCATAGGTTTTGCATCTGGTTTTAATGGGATTTTCATTTCCCCTAGGTCACCCAATATCCCCTTCATTTTTTAGAATTTTGTTCGGAACAGGTCTTGAAACTCATGCAATAGATCTGTGATATTTTCCATAGTATCCTCATCCTAGTACTCCCTAATATTGGAAAATTTCATATTCTCCTCTTCCCCAATGTTAACTTTCTTAATATTCAACGGTTGAGACATGGGATCCATCGACACATCCAGTGTTGCGACATCCCGAATTCCTTCAGTCTCTAGAATATTAATATTGTGCAATTCATCATCATCTTCCAGCTTGCCAAGGAGGTTGTAGCATTCCATCATTGATTGCATGTGGCAATGCGCATGTGGGTCCACAGAATATGCGATTGGGACAAATTTCAAGACTATGTCCCGAATGATCGGTAGTGCATTGCTAACCTTTGTGTTAGCATTTGTAAAGCTAAAGGTATGCACAAAGAAAACAGTCAACTCTTCGCAAGTGGTGATTTTTATGTGCAACTTGGCTTATATGTACCAAGACCTTGGCATTTCATCCAATGTGTGAATAAAATAATGGACCCACTCATATTTAGGTCGCGATGCCCACAGCTTCTGGAATTCCCTTTGATGACTACAAGAGTTATTCTGCCCATCATATCTCCCAGTGTGATATACCTCCAGATCTCCGAAGTGCGCGGTGTTGGGCCTGGGGAAAGCATGCAATAAATAAGCACAAAATAATAAACGTGCAAGAATCAATCCACCGCGCAAGCACAAACAAGGAAAAAGAAGCACGCGGAAAGAATAGAATAAATCCGCGCAGACAAGAAAATCTGCGCAGACAAGTAAAACTACACGAAAGAAATAATATGCGCAGAAGAAGTAATATGTGCAAAAGATGTCACCTATGCAGAAAAGGGAAACTGTGCATAAGGAAGAGGCCGAAGGGTAAAGCAGTAGCACAAGTGCAGAGTAACGACCGAAAGCGATGGGACGATTGTGGGTGTTGAAGTCGGCTTAAGTTGGCAGATGCCACACGAGTGAACGCATGCTGTAAGTAAGGTCGTTAATGCCTCGTGCCAAGTAATGATCACCAGAGCTATAGTCTAGAGGAATGCCTATGGTGATAGTTAACAGACTTCCTGTATGTATTCAACCCTGCATGGTCATGTAAAATACTATAAATTGGAGGGATTAAATAGTTAGAGGCTTGGCTTTCGGTAATTGTTGGTTTTATGTTCGTTATTATTGGTTGTTGTTGTTTTAATTTTAGTTGCTCTGATAGGTTATTAGTGGGAAGATCTCTGAGGGATCAGAGCGAAGTAGTGAGATTTGAGTGTTAGAGTAGTAGGAAATCCACAGGATGTAGTTGGAGGTAGTGCAGTAGAAGAGAAGCTCTGCTAGAGAGGTGCAAATGCTAGAGAGGTAGATCCAGGCTGTGTGCGGATCAGTAGATGGTAGCAGTAGTTAGGAGAAATAAGATAGAGAGCATGAGAGAAAGAGAGAGAATGAGAATAAAGATAGATCTAAGATAGTCTACAATCAAATGCAGGCTGAAGGTACCATATATTTCTCATTCCAGATGAAGACCGCCTTGTGGTTTTTCCTAGATAGGTTTCCACATGAAATTTCCTGTGTGCTTATGATTAAATGTGTATGGTTGTTTATGTTTATGTTTATGTTTATGAGGCAAGCCCTGTCATGGTTGAATGAATGTCGTACTATCAATGGAAGTCTGAATGCATGAATAGGTTACTATGTGCTACTTCTGAGTATTAGTTTATGTTTACAGTGCAATCGATATTGCACGTCTGCTATATTGCGTGTGTCTGTTAGCTCACGTTTATATGCTGTTATGTTTAAAGTACTAAGGTCAAATCTGTGTCACGTCATTAGTAGTTAATAAAATATATGTGTAGTGTGTGCTACAGTTCGACATAAATGAATCCATCCTCACAGCTTGGTTGAGCGCCTTGGGCACGCACCAAGGGTCTATAATCCCTCGACGAATCGTGAAAACATGGTTCTGGAGGTTACCCATCGAAGAGATATCTTGGGTGAAAACATGGTCAGGCTAGTATCTCTGGTGTTTGTTGGATTGATGGGCTGTGTAGATCTTGGGTTGCGTGAGGTAGGAAAAGTGGCCAAGAAATGGTTCCGTTGTCGGGACCATTTTTATCAAGAAGAGGGAAATGTTGCGGCACCTAGCTAAGAGTGTATTCAAGGATTGGCTGGAGTCAAAGATGTTGATATTAGCGCAGAAGGATAGCAAGGGTTCATGAATGAGCCCTGAGAACTGGTTACAGCAATATCTATATGCGCATATCCATGAAATTGTTTCACAGAATTTCCTGTTATATTGCAAGAATGGTTGTTGGAGTTAGAAACCCGGAAGACTAACTTCCAGAGAAGAGGAGTGGTTGAATGGACCGACTGGTTAACACAAGAAGTAGTGCAAGTAATCCTATTTCTAGAGCTGTTGATTTTTGGATTGATAACATATTCGAAGGATATGTTATTGAGTTCGTTGTTGAAGCGATAACCTCGTATAGCGATGCAGAGAGACATTTTTCCAAGGACGTCAGGGAAGGTACCTTATGTCTATAAACCTATGGATTAAAACGCTCCTTTATGAAAAGGGTATTTTACAACTCAGCAATTGAGTCGAATAGTCTAGCAAGGGGATATGTAGTGTAAAATTTAGGAGTAATATGGAAGGTAGTAAGAAGAAATGTTCCCAGGAAGCTTAGAAGACAAGTTGGACACTGGATTCTTAAGAAGTGGAAGGAGGTTCCAGTCAGGAAAGAGGATGAAGGTAGTATCAGGAAGGATGACTTATATCCTGCACAAGGAAGGTGAATGTGGAAGTGAGTCACACCTAGAAGAAGGGTCCTACAATGAAAAGGAAGAGTATAGTCTAATTTCTGAGAGAGAAGAATAAAAAAAGTCCGCAGAGACGCTAAGGACAGGATGTGACTACGGCATTCCAAGAAGATCACATGAAGTGAGAGCTAGTAGTCCTAGTGTCAGGACTGGTGTGCAAGGAGGCCCATCAGTGACCCGAGTAACTCCAAATCTAGGAAATCCAGTGAACAACCCCAATGCCACCCTAATGGTGGGGACAGAAATTAGACTACCCATATTTAATGGGAATGGAATAGAGGATCCATAACAACACGGGTTCCTCTGTAAGGTGGTGTGGACAGTCCACCTTGTTAACAATGATGACATCTGAAAAGTGCAAATGATTATGGATCTGCAGGGCCACGTGGTGGATTGGTATATGAAGTACTGTGTATTACCATTGGGGTAGCCGTAGAGGACTCTTGAGGAGATTCGATGTGCAATGATCTCGGACTTCAAAGAGCCACAATATGAGTCCCAATGTATAACTAAGATCAAGGAGATTAATAAGGCTCTGACAGAAACAATATGCAACTTTGAGCAGTGGTTCAAAACACTGCTGCCCAAAGTAATCTTCTAGATGTTGGATGTGTAGCGTAAAGAGTGGTTTATTCTTGTGCTACTTCCACACATTAGGGCCCACTCATGTAGCAAAATATTGCGTTGCAAATCGAGGCACTGGAATTGGAAATGAAGCTAGAGGCTTCACCTATTGGAGATGGAGCCACAGGAATGATACAGATTTATTAACAATTTCCTAATCTGATGATTCAACTTCAGGACATAAATAGAGGAAAAGAGGTGCAGGAAGACATTTGGTGCATGCGATGCTGGACCAATGCACATACCAAAGGTGACTGCTTGGCTTACATGAACTACATATTGTCCAGTGCACCAAATCCATTGAGTACCTAGGGGATTCCCTGGTGCAACATATGCCAGACAAGGGGACACCGTGACGTAGATTGCATGTTCCTACATAAGACGATGTGTACCCCAACTAGTTTGTATTGCAAATTTTGTATATCTGTAGGCCATGATGAAAAGGATTTTAGATCCTACCAACTTTTGAGAGAGAAAATGGTAGATGCATATCTAATGAATACTAATGATAAAATAAAGATTGAATAGGCACAAGCATAGTTCTAGGATGCACCTCAGTTTCAGGCTGCACCTCAGTTTTAGCTTGCACAGCAGTTTCAGGATGCACCTCAGTTTAAGCCTACGCAATAGATTTAGATGGCGCCATAGTTTCATAATGCGGCCCCGTATAGCCCATATCAAAAGCAGTATAAAAAACTGCAATACCTACCGCAACCACCACAACCTCAGTTGGGGGGGGCTGGCAATTACAGGGGTCGAGGAGGAGGAGGTTTTGGCCAAGGAAGAGATCCAATGGTATGCTCCAATTGTGGAGTGTAGAGCCACTATGCTAAAGACTACCTTGAACTTGCAAAGAATTGATCATATTGCAAACAAGAGCACAATGTGGAGCAATGTCTGCAACTTATCACTAGATGGCAAGCCTGAGTGGTTGGAGTAGCTAACCCAGCACCAAGTCCTACGCTAAATGCTCCCAAATTGAATGCTAATGCAAACATATAGATGATAGTCATAGAACCATGAGAACCAACTATAGCTGTGGTAACAAGGGGGGGTGCTACGATGAGTGTAGATCAAGCCACACAAACAGAGCCCGTGGCGCAAGCACAACCGCAGGTACGTCTCACCATGCAAAATAAAGCACCGCTTGATGTTCAAAAGAAGAAGCGCATATTCATGGATGTATGCCCAGAGTTTGTAGGAACGAAATAGCCATCCACCTCAGGCCAAGTGAAAGATATTCCTGAGAGATTCCATAATATATTTGTCAGGCACCCAATATGCAAGTGAATTACAACTAACATACAGAGTGTACAATATTTATTGTCAACCTGGGAAATTCCTTTATTTCAAGGATAACATGCACAGTATATGCTTAAACACGAAATTACTATAATTGAACAATACTATCCTCTTTTCAACTATGCTCATCCCAAGAATCTAATTAATATAGTTACCTTCTAAGGAATGCAATCACAATTACCTTCTGCTATGTCTTGATCTAAGAATGGAAAGATAAAAGTCACATCTAAATTACAATTGTAGATAAAGGGAAATCCTGTTCACACCACTTAATGATTAACTCAACTATCTAATCTGATTGTCCTAGGAATCCAAAGACATAAATTGAATATTGATCTAGGAATTCAAAATACAGAGATTGAGTTGAGCTGTTCTAGGAAATTGAAGTACAAGAAAGAAATTATGTAATCATAAAAATAAGAGACAAGCTGCAAAGATTCATGGAAACGACAACTAAAATATCTAAGGATGAATAGAGCTATTACAGTTACCACATGAATTGCGTAAGAAATAATTACCTACTTAGTCGACTATCACACTATGCCACTACAGGTATCCAAGGGATACAATCACGACACACTATAAATCCACACTTTTTACAGCTTCCTATGAAGAAATAAAATTAACATAACATCACACAACAAAGTAATTGAAAAGGCCTAATTTAACTTAGCGATCCCTGTGGAAGGTGGGCCCAGCCTTCACAAAGAGATGCTGGATGAACACACGTAAAAAAAAAACCTTTAGATCAGAAGTAACTCCTTGCATTAAAAGACAGAGTGATTACACAATTCCTCCTCACAGCTAATACAATGAATTGATTATATGTTCAGCAACCCCTGGCTCGAAATAGTTCTCCATATTTATACAATGTCAATCATAACATCCTATCCTATTATGGGGCAGCCATGAAGATCTCTAATCTTCAAGCACCCTAAATGACAACAGCTGTTACAAACGTGGCAGGATGAAAAATAGGAAACATAGAAAAACTGTTAATCACCCCAGAAGTGACGATATCTTCAGATTATGGCTACAGACAAGAAGCAACGCACTGTTGACCTCCAAGTTCGATGCATTCTGTTACAGCTACCTTGACACAGCTTTGTCCAGGATATCGTACTGAAACTGCATTCCTTGGGCAATGATAGGATGGATGGGGATCAGCTTGAGCGATGAATGCCCATCCTTTTTGTAGCCTGTTCAGCCCAATATTCCTGCAGTCCATATATCTCAAAATACCTTTATAAACCATCATATGTTAGCGCATTGAGAGATATGAAGCCTTAATTATCACAATCATAAGTATTAATAAAATAAAACAATGACCAATCATACCTTGGTGGTTTGAAGAGTAGAGTGGGGGTAAAACGTTTATTTGGCATGCTCAATGGGGTAGGATAGAACAAGAAGAGGTAATTAAGGGTGGTCAAAAGAGGCCATTTCTGGGCCCAACATCTCCTCCCAACTGTCCTATTGCATGTCCTCATGCAACAACCTCCATTACTCTGAATCCAAATCCTACACCAAGCTTTGTTCATGGAGAGAAGAGAAACTATAGGGGAACTCAGACGTCCCTTCGTTTTCTATGAACCCTTTGTGATCAATCCAATATCTCCAGCATCACTGCTCCTCTGCCTTGGTTAGTGAGAAGTCCATCCTATATGGTTTTTTCGGCCACCAGATGAGGGGAAATTTAAATTTCAGACCCAACCAATTAGCCCCACATTCCCTGATACATCCAACATAACCCTCGACCTTGGAAAGTGCCTGTTCAAAATTTCTAAAATAATAGGGGTCTCTGCTCCTGAATGTGCCGAGTCTGGATGGGGCATGAAAGCAAACTCCTATGTCGAGCAAGAAAAATACCCAGATTTTGAGGCTCACTTCGAACCCATAGGTTAGAGTGAGCTTCATTGCGAGAAAAGGTTTGAAAAGACCTTTCCCACTGAGCATGATTGCTCACAAAAGAAGCAAAGGCCCTCAACTGAACATCCCCTGAAAAAGGGACAGGATTTGAATGGCGGTCCAGAGGGAAATCCATCTCATGCAAATATAATTCACAGAACAAATTTTTATCTTCAAAATTACTTCTTAAAAATTTTTCCAAAATTTTTGCTGAGGTCGTTATCTCAAATGACCTCCCTTCTTTCATAGCTCTCAACTTAAACCAAGCAAACTGTTCAAATAGGAATATAGGGTAAGAATAAGAAGGTACCCTAGTGCCCAGGAGTTCTTAAGAGAGAGCATACATCTGCTCTTTTTCCTTCTGCATAAACTGTAACTTTTTTCAGCTCCCTTAAATTTCTCTGTAGCTCTTTCTCTCGAAGTCTCTGGGTCATACGTTCTTCTACCCATTTCTCCTCTAGTCTCCTGATAATATTTTTATGCTCAGTAAGGGAAATTATCCCTCCTTGGTATTCCTCCACCTGGATCTTCCATTTTATTACCTCCATTCTCAGAATTGAGAATTCTGCTGTAAGGTTTAGGGTTTCTTCTTCATGATGCTCCTCCTTGTCAAAATCCAGGTCGATGAATTTTTGAAGGGGATCAATCCACACCTTGTCTCCTGATGTGCCACATTGGACACCTGCACATCTAAAGCTATCTCAGGGTGTGCTAGTTCTTGTGTGACGACAACCTTTTCTGGACTCTCTTTAGCAACAACATCTACCACTCTTGGGGACACTGGTTCTTGTGTAACAAAATCCTCTTTCTGGGTTTCTCTCATGGTAATTTTGGCAGCTGACTGTGAGGACGTTGGTTCTTGTGGAGCAACTTCCTCCTGAATTTTAATTCCATTTTATACCTGATTATCAGCTGCTATCTTAGCCAGAGGCCGTGAGGCTACTGGTTCTTGTGTGATAGCGCCCTGTTCTTCTTTTTCCTCCTGCTGCTAAGATTGCATTTCTTCTTCAGTATGTAGCTGCTCCTCAAGGATTTCAGTATCACCTGAGGATTGTGTTTGAACTTATTCATCTTCACTCCAATGCATATCAGGAATGACATCCACTTCAGGATTATTTTCTTGTTGCATTTCAAGAGTCCCTACTGCAACCTTCAAGGATGTTGGTTCTTGTGTGACAACATCCTGGCTCACTTCTTGATCTCCCTACTGTTGTGGTTCCTCTTCTATGATTTTTGTGTCATGGGACAATTTTGGAGTCATAGTACAAAATTCTTTATTAAACTCCAGAGTGCCCTCAATCCCTGGTTCTCCTCCCATTTGGTCAGCCACTTGGACAAGCACATTCAGGGATGCTGGTTCTTGTGTGACAACACCCTGTTCAATCCCATCACTGCCTTGCTGTTGTGGTTCCACTTCTATAATTTCTGTGTCATGGGAGGACTCCAGGGTCATAGTGCAATCTTCATGGACAAAATTAGGAATAACTTCATCCCTTGGTTCCTCTGTCCCAGAGTTAGTGGCAACTTCAGCAAGAATATTGAAAGATGTTGGTTCTTGTGTGATGACATCTTTTTCTCTGCAACTTCCTCTGTTGTAGGTGCAGACTATTGTGTTGTAAAGGCATGAATTACAATCTTGTGGCCTGCTTCCTTAAATATTTCTCCACAGGTGGGACAGACCACTCTTTCTTCCTCATTGCCAAGCTCAGTAGGATTTGGTCCCTCCTATTGATCTGCAGCCTCCACCAATGTGTGTAGCTTCCTTTCACCCTATTTTCTGCACGCTTCTTTCCAATTTTCCAATTCCCTTCTGAGTGTTTGGACTTCCTCTTTTAATAGCCTATTTTCAAACAGAAGTCCTTCAATTTGGGGTTCTTCTTCGACCAGCCCTTGTGGGGCATCAATTGGCTTGGGTTCAAGAATGGGGAAATCAATTTGTGCTTCTAAGGTTTCCCATATTTTCCTTGCTTCTTCTGCTGCTGCAACCAACCTGGTTCTTTTCGTTCTTATTGGTAGAGATATCTTAATTTCATCTTTTGATCTCTTCCTTTTTCTTTGTGGTGCTGGAGTTTCTGGATTCACAGCTGAGGTAGAAGGAATGTTCCCAGTTCTAGTATTTTCTTGTTCCTCAGGCTATTCTTCCTCAATCAAAGTTCCTCCCCAATCGGGTGAGGATTCAATGGTCACCAGCTTAGTATTTTCTTCTGTTTCCATGGCTCTGTCATCTTTGGGTTCAATTGTTGCAGCATCTAATGCTGCTCCAATTTCACCATCTGTTGTCAGAGCTACCTTGTTATTTAGTTATTCCACAGGGTTTTTATGTACATCGTCTCTCAATTGTTCTGCTTGTGCCCTTGGTTGATCCTCTGATCCAGTCTCATCTCCCCCCCAACTATATTGGAGGGGCTCTGATCCTCCTGTTGTGCTTCATTTCCCCCCAACTGTGGATGGACCTGCTCTTCTTCTATTGGGATACCAGGAAAAGGAGTGGGTTCCTGAAATTGAGTTGTAAATTGCTCCCAGGTTATATTGTGTTGAGCAAGGGTCCTCAAGATGATTAATTTAATGAGGCCAAGGTGGGTCAGTGAGGAAAGTGGATGTTTGGAAACTTGAACAAACCCCGCCATATGATACAAATCATTGAGGAAATAATATGGAATATTTAACAGAACCCTGTGACGGAGATGAGATAGTAAAGGGAATTCAAAATTATAGACGGTTTGGTACCTACCTTCACAGGTGATATATTTGTTGAGAAAAACAACGACTTGATTCCATGGTTGTGGCAATGACTGTAATACTATCCCCCTTTTTGTCGTTTGAACCTACTCCCCCTCTATTAGAAAGTCCTGTACTTCTGCAGTAGTGGGGAATCAACATCCAAACCAAGCCCTTCCCACCTGAGGAATACCAGTGACATCAGCCATAATGGGTTCAGAAACCTCAATGCACAATCCCTAAACCTCTGAGTGAGTTTCTGTGAGGTTCAAAGCAAACTGTAAGGCTACTTCATGGTGAAATCCATTCAGATGTTCGAAAAATTTCGTCCAACCGACAGCTTGAAAGATAGAAAAGACTGCAGCATTTCTCCTGAGCTCTCGTATGTTTGAAGGTTCATAATGAGCTAGAATCCCCATGTTTATGTCTTCGAAATTAGTTTGCAGTTCAACATATTACAAACTTCGATAATGGAGGTTACAGCACAGAGTATGCATGGACCACTGAGAGGAGAGTTAGGCAAATTTGGAAAGTTTCAGCGCATCGGATTATTTGAAATTTTATTTCGAATTGGGAAAGGTGGTGGTTATTAGGTAGCATAATTAGTCTTTACATCGCATGGGAAGAGAGTTATTCGATGCAATAATGGGAATAAAAAGGGAGGTACGACTGACATTGTTAAATCATATTGATACTTAATCAAGTGGTTAATCAAAGCCATACCTTCGAAAATGCATGTTGGATGTCCTTCAGAGAATAATAGAACGTGTGGTTGCAGACATTGTAGAAGTTGAACTTGTGCACTGTGCAGTCATTAAATATAATCATTATTACAGAGGTACTACAATAATTCTTTTTGTCGGTGAAGCAAAAATCATCATGTCAAAATGGTAAAAAATATGAGAAATATCACATTATGGGTCAGATTTCCGGCATGAGGAATCAGAGCCATATCTAGAGGAGTTGATGGCATGCAAAAAGATCTGCTAATAACACAAGAGTCATAGCCATAGATCATAAAAAAATCGAAGCAGAGATGCGGCCTTCAATGCTAGAAAAATCAACTAAATATAGCGAAGTTGCAGCTGTTGGAAAAGATGTTGCAACCGCCGAAAAAGATGTCGTAGCTACCGGAAGAGATGTCATGGCTACTAGAAAAGAGGGAAGAAAAATGTTAAGCGGACAGAAAGTGACTGTGCTGGAGCGACGGGAAATGGGTTTTATGGTCAAAAATAAAATGGGGTCGCAGTGTGTGGAAATGGAAGAAGGCAGAGTTTCATGATGCGGCGGATTCCGGAAACGGTGTTGCGACCATCGGAAAACGATGTCACAGCTGTCAGAAAAGGTGTTGCAGCTACCAAAAAATGGGTTTTGCAGCTACCAAAAAATGGGTTTTGCAGCTACCAAAAAATGGGTTGCAGCTATCGAAAAATGGGTGTTGTAGCGACCAGGAAATGGGTGTCGCAGCTGCCGAAAAATGGGTGTCACAATTGCCAGAAAATGGGTCACAACTGTCAAAAAATGGGTGTTACAGCTACCGGAAAATGGGTGTCATAGCTCCTAGAAAATGGGTTGCAGCTACAAGAAAATGGGTGTCGCAGCTGCCGAAAAAGGTGTCATAGCTGCGACAAATTTATTTAAGGGAAAAAAATTCATGGTGCAAGAAGGCACAGAAAAATGACTTCTCATCAACAGGCCCAATCTGACCCTCATCCTTGGGCGTTTCCCTACAAATTTTGGAACAACAACAGAAAAAAAAAGATCAAGTGCAAAAGGAAAAGATAACATAACGCGAAAAAAGAAAAGAGAAATTATTTATGTACAATGATTCATGCGCAATTTACAGTGATTAATTAAAGATTGATAGAGGCAGAGAGAAATTCCTGCCCTTATGCTAGCTAGTAATATGGATCAGCGGCAAATTGTGAGATAAATGCATCCTTTGAAATTGGTTGACGGTACAGTCACAGCCTGTGACCATTAGCAAATAATGGTACATGGTTTTCATCAATAGTTACTAGGTGGACTGTGCCATTATCAAATACCTTGTGTACTAGGTATGGGCCCAGCCATCTTATGCGTAATTTGCCCTTGAAATCTCTTTTGAATATGGAATCATATAATAGTGCATAGTCTTCCTCACAGAATACCTTCTTTTAATGAATCGGTCATGCCAATTGGATCTCTGTTGTTGAATTAACACTGTATGGTCCACTGCAGCTAACCGATTCTCATCCAGCTCATTCAATTGATTCAATCTTCTTTTCTGGGCTTTAGTTACATCTAGGTTTACTTCGGTGGTAGTCTTCAGGGTCTTGATTTCAAATTCAATTGGGAATATGGCACTTTTTCCATACACTAAATTGTAAGGAGAGAAACCTATGGTGTTACACCAAGTGGTGTGATATGCCCATAGTGCTTCCGGAAGCCTGTCAGCCCAATATCTACGATGGCTCTTAACTATTTTGGTAAGGATGGCTTCAATAAATTTATTAGTGCTTTTCACATGGCCATTGGCTTGGGGATGGTAAGGTGAAGCTACCCTATGCTGAACATGATACTTCTGTAGCAGAGCTTCAAATTGATGCGACATAAACTGTGGTCCCCCATCAATAACTACTTCCATAGGTAGCCCAAAACGGGTAAAGATTTCACTGTATAGAAAGTTGATCACAACCTGGTCGTTAACCTTTGCCAGAGCTACAACTTCTACCCATTTGGTCATATAATCGGCACAGGCCAAGATGTAAGCTTTCTATTTGGAATGAGGGCTGATAGGGCCAATGAAATCTAGAGCCCGTCTATCAAATGGTTCAATTACTGATTGTGGTTGTAGAGGCATTTGATCTAATCTGTTGGGCTGACCCATCCTTTGGCAGCTATCACAGGACTGAACATATCTTTTTGCATCCCTGAAAAGAGTTGGCCAATAGTAGCCCATCCTCAGCACTTTGTGTCCTGCCCTTCTATCTATAAAGTGTCCCCCACAAGGTTCATCATGCCAGGCCTTTAGTATATGAAATATTTCATCTTCCCTTACACATCTTCTGATTTCAAGATTAGGACCTGTGTAAAAGAGATGACCATTTACCCAACAATACCTGGCACTTTGCTGGATGATTTTTCTCTTTTCTCTTTTAGACATATGTGCAGGAAGCTTTCCTGCAACCAAGTAATTAGCGACATCTGCATACCAAGGGGAATGAGCTGAAATTGCGAATAAATGTTCATTTGGAAAAGAGTCCTCAATAGGCAAATTATCATCACTGTTAGTGAAACAAGATAAAAAATCAGCAACAACATTTTCTTTTCCAGGTTTATCTATGATGGTATTATCAAATTCATATAATAATAAGATCCATCTAGTCACTCTAGCATTAGTGACGGGTTTTTTCATTAGATATTTAATGGCAGAGTGGTTAGTGTGCACAAATGTAGGATACCCAGTAATGTAGTGTCAAAATTTGTTAATGGAGTAGACAATAGCTAAGAACTCCTTCTCGGTGACAGTATAATTAAGTTTAGCAAGGGCTAAGTTTTTACTAATATAATAAATTGCATAAGGTACTTGACCATCCTGTTGTCCTAAAATTGCTCCAATAGCGATATTAGAAGCATCTGAAGAAATGTGAAAGGGTAGGGTCCAATTGGGCCCTCTTAAGATAGGGGCTGTGGATAGCTTCTCCTTAAGCTTAACAAATGATGTCTGGCATGCTTTACTCCAAACAAACTACACATCCTTCATTAATAATGAAAACAAAGGAGAAGCAAGTTTGGAAAATTTTTCTATAAATCTTCGGTAGTATCCAGCATGTCCTAGAATACTTTGCACCTCTTTTTGAGTTGCAGTAGTAGGTATATTTTTTATCACCTTGATTTTTGAGGGGTCCACCTGAATGCCATCAATAGAGATGAAGTGCCCCAATACTACTCCTTCACTCATCATCATATAGCACTTTTCAGTGCTTAAAGAGATTTGGGTCTGTTCACAGTGAGTTAATTTTTTTTTCAAATTTTCGAATGCTTCTTCAAAATCCTTGCCATAAGGAGTGAAATCATCCATAAAAATTTCCATACTATCATTAACTAATTCAGAATATATTGCAATTAAAGCTCTTTGAGATGTTGCTGGTGCATTACATAAACCAAAGGGAAGCACTCTGTAAGCAAACGTTCCCCAAGGACAAGTGAAAGTAGTTTTATCTTGGTCTTCAGGATCAATCTGAATCTAATTGTACCCGCTAAACCCATCCAGGAAGGAGAATAAATTCTTACCTGATAGGGTGTCGAGTACTCGATCAATAAAGGGCAAGGGAAAGTGGTCTTTTTGTGTGGATTTGTTCAGCTCCCTATAGTCAACACGGACTCTCCATTTACCATTTTTATTTGATACAATTATTAGCAGGGAAACCCACTCACTGTCTGAAATAGGATATATAAATCCTGCTTCCAAGAGTTTCTGAATTTATTCCTTCACTATGTCCTTAAGATTGGGGTTCATTCATCGTTGAGGCTAACACATAGGCTGGGAGTCGCTTTTAATATAAATATGATGGGTGCACAGGTTAGAGGGAATACCCCTCATGTCTGTATACTCCCAGGCAAATTCCCCCTTGTGTTCTTTCAAGAGACTGATCAGGCGCTTCTGTTCATCTAAGGAAAGGCTGGGGTTAATATTCAAGGTTTTTCCAGACTCTACCTCAATGGGAATACTTTTCAAAGTTTTCAATACTAGGATTATGTGTGTGTCATTGACTAGTGCTTCTTCTGTGATATTTTCTTGTTCTTCCTTACCCAGAGTAATGTTTAGGATTTGATAAAATTCTTTATTGACTGAGGTGGGTTCACTGATGAAGTTATTAATGGCATTTTCTTCAGTTTCATCTTTAAAAGTTAAGGATTTCCCTATAGTTAATAATGGTTGAATGCCCTCCTCTTTCTCTGGCTCCATCCAAAAAGAAGTTTCAGCTTCTAGACTCGGCCGAGCTGGAGGATAGAGAGTGAGGTTCTTAGTCTCGGTGCCATATGATATGGTCATAGACCCAGATAAACAGCTGATGCAAGCATCAGCTGTGGCCAACCAAGGCCTTCCCAAGATCAATGGATGTCCTCCCATCTGCAACTTAGGTTGTAAAACCAAGAAGTCAGTAGGATACTCCAAAGAGTCAACTGAGATGACGAGATCATCCAGAATTCCTTCAGGTTTAATGGTGGATATATCTTCCAGTTCTAAAACAGTGGGGGTCGGCCTAAGATTAGTGAGCCCAAGTTTTCTTACAGTCTCGATTGTCATGACATTAATCGTTGCTCCTAAATCTACTAGTACATTGGGTATCTGTGTATGCCCAATCTACACAGTGACAGTGGGATTCCTATGGTCGTCATACTTGGGAAATAGGATTTTTCTTGTTATTAATGCAGATAATTTTCCTATGATGTGGACAGTGGGAGGATCTCTAGGCTTCCTCCCTTGTTTCTTTGTGCACAGATCTCGAACAGTTATAGCATAGATAGGTACGTCTTGAAGACCTTGAAGGAGGGGGATTTTAACATAAAGATTCTTTAACTCTCCTAAGAGGTTAAACTAAGGTTGTCCCCCTATCCTTGGTAGCATTAATCTCTTGGGATATGGTGGTTTCCTAATTAGCTGGGTAGGCTGCATATCGCTGGATTTATCATTTTGTGTTTCAGTCGTTCCATTTGTGGGACGTTCAGCATCTTCAATAATGGGGGTTGTATTGGATAGATGCTGTGGATTCACCCCTTCTTCATTTATAGACAGTGGAACATCTTCTATGATAACAGGCTCTAATGTTTTCCCTGACCATAAGCGAATATCGTTGCAAGGCAAATGAGAAAGGGAGTAGGAAGGAATGTTGACATTCTCAAATTGATGGACTATTTTATTGTTTGGGTTAGGATTAGGTTGAGTCGGTAGCTAAGGTCGTATTGGTACATTAGGGGCAGAATTGTTTTGCAACTGCAGCTGCGACTGCTGATGAGGGTATTGAGGATATTGAAGATATCGAGGAGGATATGGTGGCTATTGATGTGGATGTTATTGAGGAAACTGGTTCCCTGGATGGAAATTCCTCCATCCAGGAGACCAAGAAGTAGGTTGGTGTGGTGGCTATGTCCATGGATTCCATGAGTTATAATTTTGTATTGAAGGTTGAGAAGGGTTCCAATGAGAATAAGTTGAAGGGAATTGTGTATTCACATTTTGCATATTATTCCAATTGCTCATATTATTCAAAAATGGAAAAGAGTCAGGGGTCATACCTTGGTTTCAAGGCTGCCAAGGTTTCTTTTGTGTAATGAAGTAGGCCGGTTCCACCTCTGGAGTTGATGCCTGTAGAAAAACCTTCACATGGAGAAGTGAGGGGCATTCTTTTGTGTCGTGGTTCAGCTCGCACAGCTGACACACCTCTACCTTGTCAAGCAGGCACTCCTTTAGAGGGTGGTTGTTTCTACATCGAGGGAAGAAAACACCTAGTGTGAGGTCCTCTACTACCTATTTTTTCTTTTCCCTTAGGACGTCGATTTCCAAGGAGATAGAGCTCATCATTTTTGTTTTAAAATTTTCAAGGAGGTTTCCTATCTCTGCACAGGTGGCACCTCCATTAGATGACTTCTGAGTTCTGTCAAAGACATCATGTTCTAGTTTATCCCATTTGTCCTGCCTATTATTCCTGAAAGATCCCCTGGAGTACCTTTTGCGTAATTCCACAATCTTTTCAAAAGACTCCTTGGAGATATCCCCCTTTCCTAACAGGTTTAACATATCTAGGCAATCATCCCTAATCCCATGAAACAAGATTATCTTGAGCACATCTAACCCCATGTTCATCTGTCCAGCTCTTTGCACATTGTATAAGAGCCTTTCTACAAAATCTTCCAGACTCTCGTCTTCCTTCTGCACCATTTTGAACATATCTTATCTTTTGTCTTTGGTGTTGCAATATTCTTGATATTTCTCCAAGAACACCTGTTTCATCCTATCCCAATTAGTCACAGTTCCACTTCCTAGGTGCATGAACCAGTGGAATGCATTGTCCTTCAGAGTGGCAGGGAAGAGCTTCAGCTTTTGTACATCAGTGACATAGTCGTAGCTGCGACAAAGGATATTAAACTTGAAAATAAATTTGTTTGGTTCCTCTACCGCTTTTCCATGGAAGCGAGGCAACACCGATGGTGATATATTTTTCATAGGGGCTGTCCTTTCTGGTTGCTGAATCGAGAATTGAAGTGTAGCCACCGTTCCTTCATGCAGGGAATGATTTTCATGATGATGGTTTTCTGCCATTGCCTCTTCCTCATCAGATTCATGTCTGTTACTCGTTCCTTCTTTTGTTTTCTCTTCTTCGTTTCTCTCTTCATTCATTCGTTCGTTCCTCTCCTCATTCTTTTCTTCGTTCCTTTCTTTGTTCTTCCACTAATCAGCAATCTTCTGGTGGAACTGTGTCCACTCTTCTTCAGTTACAACCTTCCTGTAAATGTGGTAGATCGAGCCTCTAGCAGCAGGTCCAGTTGTACCAGCTTTGTCCTCTCCTGTAGGGATATTTGAGGAAGTCACGGCTGCTTGTGTGTTCTCCACTATGGACCCTGACGCTGGCACCCCAGGATCGACAGGGCTTCTTTTGATAGGAATTTCCTGATGGCAAGCCCGTGTGGATGAATCTGTTTTGACAAAAATATCGTCAATGAATGTCCTTCTGCCCAATTGTGGACCTCGACCGCAACCTCAACCACCTACACTATTAGTATTTTGTGGGGTTTTGGGAGTCGAAAGATGATTACGCTTTACCCTTATTGTATTCATGCAACCCAAATAATTACAATGAAAACTGGAAAAGACTGAATAGAAACAATTACAAGATGCAACTAATGATGGTGTTTAATCTTTATCCTTCCCCGACAACGGAGCCAAAATGTCGGGCACCCAATATGGAAGTGAATTACAACTAACATATAGAGTGTACAATATTTATTGTCAACCTGGGAAAGTATTGTATTTCAAGGATAACATGCACACTACATGCTTAAACATGAAATTACTGTAATTGAACAATACTATCCTCTGTTCAACTATACTCATCCCAAGAATCTAATTAATCTAGTTACCTTCTAAGGAATGTGTTGTGCCCCAACCCAACAGCCTTTAAAAAACATTATTTCATCAAATAAAATTGTATTTTATTTTTGATGAAATGTTTGAATTTCATATAGCAAACTTAAAGAATTAAAAGCTACTGAAATGGTGACATTCCAGCAGCTACTGAAACATGAAATTCAATTTTTTTTAAAAAGAAACCTTTGCAAACTATGGATTAGTTGACAAAATCACTACTTTGAAATTATTATTTTGTGTGGATTTGTATTGAAAATCAAGGGATAAGTGTTATTAATTTGTCATAACTTAATCTTGAAATCTTATCTAAATATTTATCATTTGATTTTATTGTACGATTTTGTTATCATAAATATTGATAATGTTTTCTAATTGAAAGGCTGATTATGGTATTTTTTTTGCACCAGATCAAAGTTCATTCGAATTATATTTCCAAGGCTTACACATAGCACAACTTTATTATTTGATCTTGATTTCTATAATGGGCCTCATATGTCATATTTATTATTGCATGTAGAGGTCGAGGTCGATATTATGGGTTATGGGATGTGTATTTCGCATAGCATGTCTTTCATTCCTGAAGGTTGAAATTATTATATAGTAAGATGTGGATGCATTTTATTCAAAAAGAAACCAAGGATGGATGCTTGGATGTCATTAAGAGTTATATATTTTGGAATATGCATGAGCTCAAACAATATAAGCATTCTTAGTATTGGTAATATTGGTGAACATTCCTCCATATGGGCGAAAGACAAATAACCATGAATATTATTGGATATTTTCCATACGAAACAACAACCAAAAGAGTATTTTAAACAATAAAGAATTATTTCATGGATTAAAATGTTTGTATTGGAAGGAGATTTAGGGTAGTGAAGCTTTCAGCACTTTTGCAATTAATGCCATATCTTGTTTTCATAAGTCCCCATATGTGGAAGGACATTATGACAATTTCCAAAGTATTGTTACCACGTTACCATATTTGAATTGATGGTGAGGACGTGTGGCCAGATCAATTCTGAATTTTTGCAAATAAAAGAAACTTTCATTGAATGAATTAGAGGGTGCTGAACTGTGAGGGTGCAATGAGATTATTTCGCGGGTTACATATCATAACTGACATCAAAGGAATGCTTGCAAACACCGCGTTTCTCTGCCAGTAGTTAATGCGTAAACAGCTAGTAATAACAATTTTTGAATTAGTTATCTTGTTTCTACTAGATCGTAGAGATTTGAGGGTCTCACGCATTAGCTGTCTTCATTCGAGAAATTGTGAAGGATAAGAACATTGTGGTTTTTTATCACATAATAACTCTAAAAAATATGCTGCAGAGGATATGGCTATTTTTAAAAAAAACAAGCGAATCTGTGAAGTGGCAGTGAGAGCTTAAGGATCGAGTTTGAAAATAAATAAATGTGGCCGACCTTAATGATTGATCGCATAATTTTAAGTTTCATTTCATTCCTATTTTTGCATTTCGTTTATGATTTTGAATTTAGTTTTAGATGCTATTTATTAATTTGTTGGTTTTGATGACAAGATTGGATGCAGAGATTTGGGAATTATATATCTCAATTGATTTTCAAATCGCCCAAGCTCAAAGTTAAAGGGAGCAGCAGTTTAGTTTCCAAACAAACTGCCGGGATTGTTGCCAGTTACAAAATCGTGTCTTCAATTAACAGGTGATTTTTTGAGCCACGTTGTGAACAAATGGAGGTAGATCTGAGAAATCCGCCACATGGGTTTTCTTCAGAACGGACCCATTTAGCTATACACAGGTGGATTTCGCCAAAAAATGATGGATTCTAGGAGATTTCAGGGATCCTTTGAGCACGAATTTTTCAGTTGCGGCCGGCAAAGAAATGGTTGTTTCCAGAAATTCGCCTGTGCAGAGCTGAATTTGTTTTGATTTCTTTTGATCGTGGTTTATTTAAGAAAAGAAGAATTTGATTGTAAGGGGGGTGAGAGGGAGACTGGACTGAGAGATTTCTCTCTCAGATCAAAACATTTCTGCCTGAATAATTCTGTAAATGCTCAACAGTATTGAAGAACTCCTTTTTTAATGTTGGAAAAGAAAATCAAGCGCTGGAGCTGGGGAAAACAGACTGTATGCTGCTAAAGCTTAAGAGATTTCTCTCTTGAAAGCTCAGAAATACTGCTGCTAAGGGATCGATAGTTGATGGAAGGAAAACCATAAGACTGGGTTTGGTTTACTTGCGACTTGAGACAGCTACTTGTCTGCAGCCACGACATTGTTAAACTGGTGATATTGTTAATATATGTTTGCAGTTTGTATACTTGGCAGATATTTGTGATATCTATTAGTCTTGTTATTTCTATTTCTACTTTATTTATGTTTGTCTTAATTCTCTAAAGGATTTTACAAATATACATGTCTTTGTATGATTATCGATTTTCATGTTCTCGATTTTGCTGATGTATCATGTTGTGTAACTGACGATTGATATTGTTGTTTATATGATGTGTAATGATTACTGTATGGTCTTGGTTAATGTTTAAACTTATTTAAATATTATCAAAGTGTATCCATGTAGTAATTCTATTAGCATAAATCGATTACAGGTTAATTTGCATTGCTCTTGATCAGGATAAATTGATTTATATGCTGTTTCTTTTAAACTATTTTATAAAAACAACCATTGAATCATATTCAGGTTCTTTTCTGATTCTTTGTGATTAATGTATATTTGTTAATAATGCATATTTATAACTCATTTAAACATGTTTAATTAATTTTTGATTATTTATAAGTTCAGTTAATTAAATAGATTTGGTTCATAGAGTAATTTAATTAACTCACTAATTCATTAGTAAGTAGATTAACTAGTTTAATTTGTACATTTGTAGGTATTTATTAGATTTCATTAACCAAAGTAATAGCTCTAATTTTTATCTTCTATACTTAGTTTAGTTAGACTTTCAGGCCAACAGAGCCTTTAAACCTATCGGAAACAACCATCCCAAACAGCTTGGAACCTGCTCTAAGGATCCCGGTCTGGGTTGTTTTCCCCGTTACGCGCATAGTCACATGTGCCCGTCAACAGAATGCAATCACAATTACCTTCTACTATGTCTTGATCTAAGAATGGAAAAATAAAAGTCACATCTAAATTAAAATTGCAGATAAAGGGAAATCCTGTTCACACCACTTAATGATTAACTCAACTATCTAATCTGATTGTCCTATGAATCCAAAGACATAAATTGAATATTGATCTAGGAATTCAAAATACAGAGATTGAGTTCAGCTGTTCTAGGAAATTGAAGTACAGGAATGAAATTCTGTAATCATAAAAATAAGAGACAAGCTACAAAGATTCATGGAAATGACAACTCAAAGATCTAAGGATGTATAGAGCTGTTACAGTTACCACATGAATTACATAAGAAATAATTACCTACTTAGTCAACTGTCACACTATGCCACTACAGGTATCCAAGGGATGCAATCATGACACACTGTAAATCCACACTTATTACGGCTTCCTATGAAGAAATAAAATTAACATAACATCACACAACAAAATAATTGAAAAGGCCTAATTTAACTTAGTGATCCCTGTGGAAGGTGGGCCCAGCCTTCACACAGAGATGCTGGCTGAGCACACGTAAAAAAAACCTTTAGATCAGAAGTAACTCCTTGTATTAAAAGACAGAGTGATTACACAATTCCTCCTCATAGCTAATACAATGGATTGATTATATGTTCAGCAACCCCTCGCTCAAAATAGTTCTCCATATTTATACAATGTAAATCATAACATCTTATCCTATTATGGGGCAGCCATGAATATCCCTGGTCTTCAGGAACCCTAAATAACAACAGCTGTTACAAACGTGGCAGGATGAAAAATAGGAAACATAGGAAAAATGTTAATCGCCCCAGGAGTCATGATATCTTCAGATTATGGCTACACACAAGCAACAATGCACTGTTGACCTCCAAGTCTGATGCATTCTGTTACAGCTACCTTGACACAGCTTTGTTTGGGATATTGCACTGGAACCGCATTCCTTGGGTAATGATAGGATGGATGGGGATCAACTTGAGCGATGAATGCCCATCCTTTTCGTAGCCTGTTCAACCCAATCTTCCTACAGTCCATATATCTCAAAATACCTTTATAAACCACCATATGTTAGCACATTCAGAGATATGAAGGCTTAATTATCACAATCATAAGTATTAATAAAATAAAACAATGACCAATCATACCTTGGTGGTTGGAAGAGTAGAGTGGGGGTAAAATGTTTATTTGGCATGCTCAATGGGGTAGGATAGAACACGAAGAGGTAATTAAGGGTGGTCAAAAGAGACCATTTATGGGCCCAACAATATTTGAACAACAAACTACAAACAAGAGTGCAGATAAGGTTAGTAAGCTCAAACCATTCCTGTCAAGTTGTTTGGCACTAATCTAGGAAAAGGATGCACTTGCAAAGTTAGAAGCGCTTATAGAAACGGTTTCGGAGGAAGACCCGCCAGCCAAAAAGGTTAACAGTATAAAGACAAAGTTCAAAATGGGACACGAACTCAGGATATTCACACAAATTGGTGATTATGACATGGACTATACCATCCTCAACTTGGGATCCAATGTTAACATCTTAACGCACCACACATGGGAAATAATGGGAAAGCCACCCCTAGAATGGTCCCCAATTCAATTAAGGCTTTCTAATCAAGAAAAGGTCCTTCCCATTAGAAGATTGAGTCAGGTCCAAGTGGATGTTGAAGGATTGCGCACTTTTGCAGACTTCAAGGTCATGAATATAGTAGATGATACTAACCCATATCCCGCGCTACTGGGGATCAATTGGGTGATGGGAAGTCAAACCATTATAAAATTAAAAATAAGGATCCTATCATTTGAAGATGATGAGATGAGGGTGGTTGCACCCCTCGATCCACTGGAAGGACAGAGATGCGTTGAATCGGTGTTCAACGAAGGGAAAGGTGATCACCTTGATAACATCTATAATGTCACTATCCTTAAGGAGGATTATATTAATCCTACTATGGATGGTAACTTGATATGGAGATGCACGAGTTCATGTACATCAAACTCAGGAGAGGCACTTGGGAACTGGCAAAACCGATTACATGAAGTCTCTATGAGGAGATGTGCTAGGATAACTAAGTCTGTCAGATGAGTGGGAACTCAGTTGCGATTATTGCCTACATATGAGGGACTTCCTAACTTGGCGATGTTCTTAACTGAGTTTGAAGAATTAGTAACAGAGCCACAACAATTATATGCGCTAGAATTTGTGCTAAAAGCTACACCCGTGCGATGGTGGGGTATGCACAAAAGCTCGATAACTGAATGGCCGCAGTGCAGATGGCTATTGGAAGTAAGGTTCAAAGACGAGGTCACAACTATGACACAAAGGTATACATGGTTATCAGACCCTATTGAAGACTTGGAGCAGTGTTCTGTAACATTCTCAAAATACCCACGCTATGAGTGGGTTCACCACTTCATCCATACTCTCAAAATGGCACCCAGAGGCTGGTACACATCTATGGAGCTGTGCCAAGAAACAAGAGAATGGGAAAAGGTTACTTAGAATTTCACATACACATTCCAGTTTGTAGACGAGTAGGAAACAGTTGATATTGCACTGAAGACTACTAAGGAGAATATATTCGCTGAGATCCCACTGGAGGTTGCGTATTCTCAGCCCTGCACTGTGCATTCCCACCAGTGTTGTGAGACAGTTCAGCACTGGATGACATGTTATAACCTCTCTGGAGACCCAGAGGATGATCTGACTAACATCAATATTCTAGAGTTGGAAGGATCACACAGAATAGAAGGAAGCAGCATTTCTAGTGAGCAGTTCATCAAGATGCTAAAGATCAAGAAAGTTAACATTGGGTCAGAGGACACTCCGAAATTTTCTATAACATTGGAGACTATTGGGATGAAGAGACAGTAGCCAAAATCACTAATCTATTACATGAATTCCAGGACATATTCCCGATGAAATTCAAGGAATTGAAGGGGATAGTAGGAGGTTTGGGTGAAATGAAAATTCTGCTCAGACCCAATGCCCAAACAGTAAAACAGTGCCCATACATACTAAATCTGTGCTATAAATAAAAAGTGAAAGTAGAGATGAATTGCATGCTGGAAGCAGGAATCATTGAACCTGTTGAAGAGTTGGAGTGGATAAGCCCCATAGTGATTCAAGATAAGAAGGCGACAGGCGAGGTAAGGATTTGTGTCGACCTTAGGAAGCTAAATGATGCCTGCTTACATGATCCATTCCCAACACCATTTATAGATGAAGGCTTGGAGAGTGTCAGTGGACAAGAAATGTACTCATTCACAGATGGATTTTTGGGCTACCATCAAGTCAGAATTGTGCAAGAGGACTGCCACAAGAAAACCTTCGGAACATAATGGGGATTCTACCAATACATGGTAATGCCCTTTCGCCTTAAAAATTCCCCTGCTATTTTCTCTAGAATAGTAGCTTCTTCTTTTAAATATTTCATTCATAGGTTTCTTGAAGTATATTTTGATGACTGGACGGTCTTTGGTCTAGTAAGAGACTATATTGAGAATTTGCACATGATGCTGGAAAGGTTTCGCCAGTATCAAATTGCGCTGAATTTGACAAAATGCATATTTCTCGTACCATTTGGTGTACTGCTGGGCCATTTAGTATGCCACGATGAGATCTTGGTCGATATTGCAAGGGTGACGATCATGCTGGACCTGCCACTACCCACATTGATCATACAACTCAGATCCACATTGGGCCATACTAGATATTATTGAAAATTCATAAGAGGTTATGTGGATATAACTTACCCAATGGAGAAGCTGCTCAAGAAGGATTCCAAATTCAAGTCAAACAAATACTGTCAAGGAAGTCTGGATAAGCTAAAGCACAAAATGGCCACTGCGCTAATATTATCATTCCCAGACTGGAAGGAGTTCCATGTACATGTTGATGCATCATCAATTGCGCTTGGTATAGTATTAACACAACCAGGAGAGGGCGCAATTGACCACCCAATTGCATTTGCAAGCAGGAAACTGTCAACAACAGAGAAGAAATACACCACAAGTGAAAGAGAAGGGCTTGCAATGGTCTATGCGCTACAAAATTTCAAACATTTTCTATTGGGTGGACACTTCAAAATGTTCACTGATCATTCTACGCTGAAGTACTTGGTCAATAAGCCAGTGTTAGGGGGGGGAATTGGTCGGTGGCTCCTCCTATTTCAAGAATTTTACTTTGAAGTCATTGTAATTCCAGTCCGACTGAATGTTGGTCCAGACTACTTGTCGCACATTGAAAGTGGTGAGGAACCAGACAACTTAGAGGATAATTTTCCTGATGTGCAGCTATTTGCTATCGATGTTGTTGATAAAGAACTTGATGCTATTATACACTTATTGAATACATGCTATGCACTTGAATATTATACGACATGGCAAAAGAAACAACTAGTTTTCAAGGCCACAGACTACACGCTAATCAAGGGACAACTGTATAAGTTGGGACCAAATGAAATACTACGCAGATGCGTCTTTCATCATGAAAGGTAATGGGTAATGACTAAAGCACATGCGGGTGTCTCAAGAGGACACTACATCGGGAAGGAAACAGTGCACAAGATTTTGCAAGCTGGACTCTCAGGGAAAACTATACATATGGATACAAGGAAATACTGTCATGACTGTGATAAGTGTTAAAGAACAGGGAAACCATCATGAAGTGATGAAATGCCACTTGTGCCACAAATTACACTACAAGCCTTTGATAAATGGGTGGTCGATTTTTTCGGCCCTATTATTCCTTCAGGGAAACGGATTGGTGCACGTTATATTATAATTGCTACCGATTACATGACAAAATGTAAAGAAGTGACACATGTTAAATATTGCACCGTAGCAACTGTGACAAAGTTTCTTTTTGAAAATGTGGTGACACGGTTTGCTTTCCTGAAGAACCTTATCAGCGACCAAGGTACGCAGTTTGTAAACAAACTAATTATTGAATTGATTGCATAATTCCAAATCCAACACAAGAAGACAACACCCTACTATCCTCAAGAAAATGGAATTGTTTCACCAGCCTCACCCTGCTTGATATTAGAAGTGCCTTATGTCCCTGAAGCCAGTTGACCAACTAAGAAGATGAAGAAGACACTAAACCAACGGAACTGGCGAGGCCGCGATGCCCACCACTGGCAGGAGGCCAGCAGATGCAGCTACCTGCAACTGAGCCACAAGGACAACAAACCAGAGCACAAGTTTTTGCGGCCAGAGCTCCATCGAGTGCAAAAATCCCTAATTCCTTTGGTCCCCTAGCAAAGCTACCCAAAGCCCGTTGAGCCGACCCAATTCCACCACCAACGAACACAGAGGTGACCGATGAAGAAAAGAACTTGTTGCACCCATATGTGTCACCTAGTGTCCCAGGTGCAACAAGAGTGACAGTGGACGTGTAGGAATTTCTGGAATAGTCCACCATTCCAGAAGGAATCCCATGGTCCCAGGATATAATCACCCCAAAACTTCAGGACTTGAATTTTGAAGACTATGATACTAGGAGGCAAGAGGAAATGGCCAGAAATTGATTCATGGTATCGGTGCCCGATGAACCACTGAATGCATATGTAGTTTCTGCAATGGAGTGGGTGTGCGGATTAGAGCAGTCAGGCATCTTAAACCTGCTCCATATGCCGCATTTCAGCCACACTTCCCTGGTCGGGATGTATGTCAAGCAACGTTTTCTATGCTTCCATAGAGGCTACCTTGGGCTAGACAAGCTGCATGAGGTAATGGTTGAACTGGTCTCGGCCATCATGAGTCTCCCACGGCATGGATTCGACTCGGCCCCATACCTTCCCAAGGATGGGGAAAAATGGACAAGAATGACATGAAGAGAAAGTACGAACTTGTCCACGGTGGAAAGGGATACCCCATCAGCTCTATCAATGACATTGGTGTAAGGTCCGCAAGAAAAATATTATGTAGCAAGGTTCTGCACAAGATGAGGCCTACTGAATGCACTTCCACAATAGTAGAGCTACAAGAGAAGTGCGTGCAAGGAGTGAACATTAACTCATCCCAGTTACTCGTGAATGAAATCATGGATGACGCGGTCGACGCACAGGAGATTCTCACTGTGAAGTTCCACTACTTGTGGATTTTGATTCTGATCTTGTTTATAACTTGGACTCCTCCACCATACTATCAACCCATGGAAATCCTAGTGGAGTTCCAGGGCGCACATTTCTAGAACCGTTGGGAACACAAAGACATTAAGCGAAAGGATGATACAAAGAATGCATTCTTTCTCCAAGATAAAAGACTTAGACAGATCATGCTTAAGCAGTATAGACTATTCCCTATGATGGTGGCCAAGTATCCTTTCATTAACTTCCACGAGGGGCTGTACAACATCATCTTGTATCCGCACAATGACCCCAATAAGAAGGCACTCTCGACCTTATTCATCATCAAAGATGCAGATATCGAGAGTGAAATCAAATACTGGCCGAAAGAATGGATTGGCCAAAGTGTGGAGGTGCTTGCAGAGCAGCAAGTGCACCAGGGGGATCCGCAGGAGAACCCGCCCGAGGACCACGGCAATACCAACACCCAGGAGCATCAAGATGATGCTTAGGAAGAAGAAGAAGAAGAAGAAGAAGAAGAAGAAGAATAGTGAGACCCACCCAACAATCTCGAAGAAGAAACCCCTACCGATGAGGAGGTACACACCGAAATAACCAGGAAAAGAAAGGGAAAAGAGCCCATAGAGGAAGATGCATAAGTCTCAGGAATCCCACATAGGAAAAAATAGAGGGATAATCAATGCCAAGTCAAGAACATAATAGAAGAGGATCTGACTCTTATTAGAGAGGTGGTCACAGAAATAACAGAGTCTACGTTGGGTGATATCACACACAAGAAAACCAATTGGACGACTTCGCTTAGTGCACAAGTTACTCGGCTGGAAAAGGTCGTCATATAAGTGCACGACACCGTGCAAGATGAGACCTATAGTGTAGACCCATCAGACACCTTTGCGATGGTGGTGCTGCTCCCACCCTTGAGAATAGAGATTGCCACACATGCATTTTCTAGAAATGCACCAGAAAGAGATACAAGTGTCCATAGCTTGGACACACTAACTTTGTATTTCTATAAGTTGACATTGCCAGAAATATATTCCATTTAGCATGCCATGGTTACATAGGTGAGAATCTGAGAAAATGCGGTTTCATATCAGGAAGCCAAGGCAACTAGGAAAGAAAATGCGTGCAAACAAGTCATGAAGTGCCAACAGGAAGAACTAGAAGCGCAAGCGCAGAAGTAGGATTCACTAGAAGAAGCCATAAAGGAGGAATTCTTGCAACTGTTAGATGATGAGGAAGAAGGCGAGGGAGAACCTGTGCACCAACTGAGGTAGTTATCCAAACTGGGCGCAGATCTAAAGAAATAGGTTCAGGAATTAAAGACCAACCAATAGTCAAGCACGACCCCGAAGTTATGCAACAAAGAAAACAATTGGCATATCAAGGTGTTGACTGGATTATGGAAGCCGAGCATATCTACACAAAGGCGGTGGAAGCAATTGCCACGGTATGGGAGAAACTCATTGAGGATGAGACTGTAGAGAAGCTTGTCAAGCGGGCGTAGCAAGAAGACATATAGGTAGTGGCGGTAAAGGCAAGAATTAAGAAGCTTCCAACAAAGGAGAAAATCACCAAATGCACCGAGCTCAAGCAACTCAAGGATAAGGAAATAACCCTGCGTGAGAAGGAAAACATGTGCAACAAAGAGACGACTGAGAAACAAGCTGAAACTGAAAGGGTGAGAGGGATAATTCAGCCTGTCCAGCAGAGAATCCATGAGTTCACACAAGTAGTGGCCAATGCATCATTCATACACCCTAGCTCCGACCGAGTGCAGGAACAGGAGTAGCAAGAAGAAGAAGTGTGCCTGGAGATAGAAAGGATTACTCCCATTTTTGGCCAATTCCAACAGAAGTTTGGAAGCGCAGAACGATTTGCGCCAGGAGATGCACCAGAAAATGAGCACGAAGAGGAAAAGGAAGAAGAAGAGGAAAAGGAAGATGAAGAGGGAAAGGAAGATGAAGAGGCCCAAGAAGAACAAAATGAAGAAGAGAAGGAGCAAGCAAAAGAAAAACCCATGGAAGTAGAATCTTCAAATGATGCCGAGGATGAAATTTTATAACTCAATTTTTGTAATCTAAAAAAAAAATCAACAAAGAAACAGCCGTGCAACCTCCTAGGTCCATTGCTTCGTGGCTCGAGACGAGCCACATGTGAGTGTTGGGGGCCTGTTGGGCCTATGGAAAGACCACAAGAAATAAGCTAAAATGAAGAAACGTGTAAGAATCAATCCACTATGCAAGCATAAACAAGGAAAAGGAAGCACACGACAAGAATAGAAGAAATTTGTGCAGACAAGGAAATCTGCACAGAAAAGGAAAACTACGCGGAAGAAGAAATATGCACAGAAGGAGGAATATGTGCAAAAGATGTCACCTACACGTAAAAGGGAAATTGAGCAGAAGGAATAGGTCAAAGGGTAGAGAAGTAGCACAAGTGCAGAGTAACGACCAAAAGAAACAGGACGATCATGGGTGTTGAAGTCGGCTTAAGTCGACGGATGCCACACGAGTGAACGCATGCTGTAAGTAAGGCCGTTAGTGCCTCATGCCAAGTAATGAGCACCATAGATGTAGCCTGGAGAGCAGCTGATGGTGACAATTAATGGACTTCCTATATGTAGTTGACCCTGAGTGGTCATGCAAAATAGTATAAATAGGAGGGATTCAATAGTTAGAGGGTTGGATTTTGGTGATTGTTTCTTTTATGTTGGTTATTATTGGTTGTTGTTGTTTTACTTTCAGTTGCTTTGATAGATTAGTAGTGGGAAGGTCTCTGAGGGATCAGAGTGAAGTAGTGAGACTTGAGTGGTAGAGTAGTAGGAAGTCTACAAGATGGATTTGGAGGTAGTGCAGTAGAAGAGAAGCTCTACTAGAGAGGTGCAGATGCTAGAGAGGTCGATCCAGGCTGTGTGCGGATTAGTAGATGGTAGCAGTAGTTAGGAGAAATAATATAGAGAGCATGAGAGAAAGAGAGAGTTTGAGCATAAAGCTATATCTAATACAATCTATAGTCAAATGTAGGCTAAAAGCGCCATATAATTCTCATGCCAGATGAAGAGCACCTTGTGGTTTTTCCCGGATGGGTTTCCACGTGAACTTTCCTATGTGTTGATGATTGAATATGTATGGTTTGTTATGTTTATGTTTATGTTTATGAGGAAATCCCTGTCATGGTTGAAAAAATTCTGTACTGTCAATGGAAGTATGAATGCATGAATAGGTTACTATGTGTTGCTTCTGAGTATTAGTTTATGTTTACAGCGCAATCGTTGTTGAACGTCTATTATATTGTGCCTGTCTATTAGCTTGCTCTTATATTTTGTTATATTTAAACTACTAAGGATGAATATGTGTCACATCATTAGTATTTAATAAAATATATGTGCGGTGTGCGCTATAGTTCAGCATAAATGACTCCATCCTCACAACTTGGTTGAGCTCCTTGGCTGCACGCCAAGGGACTATAATCCCTCGAAGAATCATGGAAGCATGGTTTTGACGGTTACCCATCGAAGAGATATCTTGAGTGAGACTGCACCTACTTTGCGGGCGTTGTCAATGGGGCTTGCTCTATTGGGCTCGTATCTCGGGTGTTTGTTGGGTTGACGGGCTAAGCAGAACTTGGGTTGCGCGAGTTATGAAAATTGGCCAACACATGGTCATCAACCGTTGACATTGTGCCCATTTATGAATGGTCTCCTTATGAACTTCCCACCAGTGTGATGGAGTGTCCTTCAATGCTTCTCCTAATCCCGACAAGCGCTGAGGCTCAGTTTCCCCTTCACTTCAAAATACTCAAGGAACCAAGATAGTTTTGATATTCCTTCGTATATTGGAAACTCAATTATCTCAGTCATGACATGAAGTAGAGACTGCATGATCATCCCACTTTTTTGAGTGATACTTCATGCATTTACTTTTGCCAATTATTGGGGCTTCGACCTTAACGGTCCTTAGTTTTGGAAACTCCACGATTTTGGTGCGAAGCTTGTAAGCAGAGTTGCGGCACAAAATAGTCTTAGGGGTGTCGGGGTTGGGTCAAAGCCCCTCTTTTTTTAAATAACCCATGGTTTAAACTCATGGTTTTTAAGCCCATGCTTTAAGTCCATGGTATTGTAATAGTGCACTTGTATAAATAGGCACTTATGTAAAGGATTCAGGTTAGGATTTTGAGACTTTTAATGTATGACGATTTGATGCGAAGGAAGAAAGACCTGTTTTAGGGTTTAAGGTTAAGTCCCAGCTAAGTGCGTGGACGAACTTTGCAGCTGAGTGCATGCAACACCTTTCTTCCTACACCCTCTGTGCACTCAGCTGTAGACATCATCCACGCACTGAGTTGGGACTTAACCTTCTTACAAAAACCCTCTGTGCACTTAGCTGCAGACGTTGTCCACTCACTCAGCTGGGACTTAACCTTAAACCCTAAAACAGGTCTTTCTTCCTTCGCATCAAATCGTCATACATTAAAAGTCTCAAAAGCCTAACCTGACTCCTTTACATAAGTTCCTATTTATACAAGTGCACTTACAATACCATGGAATTAAACCATGGGCTTAAAAACCATGAGTTTAAACCATGGGTTATTCACAAAAAGAGGGGCTTTGACCCAACTCCGACACCCCTAAGACTTTGTTGTGCTGCAACTCTACTTACAAGCTTCGCACCAAAACCGCAGAGTTGCCAAAACTAAGGACCTTTAAGGTCGGAACCCCAACACCAATTTTCTAGTGCATCATCAGAATCAGAGGATGTAGAACTGGCACTGTGCCAACCCAGTTCTCCATCAGTGGTAGGATGGATGTAATACTAAGAGATATTGTAAACGTGATCCCATCCTCTAACAACTTCATATTTGATAGGTTCAATATATTTCCTTCCTTCATTAGGATCCATAGGGGCGATGACTTGTATATTTTGGCTCTCAAATGTCATCAACCGCTTCTTAAAATTTAACACAGCCATGCTGTCATTGGCCCATCCAATCCTAGCAGCACGAGATAGGAGCCCCATCCATCAAGGACTTCGATTACTGTTATCAACCCAAATGGCACTTCTCCATCCGAGTGCCGACATTTCCAATGTTGGCGCACAAAAGGACATTTATGGATTGAAGGTTGCCTAAAACACTATAGATGGGCATGTTATGAAATACATTCATTATCCATCCAGCTTGCCATTTTTACCTTTGAATATGTCAATTTCTATACGTGCCTTTGCCTATATGCAACCCGTGTACATACCTGACTTTTCCTACAACATGTCGCGTACTGTACGTGAGTATTTTTTATTGCAACCCACGTACAGATCTGTATGCAGGTTTCCCTTAGAGAAAATCACGTGTCATACGTAGGTTTCCAGTGTTAATACCTGCGTACGCTTTCCTTTGACATTAAAAATAATAAATCCTGATCATTTGAGATTTGTTAAGCCCTTAACTATAACCATCTTAACTGTCTCAACCTCCTCAACCCTCAAAACTGCCTTCTTTCACTAAGTATAAATAAAGGCCTTGGGGAGGGTATTAGGGAATGATACTTGGAGAGAAAAGTTATGCTGGTGGTATCTATTCAAAAGTCTTTGGAGCAGCAGAACTCAGAATCCTTTGGTTGTAGAGGAGTCCTTGTTTCAGGCATTGGGTTGTAATCTTAACTCATTCACTATTGTTAATAAAGAGAATCCTTATTCCAAATGTGTTTTGAATGTCTTTCATGTATCATGGTTTGATGAATATTTATGATTAAGCACTCTATATATTGTCTTGTCCTATATACATGTATAAGCTTGCACTTGGAGGATTTTCTCTTTACAGGTGAAGGAGAAACATCCCTAAAAGCTTTGGAGGAGAAGCAGAGTAGAAGACTATACGCGGGTTTGTCTATTCACCTGATACGTGGGTTTCTCTCATACACAGTCGCGTATAGAGGCCTGCATACATGGGTTTCTCTCTAGGATAGTCACGTACATTACGTGAGTTTCCCTCATACACAGTTGCGTACAAGCCTGGAAATAGGGATTTTTGGGGTAGGGTTTGCTTGTCCCTGTCCTTTTGTGATTCCTGTTTGTTAGTTGGCCTTCTTTATAAACACTATGTAGTTAGTGTGATGACCTTGGTGGCCACACCTTGTCCTTTCTTGTAAAGCCCTTGGGTTTCTTTGGTTTGGATTGTCCTCTGTTTGCATTTTGAAGTAGGTTGGCCTCTTTGGGTTATAGGTTGAAGTGTTTTTGTCTAGATTAGTAATCAGAGTTTTGGGCAATGTTTTTCCCAGTCTATCTTTAGATAGTGATTGGTTTCTCACTTACCTTTGTGTGTTTTCAGTGATTTCTTGTCATTGTACTTTCCCAAGCTAGGGTTCTCAGTCTTCCCTTGTTGGTTTATTTTTGGTCTTATTAATCTGTTTGCTTCAATTTGCTTGTTTTATACAGTTGATTTGATCCAAGTATACTCAAGTTTAGTGCATTTTAGGTGCATAGTAGTCTTTGAGCGTTTTGAAAAATGAAAAGAAAACATTAGAAACTTTTGCATTTCATTTTCATATAGTAGTTTTGTTTTCAGTTTTTGAATATAATCTCAAAAATTACAAAAAATATAGTCTTAGTTTTTTTTTACAGTTATAAAAGAAAAAGAAAAACACATGTTTGCTTTATATGCATGTATGTTAGTTTTTTAGTCTATATTGCATGGCATATCATTGTTTTTGAAAAATATAAAAATAATTTGTTCTTTTGTGGTTTTCAAGTTTATATTTGAAAAATAAAGAGAATACTTTTTGCTTTTTGCATTTCATTTCTCTTTGCTTAGTCATTTTGTTTCAACTTTGAGTCAAACCACCACATAAGTTTCATGCCATTTATCCTCTGACTAAAAAACAACTTTTAAAATAAATGATATAATTTAAAATTTATTACTAAGTTTTATTTTATAGGGTCATACACCAACTAGCTCAGGCTAGACTTGTGGATTAGGGAGTTTCAACTCTCCACAAGTGTTAAAATTTCAGACGTAGTTGGCCAATCACTAGGTAAACCCTTTTGTATGTTGATTGTATCTAGGAAGCTCCTCTCAAATGGGAGTTAAGTACGAGGCTGCGTGGAGGCTTGGACTGAGGAGATAACCCTATGATTCCTTGTCAAAGTATAGACCAAGGTTTTTGCACATCTGGGGATTCTGTCTTAGAAAGGGTTTCGGGCTTTGCTACCCTGCCCATGTGTACGAACCAGGCTTGCGACTGCCCCCCCAGACTATCAATATAGTTAAGGTAGCCTTTAGTCTCTTTGACATCTAGGGTTCATACACAGGTACACCGGAAGGCTATTTCTGGTTGACCTTGGACGGGCTTGGAAGGTAACCCCGATAGAAGGTGTGGGAGGGCGGTGGGTGATTCCTCCGCTTGTGCCTAAGAATATCTACAGGGATGCCAAGTAACTGTCTATCATATTTATTCTGAAAAGAATATATTATACCTGTTTGTCTATTTGGCTTTAGGAATTTTTAGTGAGTGCTTTGTGGTTTGTCTATACTTAGTCTGCCTTCAGGTGTGTGCTTGGTACTTTTGGTTTCTTGTTGACCTCAAAATTTGTCTCCTTGTTTGAAACTATGTCTAACACCCATCTGAACATGAACCAAGAGATCCCCATGCTGGGAACTCCTTGTACTATTCCTCTCATGGGGAATGTTGGTGTTCCCTTGATGGCCACCCTGAATCTACCTGGATTCACCCTAGGGATACCGTTGTGGTTGTTTTCCACTCCAACTGCCTTGAATGCTCTTGATGCTTCTCAATTAAGCTCTTTATTTCAAGGGCATCAAAACATCTCTTCCTCTTCACCTGTAGTTAATTCTCCTACTCCTTCTACCTCATGCGGTGAAAGTACTGATACTAGTAACCGACAATATAAAAGGAGTAAAAGAAGGAGGAATAGGAAGAAGGAACATAATCAAGGGGGCACCTGTTCAACCTCTGCGGGTGATGTTGGACCCAGTCTCTCAGCCTCTGCAAGCCATGCTAGGGGCAGTCTCTCAGCCTCTGTAGTTCATGCTGAAGACAATTTTTCAGCCACTGCAAATCATGTTGACACTGTTGAAAAAACTACCCATTCAAAACACAAGCCCAGGTTTCCTTGTAAGCTTTGTGAGAGAGACCACCTTACTTATAAATGCCCTTCTATTGAAGAGGTAAGAAGAGTTTGGCGTCATGGTAATCCCATTTTTGAACAACCTATAGTTTCTCAACACCCTACTCAACCTTTGGTTGATCAAGCTGTCGAACCAATCTCAGATTTGGTCGATTCCACTCTTCTTCCGGAGAGTGATCCTGATGTGATTGAACCAATGCCATCTTTGGTCAATCCCACTCTCCCTATGGAGAGTGACTTTGATGAAGCGGTTGAATCAATTTCAGTATCGATCAATCCCACTCTTTCTTTGGAGAGTGAAGTGTCTGCTAGTCACATTTTCTTCACTGTTAGTTCAGAAATTATTGAACAATGGGGCACTGAACTCACTTTGGATCAACCCCCAACAAGCTCTCGGATTGCTTCCTTTGATTGGGATAGCCTAGTTAATCCACGCCTTCATTCTGATGCACCTTTCCAGATAAAGGTCAAAGTTGAATCATACACAATTGCTCATTGTATTGTTGATGAAGGAGCCTCAGTTAGTATCTTGTTTGCTCATGCTTGGTGAGGCATGGGATCTCCCAGCCTTGTGTCAACTGCTAGTCAGTTAATAGCATTTGATAGAAGAACTAGTATAGCCTTGGGAATTCTTTGTCAAACACACGTTACTTTGGGTGGGAAGATTTTCTTAGTTGACTTCATGTGTAATGTCCCAGTTTTGACCCCATTTGCATGATGTGTATAATGTAATTAATCATGGTGAGGAGCTCAAGGCAAAAGCCCCACCATCGATTTGGTTTTTTATGTTTCGGCAATAGGGATAATTGCCGATGGTATGTCGTGCTATAAAGCACATTATAATTCGACATCATGTAAATACGCACATCAAATAAAATAAACCCACGACCATCTACCGCAATGCAATGTTAAAATGAAAAGGGCATGGTTCCAAAGGATAAGGGGTGGGGAATGTCAAACCTTAGTCTATGGGGGAAAAACCCATGTTTCACCACCATTGTTGTTTGTCACCTTGTTGCCTCATCCAACCTTGTCAACCTCTTTAATGCTTCAGTTGGTGGTTGAAGAGTTATGGCTGAGTGGTTGAGGGCATTTATTACTGGAGAAAACGTGGGTAAAGAGGCAAGCAATTACTCCATCTTCCCCACGAATCCATTCTTCCCATGGTCGGTGGTTTTTCACGTCCGGTTGCTCACCCTCACGCACAGGTTGCTCTTCCTCACGCAGAGGTTTGTTCGTCCTCCCTATGGCCTGTTGATTCACGCGCAGAGAGTGAGGCTATTTCCCCTCACGTACAGGCGGGAATCCTCATGCAGAAATCGGGTATGTCTTTCCTGTGCATTTTTCTGTTGGGTGCGAGCTTTTCCTCATGCATAGACCGTTGAGGTCAATTTTCCCATGAGAGAGCCGTGCTCACTGTTTTTGTTTTGGGGCTGTGGTCTTCCCTACGTTTTGTTGGCGGTGGTGCTTGAATTCGTTTTGGGCCACTGTGGATTTCCAATTGTTGGTTGAATTTCCCTCTGTCCACGCTGAGAGCTGGCCTCTCCTCTATTTGTGGACTGTGTGATGTTGCCCAGCCATTCCATTGAGGAATTGTGAGTGCTGTTGGATGAATTTCCCTGTTTTGGGACTGTGGTTTGTTGTTATCCTTCATTGTGAAATTGGGTTGCAGCTGAGTTGTTTTGGCCACGTTAGGGCCAAAACCAACTCTGAGATGCCTTGTGGGCTTGAGCGGTGCTCATTGTTTGCTTGGGATTATCCCCGGTTGTGTTACCTTATTCACAGGGCTGTGAAGGGTTGTTGGGCTACTGGTATGCAATGGTTGTCCCTTGGGATGTGCTGGCTTGGCCAATCTGTGAAGGCCTATTATACCCAACTCTGGTGGTTTGATGTTGTGTCCCCTTGGCTATGTGCAAGCCGACAATTGACCCTTATCCTGAAGGAATCATGCCCAGCTCGGGGGTGGCAGCGTTGCTGAGAGATTGATGAGCAAGCTGGCCTATGGTTGGGTGGAACGTTGCAGCGACGTAGCTGGTTGCGGGATTCTTCATCAAAAGATAAGTTCTGATGTCTGTTTCATCTCTGCAAATTACATTGATGTTTAATGAATTATGTTGAATGCTGGAATGTATATGTATGTTTGCTTCCACTGTATGAACAAAGAATTATGCATCTGTGTATTTGTATGTTTATGCATCTCTGTTATGCATGTTTAAGCTTGCAATTTCAGCATTGATGACTTTCATTGTTTTTCATGGGGATGTTTGCCCGGTCGTGTTTTGATGTGTTGGTCGCTTCCTCTTTGCCGGTTGAGGGACGGGGACGTGACATCATGGTGATAGAAGACCCTTTGGACTTTAATATGCTCCTTGGATGTGATTATGTCTATGCCGTGCAAGCTGTGGTGTCAACATTCTTTCATGTGATGTACTTTAATCATGGCGAAGAAATTTTCACTATTGATCAGTTGGATTTTCTTGATCTGTCTCCTGACCCAACAAGAGACCAGGTATTTCCTTTATTAATTCCCAGTGTTTATGTAGACACTACCCCGCCACAGGTGAGCTATGTGGCCTCTTATCCTTTGCATTCAATTGCTACTGAGAAGCAGCCTCTGTTTTCATGCTTACCTTCTCGGGACTTGGTCCCAACGGTTGACCAGGAAAGTCATCCAATATAGATTGTGGGGCCTAATCTCCACTCTGTCAATCCATTTGAAAGTTTAGACATGTGTCCTATCTCGGATGATCTCCTTCCTTCAGATGAATTCTTCCTAGAGTCTTTGATACAATTTGACCTTCTTTTGGATGTGGGTTCAGTTGTGACTAAGTCTAACCCTGATTTTCTTAGTAAGCCTGATTTTCCCATGGATCAGTCTTCTTATGTTGGTCTTGTTGAGTTTTTGGACTCTCCCTTCGAAAAACAAGTCAGTGATTCTGACGAGTTTGATTTTTCTTATGAATTTTTCAACTCATGTGATATTGAATTTGTTCCTGCAGAATCTATATCCATTGTTGATTTTTTCTCTCCTTCTGAGGTCGATATTATTGATTATAAACCCCCAGATATTGGCACTATAGAGTCCTCTTTCATTGATTCTGACTTGACTACATCTTTTGTAGAAGAGAGCAAAGCCACATGTGTTTCTGCCAAAGTAACCCGCATCAGATCTTTTCTTCTGAATATGATCCTGATGTTGTTGTTTCTTGGAGAAAGGATTTGTAGTTGGATTCACAACTGTTTACTAGCCTCGTCTTGTTGTTCAAGTTGTAAATTCATTTACATGTTCCCTGCTCATGCTTATGAGCCTGATGCTGACTTCCATTCTTTTAGCTCAGTGTATAAGTGCTTATCTTTGTTCTCATTGTTGCTAAGACTTGTATCATTTTTCCTTTGCAACTTGACACCTTTTACCTTGAGGAGACATTCCTTGAGTGTCCTTATCTTGCTCACTTTCCTTGCATTATGCATAGGTTTGTTCCTTGTGCTTGTAACTAGTTTCGCTTGTCTATGACACTCATCTCCTCGCATTTAGAGCATTCTTTTTGCTCTCCTTCGAGCTCGTTAAAAATAGTAAGGAGGTCACGAGTTGACTTTTTCGGACTCGTTAAAACTTCACGGGAAATATTTGGAGTTTCTTTAGGCCCAGGTCTGACTCCTTAAAATAGAATTGACTACAGAGTTAACTTGTCCGTTCAAGCTCATTAAGAATATGTGAATGGGCATCCGCATTGGTGGTTCGGACCATGCGAAATAATACGAGAAATGATCCCTCTCTTTTCTATTTGAATTGAGAAGAGTATTCTCAGGCATAGGTTTATCACTTTTTCGGACCCGAGGGACTAAATTTACGCAAAAGGAACTCCTGATATGAGCTTAGTTTTCTCTTTTTCGTGCTTTGGACCTAAACATGAAAAATATTCCGAGTGTACTTTGTCTCTTTGTCATGCTCGTTAAACACTAAAGAACAAAGCAACAAGTTTATTGTTGTAAGCCCCATTTCTTGTACTCAAATGGATCTTTTCGAGTGATCTTGCTTTCCTTCACACTCGTAAAACTCAAGCTATTCATGCTATTATGGAAGGAGTGTTGGGTAGGTGGTAATTTAACCTTTTTCGGACCTCCCTGACTAAGTACGAAAAAGGTTCACATTTTTCTTCTACAGAAGTTAAGAGGGTTCTTCTGTGGTATGTTTTATATTTTTTCAGCCTCAAGAGACTAAATTGGATGAAAAAGGACCCCCTTGGAGTCTTCTTTGGAGTTTTCAGACTCTCTAAATGTGAAAACACCAATTGAGCATGTACTAGTTTGGGCTCATTAAATCCACGAATCAGTGACACTATCAAGCATTATTTTTTTTTCTCTTTAAGCTTGTTAAAAAATGAAGAGAGATCCAAGTTGACTTTCCTGGACTCGTTAAAATTTAACAGGGATGGTAAGGAAGAAGTTTTCTCTTGTTTTCAGTTAGTGGCAGCATGTCATCCTTGAATGTAGCACTCTCTATTTTTTCCGATACCCATGTCTTAATGTTCAATTTTAGTTCAACTATTACTTCGAGTTTATTACTCCTCCTCTTGTCCATTATACCTGGCGAATCTGATCATGTCTCCTACATATCAGATAAGTCTAGTCATTCTATATATAAAGTTAAAATATGCCTTGGGTCATCTCTGTGTCGTGCTCACTATTCAAGGACTCAACCCAATGTTTTGATCTTTATCCTGATCCTATCATTGTTATATATTTTATCTATTGTGTCTCCTTTCCTTTGCCCAGTTCCTAGTCACTCTTGTGATCCGTTGGAGGATCTATTTCCTTCCTTATCATAGCATGGTTCCGTTTCAGTACTTCCTGATGATGGAGTTTTGACGATAGTACCTTAGGATTCACTTCCATCATTGGTGAATTCCTTTAGTTCAGTTGTCGATTATCACCTATTGACTGACAAAATGTTGAATCCTTTCCATGTTCGACATCAGTTTACATTTATTCACATGGCTTGGACTGTACTCATTATTTGGGATTGTTTATGAAGACCTTAGTTCCTCACCTATGGACTAAGTTGCGTAAGATTATGTTCCATTTATGTACACAACTTACAGATCTTTGAAGACTCATCATTATTGTATATTGTGGCTTCGCTCCACCTTTGTAATATACGTGGTCTTGTACCCGTATCATATGATGTACTCAAATATTGTAAAGGAGCTAGTGCTCCAGTATATTGAACATAGCATCCTCAGATACGACTTTGTATATGACATTATTATGTATTTGTTTCAGGTACTACCTTTACTCCATTGGATTTCTGAGTTCTCCAAATATAAAGATTATAATGTATTTTGGCCATTGCTTCCCTCTGACCTCACACATTAGGGGGCATCTGTTATCAACCCAAATGGAACTTCTCTATCTGAGTGCCGACATTTCCTATGTTGGCGCACAAAGGGACAATTATGGATTCAAGGTTGCCTAAAACACTATAGATGGGCATGTTATGAAATACATTAACTATCCATCCAGCTTGCCATTTTTACCTTTGAATATGTCAATTTCTATACGTGTCTTTGCCTATATGAAACCCGTGTACATACATGACTTTTCCTACAGCATGTCATATATTGTACGCAAGTATTTGTTATTGCAACCCACGTACAGATCTGTATGCGGGTTTCCCTTAGAGCAACTCGCATGTCATACGCGGGTTTCTAGTATCAATACCCATGTATGCTTTCCTTTGACATTAAAAATAATAAATCGTGATTATTTGAGATTTGTTAAGCCCTTAACTATAACCATCTTAATTTTCTCAACCTCCTCAACCCTCGAAACTGCCTTATTTCACTAAGTATAAATAAAGGCCTTGGGGAGGGTATTAGGGAATGATACTTGGAGAGCAAAGTTATGCTGGTGGTATCTATTCAGAAGTCTTTGGAGCAGCAGAACTCAGAATCCTTTGGTTGTAGAGGAGTCCTTGTTTCAGGCATTGGGTTGTAATCTTAACTCATTCACTATTGTTAATAAAGGGAATCCTTATTCCAAATGTGTTTTGAATGTCTTTCATGTATCATGGTTTGATGAATATTTATGATTAAGCACTCTATATATTGTTTATCTAACCTATCCTATATACATGTATAAGCTTTCACTTGGAGGAATTTCTCTTTACAGGTGAAGGAGAAACATCCTTGAAATCTTTGGAGGATAAGCAGAGTGGAAGAAGACAAAGCTAGGATCAACCTTCGTGAATCGGGTGAGTCTATCCTATCTTCTTGTTTCCTTTCTGTACTCTAAAGTTGATTGCTTGCTAGTTTTAAGAGTATGTTGGTAACCCCAGACCTTCAATTATAAGGTGTTTATTCATGTACAACAATTACATCATAATCAACATGAGTCCTCATACCTTTGACATCTACAACCAGATTCGACACACGACCGATTGGTTGAACTTTGGCCTGATTAGGCAATCTCAACTATATTGGGGACCAACCAAGTTTTGGCTCCCCCATCTTCTTCCACATCTGTTTCATCAGGATATTCACATATGACCCAAGATCTAGGATAATTGAATCAACTTCCTAGTCCCAAATTTGGATGTTCATCCGCATTTCCTTCCCTGTCTTTTTCTTCTGTAAATAATTTACCGCAGAGTCTTGTAACTCTCTATATGGACAGTGTAGCAATTTATCGATCTCAACCAAAGAATTGGGATATTTTTCCAGGGATAAACAAGTCTCTAAGAACTATTGTAAGGTACCATACTGTCGCGATGGTCCATCTTCTAACGAAGAATCAAAATCAGAAGGCATGCCAAAGATAGGTGTCTTACCAGGATTTCTTCCAAGCGCCTCACTGTTGGGCCCAGAAATGGCCCTTTTTGACCACCCTTATTCAGTCCTTTTTTCCCTATCCTACCCCATTGAGTATCCCAAATAAATGTGTTACCCTCACTCTACTCTTCAATCCACCAAGGTATGAATGGTTATTGTCTTATTTTATTAATACTTATGATTGTGGTAATTAAAGCTTTATATCTCTGAATATGCTAACATATGATGGTTTATAAAGGTATTTTGAGATATATAGACTGCAGGATGATCGGGATAAACATGCTATGAAAAGGATGGGCATTCATCGCTCAACATGATCGCCATCCATCCTACCATTTCCCAAGGAATGCGGTCATAGTGTATTATCCTAGGCAAAGTTGTACAAAGATAGCTACAATAGAATGCGTCATATTTGGAGGTCAACAGTGCATTACTGATCGTGTATAGCTGTGATATGAAGATATCATTAATCCTGGGTCGATTAACAGTTAACCTTGAGTCAGGATTGAGTCAAAGGTGGTTTAGGTCTAGCACATGGTTTGGGCACATGGTTTGTTGTAGCCCATGGTATTGTCCTATGGTATTGCATGTGATTAAGCCTTTATAAGGCTTGAGGAGGCTCCATTGTAAAGTGGCCTGGAGGTGAGCGGTGGCTAGTTCATTTGGCACGGATGGCCGGTTTTGGGCATGTAATGAAGATCTTCATTGGTGTTGGTTTTCCCCGCATGGGGTTTCTAGGGTATATATTGTGTCTATGTTAATGTTGCTCATGTCTATTTTATTTTTGGCTCATAATTATATTGTATTGCTCGTTTTAACCTAAGAAGTGGTATCAGAGCCATGGTTTGGCTTGGCTATGCTCGTTGGTGTTTCTATGTGCCTATGCTATGGAAAATATTGTGTGTGCAGTGAGATTGAAGTTGCTAGCCCATGGTAGAACATGACAAGTAGACGAGCAATAAAGCAAGAGGATGAAGAAATAGATGGTGATGGTGTAGTCATCATGAAGACACATGAAAAAAAAATGTAATGGAGCATTTTTCATGTTAATGGGCATATGGCTGTAAGACCTGGTAAGGCATGCATACCCCTGGTAACTCACCGGTAAAGTTGGGAGATAGACCTAGGTGATAGGGGGGTGTATGTGACATTCCTCGGTAAAACTTTGAGGAGGGTTGGTGATTACTCCAATTCAAGTTTAAAGGGGGGATTGTTAGGGTTAACCTTGACTCGGGATTGAGTCAAAGGTGGTTTAGGTCTAGCACATGGTTTGGGCACATGGTTTGTTGTAGCCCATGGTATTGTACTATGGTATTGCATGTGATTAAGCCTTTATAAGGCTTGAGGAGGCTCCATTGTAAAGTGGCATGGAGGTGAGCAGTGGCTAGTTCATTTGGCCCGGATGGCCGATTTTGGGCATGTAATGAAGATCTTCATTGGTGTCGTTTTTCCCCGCATGGGGTTTCCAGGGTATATTGTGTGTCTATCTTGAATGTTGCTTGCAATGTTTATTTTCTTGCATATTTTTATTTAATGATTCTTGTTTTTTAACCTAACATAGCTGTGATATGAAGATATCATTACTCCTGGGTCGATTAACATTTTCCCTATATTTCTTATCTTTCATCTTGCCATGTTTGTAACAGCTGTTGTAATTTAGGGTGCCTGAAGATCAGAGATGTTCATGGCTACCCAATAATAGGGATAGTATATTATGATTTACATTGTATCAATATGGAGAACTGTTTTGAGCCAAGGGTTGAACCCGTAGCCAATTCATTGTATTAGCTGTGTCTGAGAGTTGTGTAATCGATCTGCCTTTTTAATACAAAGAGTTACTTCAAATCTAAGGGTTTTTAACGTGTGTTCATCCAGCATCTCTGTGTGAAGGCTGGGCCCGCCTTCCTATAGGGATTGCTGAGTTAGATTAGGAATTTTATTTATTCTGTCATGTGATGTTATGTTTAATTTAATTTCTCCATAGGAAGCTGTGACAGTTGTGGATTGACAGTGTGTTATTCATTGCGTCTCTTGGAAAGCTGTAGTGGCATGCTTAAACACTCGATTGTGTAGATAATATTTATTATGAAATTGTGTGGTAGCTGAACAGCCTTGTCCATCCCCAGATCCGTTAATTATTATTTCCATAGATCCTTGCAAGTTGTTCCTTTGTTTTCATAATCGTAGAACTTTATTCTTGTACCTTGAATTCCTAGATTAGTTGAACTCAATTTCTGTAACTTGAATTTCTAGAAATACCTAATTCCAATTTCTGTCTTTTGAATTTCTAGAGTAATTAAATCAAGATAGTTGGGTGAATCATTAGATGGATTGATAAACAAGACTTCATTTTCTGCAAAAGTAATTTAGATATGAATTCATGAAGCTTTCAATTTCTAGATCAAGAAAAACATAAGGTAATTGTGACTGTATCTTTTAGAAGGTAAACTAGATTAAGTGGATTCTTGGGATGAGCATAGCTAAACAAAGAATAGGATTGTTCATTTGTCACAATTAAGTGTTTAAGCATATATTGTGCATGTTATCCTTGAAATATAAGACTTCCCTGGGTTGACAATAAATATTGCACACTCTGTATGTTAGCTGCAATTCACTTGCATATTGGGTGCCCAACATTTTGGCGCCGTTGCCGGGGAAGGATAAAAATGAAACACTATCATTAGTTGCATCCTGTAATTGTTTCTATACAATCTCTTTTAAATTTTCGTTGGAATGATTTGGGTTGTATGGATACAAGAAGGGTAAAGTGTGATCATCTTCCAACTCCCAAAACCCCACAAAATACTAACAGTGCAGGTGGTGAAGGTCGTGGTCGAGGTCCACAATTGGGCAGAAGAACATTCATTGATGATCTTGTTGACAAAACTGATTCTTCTACCAGGGATTTCTATCAAGAAAAACCTATCAAAAGAAGCCCTGCTTATCCTGGAGTGTCAACGTTAGGATCTACAGTGGAGAACACACGAGTAGCCACGACATCCTCAAATACCCTTGCAGAGGAGGACAAGGTTGGTAGAGCATGTTCTGTTGATCAAAGTCCAATCTATCACATTTACGAAAAGGTTGTAACTGAAGAGGAGTGGACACACAGTTCCGTTAGAAAATTTTTGATAAGTGGAAGAACGAAGAGAAGAGAGAAGAGAAGAACGAAGAGAAGAACAAAGAGGAGAAAAAAGAAGAAGGAATGAGTAACAGACATGAATCAAACGAGGAAGAGGTGATGGGAGAAAACCATCATCTTGGAGATCTTTCCCTGCCTGAAGGAATGGTGGCTACACTTCAGTTCCCAATTCAACAGCCGGAAGGGACAGCCCCTATGAAAAATATATCGCCATCGGTGTTGCCTCACTTTCATGGAAAAGTGGCAAAGGATCCAGATGAATTTCTTTTCGAGTTTGATATCCTCTATAGCAGCTACAACTAAATCACTGATGAACTAAAGATGAAGCTCTTCCCTACCACTCTGAAGGACAATGCATTATGCTGGTTCATGAGCCTAGGAGGTGGAACCATTACTAATTGGGATAGGATGAAACAGGTGTTCCTAGAGAAATATCAAGAATATTGCAACACCAAGGACAAGAGATAAGAATTGTTTAAAATGGTGCAGAAGGAGGATGAAAGTATGGAAGCTTTTGTAGAGATGTTTTTATACAATGTGCAAAGAGTTGGACAGACGAACATGGGGTTAGATGTGCTCAAGATAATCCTGCTTCACATGATTAGGGATGACCGCCTAGATATGTTAATTTTGTTAGGAAAGGGGGATATCTCTATGGAGTCTTTCGAGAACATTGTGGATTTATGTAAAAGATACTCTAGGGGATCTTCCAGGAATAATAGGCAGGACAAACGGGATAAGCTAGAACGTGATGTCTTTGACAGAACTCAGAAGTCATCCAATGGAGGAGCCACCTGTGCAGAGATAGGAAAAATACTTGAAAATTTTGAAATAGAAATGATGAGCTCTGTCTCCTCGAAAATCGATGTCCTGAGGGAAAAGCAAAAGCAGGTAGTAGAGGATCTCACACTAGGTGTGTTCTGCTCTCAATGTAGAAAGAACCACCCTCTCAAGGAGTGCCCGCTCGACAAGGTAGAAGTGTGCCAGCTATGTGAGATGAACCATGACACAAAAGAATTCCCGTCACTTCCCCAAGTGAAGTTTTTTCTTCAGGCATCAACTCTAGAGGTGGAACCGGCATGCTTCATTGCACCAAAGAAGCCTTGGCATCCTCGAAACCAAGGTATGACTCCAGAATCGTTTCCATTTTTGAATAACATGAATTATTGGAATAATATGCAAAACGTGAGTACACAATTACCTTCATCATATTCTCAATGGAACCCCTCTCAACCTTCAATGCAAAATTATAACTCTTGGAACCCCTGGGTTCAGCCACCACTGGAATTTCAATCCAGGAAACCAGTTTCTTCAACAACCTCCACATCAATAGCAACCATAGCCTCCTCAATATCCTCAATATCCTCAATATCCCCAATATCCTCATCAGCAGTCGCAGCTACAGTTGTAGAACAATTATGCCCCTAATATACCGATACGACCTTAGCTGCCTGCTCAACCTAATCCTAATCCAAACAATAAAACAGTCCATCAATTTGAGACTGTCAACATGCCTGCCTACTCCCTTTCTCCTGTGCCTTGTAACGATATTCGCTTACGATCAGGAAAAATAGTAGAGCTTGTAATCATTGAAGATGTTCCATCCCCTGTACATGAAGAAGGGGTGAATCCACAACATCTATCTAATACGACCCCCATCATTGAAGATGCTGAGCATCCCACTAATGGGTTGGCTGAAATACAACATGATATATCTAGTGATACACAACCTACCTAGGTAATTAGGAAACCACCGTATCCTGAGAGATTAATGCGACCAAGGGTAGGGGGACAACCTCAGTTTAAACTCTTAGGAGAGTTAAATAATATTTATGTTAAAATTCCCCTCCTTCAAGCTCTTCAAGATGTGCCTATCTATGCTAGAACTATTCGGGATCTGTGCACAAAGAAACCAGGAAGGAAACCCAGAGATCCTTCCACTATTCATGTCATATGGAAATTATCTGCATTGATAATGGGAAAAGCCCTTTTGGCTAAATATGAGGATCCTGGGAATCCCACTATTACTGTGTATATTGGGCATACACAGATACCCAAGGTACTGGTAGATTTAGGAGTGACGATTAATGTCATGACAATTGAAACTGTAAGAAAACTTGGGCTCACTAATCTTAGGCCAACTCCCACCGTTTTAGAACTGGGAGATAGATCCACCATTAAACCTGGAGGAATTTTGGATGATCTTGTCATCTCAGTTGATTCTTCGGAGTACCCTGTTGACTTCTTGGTTTTACAACCTAAGTTGCAGCTAGGAGGACACCCATTGATCCTGGGAAGGCCTTGGTTAGCCACGGCTGATGCTTGCATCAGCTGTCAATCTGGGTTTATGACCATATCAGATGGCATTGAGACAAAGAACCTCACTCTCTACCCTCCAGCTCGGTCGAGCCTAGAAGTTGAAACTTCTTTATGGATGGAGCCAGAGGAAGAAGAAGGCGTTCAGCCATTATTAACTGTAGGGAAGGCCTTAAGTTTTAAATATGAAACTGAAGGCGATGCCATTAATAATTTCATCACTGAACCCACCTTAGTCAATAAATAAGTTTATCAAATCCTGAACATTACTCTAGGTAAGGAAGAACAAGAAAATATCACAGAAGAAGCACTAGTAGGTGACACACATATAATCCCAGTATTGAAAAATTCGAAAAGCATTCCTATCAAAATAGAGTCTCGAAAAACCCTAAATATTAATCCTTGTCTCTATTTAGATGAATAGAAGCGCCTGATCAGTCTCCTAAAATAACACAAGGGGGCATTTACCTGGGAGTACATAGACATGAGGGGTATTCCCTATAATCTGTGCACCCATCTTATTTACATTAAAAGTGACTCCCAGCCTATGTCCCAGCCTCAATGACAAATGAACCCCAACCTTAGGGACACAGTGAAGGAAGAAATTCAAAAGCTCTTGGAGGCAATATTTATATATCCTATTTCAGACAGCGAGTGGGTGTCCCCGCTCGTAATTGTACCCAATAAAAATGGTAAATGGAGAGTCTGTGTGGACTATAGAGAGCTGAACAAGGCAACACAAAAAGATAATTTTCCCTTTCCTTTTATCGATTAGGTACTTGACACCTTATCTGGAAAGAAGTTCTTCTCCTTCCTAGATGGGTTTAGTGGGTACAATCAGATCCAGATTGCTCCTGAAGACCAGGATAAAAATACCTTCACCTGCCCCTGGGGAACATTTGCTTACAGAGTACTTCCCTTTGGTTTATGTAATGCACCAGCAACATTTCAAAGAGCTGTAATTGACATATTTTCAGAATTAGTTAATGACAGTATGGAAATATTTACGGATGATTTCACTCCTTATGGCAAGTATTTTGAAGAAGCACTGGAAAATTTGAAAAAGGTTTTAACTGGCTATGAACAGACACAACTCTCTTTAAGCACTGAAAAGTGCCATATGATGATGAGTGAAGGAGTAGTATTGGGGCACTTCATCTCTGCTGATGGCATTCAGGTGGATCCTTCAAAAATCAAGGCAATAAAAGATATACCTACTCCTGCAACTCAAAAAGAGGTGCATTAGAGGAAATTTCAACTCAAAATGGGCCTTTTAACTTTTATTCAAATTCCATGTCATCATGTGTTAGCCAATGAAATTGCTTTAAATTTGAAATACCGTATAGGTCTTAAAGACTTTTTTAATATAAATTTGGGGATAGGTATCATAAAAAAAACTACTTTTTTTGTTTGTATTTTTGACATATCTCCCTGTGTTTTTACTCAAATTTCGATCGAGAAAGCTCGTTGGATGCGGAATTTAATTCCGCATCCAACGAGTACCCACTCGGCATACTTTTGACGGACCTCGCTACCCCAAAAACAAGAAATACTTGAAAAAACGGAATGATGACATCATCATTCTATTTTTTCAAGTATTTCTTGTTTTTGGGGTAGCAGGGTCTGTCAAAAGTATGCCAAGTGGGTACTCGTTGGATGCGGAATTTAATTCCGCATCCAACGAGCTCTCCCGATCGAAATTTGAGTAAAAACACAGGGAGATATGTCAAAAATACAAACAAAAAAGTAGTTTTTATATTTTCTTCCTCCAAAATTAATAAATATTATTTTATTATTTTAACTATTATTTTATTAGTTCATTTTAGGAGGCCCATTTTGAGTTGAAATTTCCTCTAATGCAAAGTTTCCTAGGACATGTTGGATACTACCAAATATTTATAGAAAATTTTTCCAAACTAGCTTCTCCTTTGTTTTCACTGTTAATGAAGGATGTGTAGTTTGTTTGGAATGAAGCATGCCAGAAAATGTTTGTTAATCTTGAGGAGAAGCTATCCACAACTCCTATCTTAAGAGGACCCGATTGGACCCTACCCTTCTACATTTCTTCAGATGCTTCAGATACTGTTATTGGAGTAGTCCTAGGTCAGTAGGATGGCCAAGTACCTTATGCAATTTATTATATTAGTCAAAACTTAGCCCCTGCTGAACTTAATTATACTGTCACTGAGAAGGAGTTCCTAGCTATTGTTTACTCCATTAACAAATTTTGACATTACATTACTGGATATCCTACATTTGTGCACACTGACCACTGTTCCATTAAATATCTCATGAATAAACCTGTTACTAATGCTAGAGTGACTAGATGGCTCTTATTACATGAATTTGATATTACCATCATAGATAAACCTAGAAAAGAAAATGTTGTCGCTGATTTTTTTATCTCATTTCACTAACAGTGATGATAATTTTCCTATTGAGGACTCTTTTCTAGATGAACATTTATATGCAGTTTCAACTCATTCTCCTTGGTATGCAGATGTTGATAATTACTTGGTTGCAGGAAAGCTTCCAGCACATATTTCCAAAAGAGAAAAGAGAAAAATCATCCAGCAAAGTGCCAGGGATTGTTGGGTAAATGGTCACCTCTTTTACAGAGGTCCTGATCTTGAAATCAAAAGATGTGTAAGGGAAGATGAAATCTTTCATATACTGAAGGTCTGCCATGATGAACCTTGTGGGGGACATTTTTTAGACAGAAGAACAGGACACAAAGCACCGAGGATGGGCTATTATTGGCCTACTCTTTTTAGGGATGCAAAAATATATGTTCAGTCTTGTGATAGCTGCCAAATGATGGGTCATCCAAATAGATTACATCAAATTCCTCTACAAACACAATCAGTAATTGAACCCTTTGATAGATGGGCTCTAGATTTTATTGGTCCTATTATCCCTCATTCCAAACAGAAAGTCTACATCTTGGTCTCTACTAATTATATGACAAAATCGGTAGAAGATATAGCTCTGGTGAAGGCTAATGACCAGGCTGTGATTGACTTCCTGTACAGTGAAATATTTACCCATTTTGGGGTACCTAAGGAAGTAGTTATTGATGGAGGATTGCAGTTTATGTCGCATCAATTTGAAGCTCTACTATGAAAGTATCATGTTCAACATCGGGTAGCTTCACCTTACCATCCCCAAGCCAATGGCCAGGTGGAAAGCACTAACAAATTCATTGAAGCTATCCTCGCCAAGACGGTTAAGAGCCATCATAGAGATTGGGCTGAAGGACTTCCAAAAGCATTATGGGCATATCATACCACTTGGCGTAACACCATAGGTTTCTCTCCTTATGACTTAGTGTATGGGAAAAGTTCCATCTTCCCAATTGAATTCAAAATCAAGACCTTGAAGACGGCCATAGAGGTAAACCTGGATGTAACTGAAGCGCAGAAAAGAAGATTGAATCAACTGAATGAACTGGACAAGAATCGGTTATCTACAGTGGACCAAACAGTGTTAATTCAACAACAGAGATCCAATTGGCATGACTGATTCATCAAAAAGAAGGTCTTATGTGAGGGAGACTAGGCACTATTATACAATTCCATATTCAAAAGAGATTTCAAGTGAAAATTATGCACAAGATGGTTGGGCCCATACCTAGTAGATAGGGTATTTGATAACGACACAGTCTTCCTGGTAACTATCGATGAAAACCATGCACCATTATTTGCCAATGGTCACAGGCTGCGACTGTACCATAAACCCATTTCAAAGGATGCATTTATCTCACAAATTGCCACTGATCCATATTACCAGCTAGCACAAGGGTAGGCATTTTTCTCTGCCTCTGTTAATCCTTAATTGATCACCGTAAATCACATATGAATCATTGTACATAAATAAATGTTGTTTTGTTTTTGGTTATTTTATCTTTTCTTTTGCACTTGATCTATTTTTCTATTTTTTTTTCTAAAATGTGTAGGAAAGCACCCAAGAGTGGTGGTCATATCAAGCCTATCGACCAAAGTCATTTTTCTGTGACTTCTTACATGAAATTTTTTTTCCCATTAAATAAATTTGTTGTAGTTGAGACACCCATTTTCCGGCAGCTGCAACACTTTTTTTCGGCAGCTACAACACCATTTTTTTGGTAGCTACAACACCTTTTTTTGGCAACTGCAACACTGTTCCCGGTAGCTGCAACACCATTCATGGCAGCTGCAACACCGTTTTCGGTAGCTGCAACACCATGCAACTCTGCCTTTTCTTGTTTCCACTGCTGCGACCCTATTTTACTTTTTCCCACACATTTTGTTTTGTGCAGCTGTACCATAGTCACTTTTCGCCAGTTAACATTCTTTTAGCCATTTTTTGGCAGCTATGACACCCTTTTTCTGGCAGCTACGACATCTTTTCCGGCAGCTGCAACTCCACTACATTTAGCTGATTTTTCTATCATTGAACACCGCGCCTCTGCTTTGATTTCTTTATGGCCTATGGCTAGGACTCCTGTGTTATTCGCAGATCTTTTTGCGAAATAGAAACTCCTCTAGATATGGCTCCAATTTTTTATGCCAGCAATTTGACTCATAATGTAATATTCATCATATTTCCGACCATTTTTGGGATAAAATTTCAAATAATCCAATGCGCTGAAACTTTCTGAATTTGCCTAACTGTCCTCTTAGCTGTCCATGCATACTCTGTGCTATAACGTTCATTGTCGAAATCTGTAATATAATTATGAAGACAAAAACATGGGTATTCTGGCTCGTTATGAACCTTCAAACACACGAGAACTTAGAAGAAATGTTCCAGTCTTCACTATCTTTCAAACCGCTGATTGGATGGATTTTTTTTAACGCCTGAATGGATTTCACCATGAAGCAGCTTTACAATTTGATTTGAATCTTACAAAAACCCATTCAGAGGTTTGGGGATTGGGTATTGAAGTTTTTGAAGCCATAATGGCTGAAGTCACTGGTCTTCCTTAGGTAGGAAGAACTTGGTTCAAACATTGAACCCCCGCTGCCGTAGCAGTACAAGATTTTCTAATGGAAGGGGAGCAGGTTCAAACGATGCAAAGAGGGATAGTGCTATAATAATTTCCATAGCCATGGAATCAAGTCACTATTTTTCTCAAGAAATACATCACCTACGAAGGTAGGTTCCAAACAGTCTATCATTCTGTATTCCCTTTGCTCTCTCATCTCCATCACATGGTTTTGTTAAATATTCCATATTATTTGCTTAATGATTTACATCACATGGCGGGGTTTGTTTGAGTTTCCAAACATCCACTCTCCTCACTGACCCACCATGGCCTCATTAAATTAATAATCTTAAGGACCCTTGCACAACACAATATAACCTGGGAGAAATTTACAGTCCAAGTTCAGGAACCCGTTCCTTTTCCCGGTATTCCAATAGAAGAAGAGCAGGTCCATCCATAGTTGGGGGGGAATGAATAACAACAGGAGGCTCAGAGCCCCTCCAATGTAGTTGGGGGGGGAGATGAAACTAGATCAGAGGATCAGATAGGGGCACAAGTAGAACATTTGGGAGAAGATGTACATGAAAACCCTGTGGAAGAACTAAATAGTAGGGCATCTCTGACAGCAGAGGGTGAAACTGGAGCATCATTAGATGCTGTGACAGTTGAACCTAAATATGACAGAGCCATGGAAATAGAAGAAAACATTGAGATGGTGATCATTGAATCCTCACCTGAATGGGGAGGAACTATGATTGAGGAACAACGCTCGAAACAACAAGAAAATGATAAAACTGGTGATATCCCTTACACTTTAGTTGTAAATATAGAAACTCCAGCACCACAAAGAAAAAGGAGAAGATTAAAGGATGAAATTAAGGTATCTCCACCAATAAAAAGGAAAAGAACTAGGCCAGTTGCAGCAGCAGAAGCAGCAAGGGAAAGATGGCCAACCTTGGAAGCACAAATTGAGTTCCCCATTCTTAAACCCAAACCAATTGACTACCCACAGGGGCCAATTGAAGAAGAACCCCAAATTAAAGGACTTATGTTTGAAAATAGATTATTAAAAGAGGAAGTCCAAGAACTTAGAAAATAATTGGAAAATTGGAAAGAAGCATGCAGAAAACAGGGTGAAAGGAAGCTGCACACATTGGTTGAAGCTACAGATCAATCGGAAGGATCAGATCCTACTGAGCCTGGCAATGAGGAAGAAATAGTGGTTTGTCCCACCTGTGGAGAAATCTTTAAGGAATCAGGCTACAAGATTGTAATTCATTCCTTTACAATACAACAGTCTACACCTACAACTGAGGGAGGATAGGGACAACCTGAGATGAGAGATGATGGGACTTCCAAAGAGAAACTTCAGGAGAAGGAAGTTGCAGATGAACAAGATGCTACTACACAAGAACCAACATCCTTGAATATTATTAATGGTGAGACTCCCAAAGAAGAACTGCAGGAGAAAGAAGTTTCTGATGAACAGGTTGTTGTCACACAAGAACCGACATCCTTGAATACTATCAATTTGGGAGAGGGTGAAAATCCCCAAGGAAAACTTCAGGAGGAGGACGCTTCAGAGAAAAAAGATGATGTCACACAAGAACCAGCATCTTTAAATATCCTTGCCAAAATTGCCACTAAATCTGGGATAGAGGAACCAAGGGATGAAGTTATTCCTTATTTTATGGATGAATATTGCACTGTGACTCCGCAATCCTCCACTGACACATAAATCATAGAATTAGAACCACAACCGTAAGGCAACGATGAGGTTAAGCAAGATGTTGTCACACAAGAACCAACATCTTTGAATGTTCTTGCTCATATGGCTGCCCAAATGAGGGGAGGAGAACCAGGAATTGAAGGCACTCTAGAGTTTAATGAAGAATTTTGTACTACAACTCTAGATTTGTCTCAGGGCATAGAGATCCTAGAATTGGAATCACATTAACAGGGAGACGAAGAAGTGAATTAGGATTTTGTTACACAAGAACCAACAACCCTAAAAATTGCAGTATAAATGCAACAAGTGGATGTCATTCTTGATATGGATTGGGGTGAAGGTGAACAAGTTCAATCACAACCCTTAGGTGATACTAAAACCCTTGAGGAACAACTGCATACTGAAGAATACATCCAATATCAGCAGCATGAGGAAAAAGATGAACAGGGTTGTGTCACACAAGAATCAGTAGCCTCACAACCCCTCGCTGAGATAGCAGCCGATGATCAGGTAGAAAATGAAATTAAAATTCAGGAGGAAGTTGCTCCACAAGAACCAATAGCCTCACAGTTATCTGCCAAAATTTCCAAGGGAGAACCCTAGAAAGAAGATGATGTTACACAAGAACCAACATCTCCAGGAGTGGTGGACGTTGTTGCTAAAGAGAGTCCAAAAAAGGTTTCTATCACACAAGAACCAACACCCCCAGAAATAGCTTCAGATGTGCAGAATGTCCAATGTGGCACATCAGGTGACAAAGTGTGGATTGAACCCCTTCAAAATTTCATTGACCTAGATTCTAACAAGGAGGAGTATCTTGAAGAAGAAGAAGCCCTAAACCCTACAACATAAATTTCAATTCTGAGAATGGAGGTAAGCAAATGGAAGAGCCAGGTTGAGGAATACCCAGAAGGGATAGTTTCCCTTACTGAGCATAAAAAGGCCATCAGGATACTGGAGGAGAAATGGGCAGAAGAACGTATGACCCAGAGACTTCGAGAAGAAGAGCTACAGAACAAACTAAGGGATCTGAAAAAGTTCCAGTCTATGCAGACGGAAAAAGAGCAGATGTATGCTCTTTATCAAGAACTCCTGGGCACTAGGGTACCTTCTTCTTACCCTGTGTTTCTATTTGAGTAATTTGTTTGGTTTAAGTTGAGAGCTATGAAATAAGGGAGGCCATTTGAGATAACAACCTCAGCAAAATTCTTGGAAACATTTTTAAGAAGCAGTTTTGAAGATCAAAATTTGTTGTGTGAATTATATTTGCATGAGATGGCTTGTCCTCTGGAATTCCATTCAAATCCTATTCCTTTTTTAGGAGATTTTCAGTTGAGGGCCTTTGCTTCTTTTGTGAGCAATCATGCTCAGTGGGAAAGGTATTTTCAAACCTTTTCTCACAATGAAGCTCACTCTAATCTGTGGGTTTGAAGTGAGCCTCAAAATCCTGGTATTTTTCTTGCTCGACACAGGAGTTTGCTCTTATGCCCCATCCAGACTCGGCACATAATGGAACTGTAGGAGGAAGTTATTTATACCTGTACCAACCATATTTCTATACAACTACAAGTAGTGTTGGAAGAAAGTAAGCATAGATGGCAGGTTGCCTCTCCTACTCTTAGGAGCAGAGACCCCTATTATTTTAGAAATTTTGAACAGGAACTTTCCAGGGTTAAGGGTTATATTGGATGTATCAAGGAGTGTGGGGCTGATTGGCTGGTCCTAAAATTTAAATTTCCCCTCATCTGGTGGCCAACAAAACCATACAGGATGGATTTCTCACTAACCAAGGCAGAGGAGCAGCAATGTTGGAGATATTGGGTTTCCCATAGAGGATTCATAGAAAAAGATGGAACGTCTGAGTTACCCTACAACTTCCGTTCTCTCCATGAACAGAGCACAGTGCAAGATTCAGATTCGAAATAATGGAGGTTGTTGCATGAGAACATGCAATAGGACAGTTGGGGGGAGATTTTGGGCCCATAAATGGCCCTTTTTGACCACCCTTATTCACTCCTTTTTGCCCTATCTTACCCCATTGAGCATGCCAAATAAATGGTTTACCCTCACTCTACTATTCATTCCACCAAGGTATGAATGGTTATTGTCTTATTTTATTAATACTTATGATTATGGTAATTAAAGCTTTATATCTCTCAATATGCTAACATATGATGGTTTATAAAGGTATTTTGAGATATATAGACTGCAGGAAGATTGGTCTGAGCATGCTATGAAAAGGATGGGCATTTATCGCTCAAGCTGATCGCCATCCATCCTACCATTGCCCAAAGAATGTGGTCCCAGTGTATTATCCTAGGCAAAGCTGTACAAAGATAGCTTCAACAGAATGCGTCAGATTTGGAGGTCAACAGTGCGTTGCTGATCGTGTATAGCTTTGATATGAAGTTATCATTACTCCTGGGTCGACTAACAGTTTCCCTATATTTATTATCTTTCATCTTGCCACCTTTGTAACAGTTGTTGTAATTTAGGGCACCTGAAGATCAGAGATATTCATGGATGCCCAATAATAGGGATAGGATGTTATGATTTACGTTGTATAAATATGGAGAACTGTTCTGAGCCAGGGGTTGAAACCATAGCCAATTCATTGTATTAGTTGTGCCTGAGAGTTGTGTAATCGATCTGCCTTTTCAATACAAAGAGTTACTTCATATCTAAGGGTTTTTAACGTGTGTTCATTTAGCATCTCTGTGTGAAGGCTAGGCCCGCCTTCCCACGGGGATTGCTAAGTTAGATTAGGCATTTTATTTATTCTGTCATGTGATGTTATGTTTAATTTCATTTCTCCGTAGGAAGCTGTGACAATTGTGGATTGACAGTGTGTTATTCATTGCGTCTCTTGGAAAGCTGTAGTGGCATCGTAAAGCAATCGACTGTGTAGATAATATTTCTTATGTGATTATGTGGTAGTTGAATAGCCCTGTCCAGCCCCAGATCCTTTAATTATTGTTTCCATAGATCCTTACAAGTTTTTCCTTTGTTTTGATCATCGCAGAACTTTATTCCTATACATTGAATTCCTAGATTAGTTGAACTCAATTTCTGTACCTTGAATTTCTAGAAAGACCTAATTCCAATTTCTGTCTTTTGAATTTCTAGAGTAATTAAATCAAGATAGTTGGGTGAATAATTAGATGGATTGATAAACAGGACTTCATTTTCTACAAAAGTAATTTAGATATGAATTCATGAAGCTTTCAATTTCTAGATCAAGAACAACAGAAGGTAATTGTGACTGTATCTTTTAGAAGGTAAACTAGATTAAGTGGATTCTTGGGATGAGCATATCTGAACAGAGAATAGGATTGTTCATTTGCAGCAATTAAGTGTTTAAGCATATATTGTGCATGTTATCCTTGAAATACAAGACTTCCCTGGGTTGACAATAAATATTGCACACTCTGTATGTTAGCTGTAATTCACTTGCATATTGGTTGCCCAACACTCACGAGCTTTGAAAAAGGTCTCTCTCTTGGTTGAAATATCAAAATGTGCTTTCCTCTTTCCAGGGAGTCACAATTGTGGTCATGGTCCATATTCTCCAGTCGTCACACCTCCTCAAGTAACAATCCCAACATCAACATCCTCTGTCTGGAGTTCTGTTAGAATGGTTGCAACCATCGATCCTTGATTTTCATTCTGCGATAGAGGATGATTCAAATGTGGATTCTTGTTCGTCGGTGGATTCATATGATGATTGATATTCTAATTGTGTACTAGAATTTTGGGCTAACCTTGATTCTATATTTTCTGTTGGTTCTGTATTTGATTCTAGGCTTCGAACTGATTCTGGTTATGTAATAAAGGAACATTGCTGGCCTGTGAGCACGTAATTATCTGAGGGAAATTTTCAATAGTATGATCATTCACCATGCAGTATACACATTGAAAATGGGGACAATCCCTATGTTAGTGCCAAATGTACCATAGTTGTAAAAATGGATTGATTCACGAACTTGTCCTCCTCCATGGCCATAACCTCCTCTTTCCCTGAATCCAAATCCTCCACGGTCTCCTCCTTGATGCTGAGATTGTGATTGAGCTACTTGTTGTTGATACTCAGGTTGTGCCATTTGTTGTTGTGGGGGATTCAGCTGCTGCTGAACATAGTGTGTTGCTTGGACATACTGCGGCTATGGTGGAGCCATTGGGGTCTTGGTGTACTGTGTTCTTAGTGCAAACTACGGCTGTGGTGCAGCCTACGTATGTGGTTGCGATAGAAAAAACTGCATCTGCGGTGGTGGCATATACTGTGCTTGAGGTGGAGGCTGTATCACCTATGGTTGCAGCTACTGCACCATGCGAGGATCTTCTCCTTTCACAAAATATGCATTGTATGTCAGCTCTTGTAGCAGATCATAAGCTCGACAGTCCTTATCCTTGTTCCCAACTGAGCGATAGAAGGCGAAATATAAGCTTGCTGGATTCATAACCATTTTCTGCATGTAGGTACAATATTCATGTTGGTGCCCATACAATTAACATATGTGACACCACGGCACACTACCGCAACTCAATTGGTTCGACGCTCCTTAGAGTAGATAATTATGAAAAGAAGGATAGGTACCTTTCGTGTGTCCATCCACATGACAGCGAGTGCACCCAAAATTATCATGTTCATCTTTCTCCTTCTTGATATCCAGCAGTTGAATTGTTAATTTTTCTAGCTACGCCTAGATTTGGTTCATGCCGAGAGCAATTTCTTCGATAGGTGAAGCTTCCAGCTTCATTGCAATTTTCAGAGCCTCGCTCTGTGTCAGGATGTTTTACTACATTAATGGGTGTTGGATATGACATATCAGTGCTGCAATAAACCATCCTTTATGTTTGATGTCACTCATATCGAAGCTAAACTAGGCCATCAACATCTTGAACCTATGATCAAAGTCCCAAACCATCTCATTAAGGAATTGTTTGATTTCCTTTAGCTCTGTAATGTACTGTGCTTTAGATTTTGGTTTCTTGAATTCTTCAAGAAGTCCCTTCTAAATCTCATCCAAATTCTTCACCGCGGTCCCCTACGGGACCTATATGAATCTCATGTACTAGTCAAGCGCATGACCTCGAAAGGTGGTAGCTAACTGGCCTTTCTTTACATCCTCATCGGTAGTCTGTTTGGCTGTCTAGACTACCTTGCATAAGAACCAATTCTATTTTGGATCATCAATGCCATTTCCATGGAACATAGGTTGCTTCATATCGTCTCCTTCCCTCCTAGACCTCCTTCTTGTAGATGCTTCTTTACTACTAGATGTCGCTCGGCATGTTGGACATGTCGACATAGATTGCATATATTTTCTTGATGGTGGAGTAGTGCACGGAGGTGTGGAAACGTCACTACCAGGGTTTTCTCTTGCTGTTACCTTGGGAGTAGATTGGGTTTGCTCGTCCTCTTCATCGCTCTAGGACCACTTCTTCTCGTGTGGTTGTCCTTTGTGGTCTTTCATTCCGATCGCAACAGGACCTTCCCCTCTCCTCTGCCTCTTCGCTACTTGGAACCTTTCTCCTTCCCTTGTACAACCACTCTCTTCCTCAGCTGCCCTCACAATCTCATCGAAAATCACACCCATCTACCCCTTATCTTTCCATTCGTTTTCCCCCTTTTATCATAGTGTTCACAGCCTCCAAAAACCATAGTTTTACTACCCGAGGTGCATATTTAGTATACCCTTTTCACAAGCAAGCATCTTAATTGATAATTGTAGAGACAACAAGAACCTACCTCGTGGTCCGTTGAATAATTCTCGTTCTACTTCACTGTAGGACTTGTTGGTATCAACCACGAAGTAAGTGATGTATCCTTCCAGAATAATTTCCAACCAAACTTTGACAGTCTGCGATGCATTATTGTCAATTTCTTGGATTTCTTGAATTAACTCAGGGATCCAGGAAGTCGTCTCTCCTCCCTGGAAGTTGCACTTCTTATAGGTGAATCGCACCAGCCACTCATAGAGTATGACAGGAATATCACATAAAAACCATTCATGAGGACCGTCGTGAATATATCTCGCCAACCATGTGTCTGTTGTCAACTTTAGATTCTTATTCTCAGCTTCAGTGAACTCTTGTAGTCTTCACTCAAACCAATATTGGATCTCTAGTTTCTTTGGATGACACAACATATCCTCCTCTTATACCATAACAAGGTCTCGGCAACGGAACCATTTGTTGGAAAAAAATCACCAACAAAGCCTCATCGATAGGGGTTCTCACTCTGTCAATGACCAACTAGTGCGATCTCCCTGAGCATTGGAATAGATAGGTTTCACCCTTGCCAACAACACCTGTAGAGCAGATGAATTCTCAACTGAGATGTTCAAGGGAGAGCTATCAAAATCAAGTTTTTGGCAGTAAGGAGGAGGATCGAGGAATCATTGATTTACCAACATAACTATCATATCTATTAGAGACATTTATCAGCTATTGCAACATTCATCATAGATCTATCATTACAATCACAGATCTAACAGATTGCATCAGTCATCTATTCATTACAACAGTATTACATTCTTCATTCATAAAATAGAACCATCACAGTATAAAAAGACAAGAAAATACATCTTAACATATGAAAGGGAAACAATAACAATAGTGATTAAGTTCAATATCCTTCATATCATATTAATTTCAACGCAACTGATCCAAAACAACAATTGTGTTTCTTCACAGTGAGAGAAAGATCAATCCACAGAGTCGCATACAGGTAAAAAATGATTCAATCTCTCACTTCATTCTCATCTCATACACACATGGTCTGCTCTTTTACAATTGCAAGACTATTGTATATATAGGCTTGCGCCTTTACATTCAAGGTCCACTTCTAACTAAATCCTAGCTAAGGTCCATTTCTAACTAAATCCTAACTAATTTAACCACTAATGACCTATATCCAAAAGATGTGGTCAACCAATACAAAAACGTGCATAAAATATTCAAAAGTGGTTTGTTTTCTTCCCATCATGCTATCTTTGGCTTGCGTGGTGTCGCGTGAGCTTGCGCATCCTCCGCGGTGCTGCACAACTCACTTATCCTAAACCCCTACCAAAAACTAGTTAGTCTCATTTATCCCTTAGTTACTTTTAGTTAGGTCACAAACAGTTAGTTAGCGCATGTAATGCATGGATAATGCATGGATTCATGTGGAGTAGGTGCCTTTTTCCAGCTACCACACTCAGTTGCACTAAGTTAACTAGCTATCACTGTTTGTTTGAGTTGGTTGGACATCTGGGAGATGATTTTGGTCTCCGATATTGATTGAGAGACCATGAGATAGATATTCAGTTAGATACAGTCATATCCACTTAGGAGATTCAAATTCATACCCCATGCATTTAAATTCTTCCTACGTAAACGATTGTAGCACCAGATATTATTATTGTGAATGATACTGTAAACTCCGGAGCAATACTTATCTGTTTCCTGTGTGGTTTGTTTTTTTCAATTTATATCTTCATTCTCCATTCTTTTTCTGCAAACAATATTAGAACTATCTACTTGAATATCTAAATGGAATTCAAATTATAATATGGTATCAGAGCATTCTCAAGAAAGTTTCATGCTTGTTTCTCCCCATCGAACATCATAAGTAGTTGGGTTTTTGTAGCAGTCCCCTATGATGATTTTATAGCTATGGATTTATTCATAACAAGGGAGAGAGCATGAAAGACCCTAAAAACATGTTCATCCCGGGAGGAAAAACATGATTCTAATATTTCATGTGTTTTAGTGTGTTATTGCAATGAAATCGACAGGTGTTACGTAGCTTGTGTGAAGTTTTGCAGTACTTCCAACCAGAGCAATTATGAGTTCTGAAACTCCTGAACCACAGATCCTCACAACTTCCATTTATCTTGATTGGAGGATTGATATGTAGCTGGCATTGCACAAGCATGGCTACCACAGGATCATACATGGATGGGATCCTGAGCCTCATCAGCCGATAGAACGGAACAAGTTTTTGAATCGTTGGGATGAAGCATTCGGGTACTTATGTGCTTATATTTCTAGAGATCTCCTCTTCCACTTGGAAGGCTTGAGGACTCCTAGAGAAGCCTAGGAAAATCTGGATAGCTTGTTTAACAAACAAGATGAGCTTCGAGGACACATTCTGGAGAATGAGTTGGTATCTTTACATCCTAGTAGTTTCGATACTATTGACCAATTCTTTATTAAATTCAGTTCTCTATTACTACAGTGTAGATAGTGTAGGATAGAGCGAAAGGATGAGCAGAATGTCCTTTCCATACTCAACGAAATAGGCCCTGAGTATTCTATATTTGTTTCCATAGTTCATTCCAAGAGAGAAATATTTCCTGATTGGAAGGTTCCTTCATTAGATTCTTTTTCCGAGTCCTTAATCAAGGAGCAAGACAAATTAATGAGAATGGTAGTCATTAAGATCTCCAAATATCAAGCTCTCCTAGTTTCTAACTCTTCCAACACGCAAGAAAATGGGAAATCAAAGAAGAAGGGGCCAAAGTTAGTTGATTCGAAGCCTAAACAAAATCATCAAACTTCTGAAGGCGCCTCCGGCTCTAAGAAGAAGAAATTTGAGAAGCCTACTATGTCCCTACTATGAAAAAGGATACCATCTTAAAGAACATTGTATGAGGAAGCAATTTGATGAGATGACTACTCTTGTCAAGCAGCATAAAATTGCTTCCCCATAAAGAGCAAATAAGTTAGATAATGGACATGAAATATGTAATTATTTGAAAGCAGGACTACCTCGGTCTACAACCTATTTGCTTGATTTTGGATCCTCTAATCACACGGTGGCCTCTAAGGATCTATTCTCGTCTCTCAATATCAATGAAGGGAACACTATTCTCATGAGAGATGATTCCCAAGTTCTAGTAGCAGGAATATGCACCATCAGAGTGAAGCATGGTGTGTTCATAGATGTCCTATATGTGACCTCCCTTGCAGATAATCTGTTGTTTGTTTATCAGATGACTCACACCGTCTCACCAAACCAAGCGGTGTTTGGACTTGACTCAGTGGAGATCACACAAATATCAACTAGTGAGCTTGTAGTGAAAGGAATTGTTGATCATGCCTCCAAGGAATATATTTTCTCACTTCATGCCATACATAGTTCTAGCAACACCCCAAATTTCATTCAAATCCAATGAAGGTATAAACGTTCATTCACTTCCTATTGCAGTTTCAGTTTCAAATCCTAACATTTCAGATTGAGATTCAGAAGAGGAGTCATCCCAGTATGATCCAGACATTGATCTTATGCCTCAAATTGATTTAGAACCAGATCTAGCATCTACATCATTCCAACAGCCTAAATGGGCTAAGAAGCTCATAGAAGCAGCTGGAGATGGTGTTGGCGATCCATATGACAAAAGAAGAACGAGGTCCTAGTATTCGAAGTATAGTGTTGCACTATCTCACACAGATCCTCTTCTTCCTGAGAGGTGTTTTATGATGTTTCGGTCAGATCTTCAATCCTTTAAGGAGGATTTCCATGATCCTAGATGGTAGGAAGCCATGGATGAGGAGTTTGATTCACTACATGACAACCAGACCTAGAAACTTGTCTCCTTACCTCCTGGAAGGAAGATGGTATAGTGAAAATGGATCTACAAAACCAAAATAGCTGTTGATGGGACCCCAACCAAGTACAAGGCTCGGTTGGTGGAAAAAGGGTATTCTTGGGTCCAAGGCTTGGACTACAATGAGACATTTGTTCCAGTAGATAGAATGGAATCCATCAGGCTAGTGTTAGCCATTTCTACTTCCAAGAGATGGGAAGTACATCACATGGATTTGAAGAGTGCCTTCTTCCATGGTGATTTGGAGGAAGAGATATATATGAAACAACTTGAGGGGTTTATTGATCATCCTTCTTTAGTCTACAGATTGAGAAAATCACTGTATGGACTCAAACAAGCCCCAAGGGCATCGTAATCCAATATGGATTCCTTCCTCATCTCTTAGAAGTTTAAAAGGTGTAAATATGATTGAAATGTCTAAATGAAGAAGGAAGGGTTCTTTCTTCTAGTTGTATTTTATGTGGATGACTTGCTTATTACCAGCAATTCTGCAAATAGATTGAGTAGCATCAAGTACACTATTAATAATTCATTCTCTATGATTGACTTAGGATTGTTAAGACAGTTCATTGGTCTCTAAGTAAGTCAAAATACTTCGAGAATCATGATCTCACAGTCCAGTTATTCATCAGACATGCTTAAGAGATTCCACATGGAGGATTGCAAGGAATCCCTCTATCCTTTTCTATTAGGCATTAGGCTTGAAGAACGTGGTTCCAAACCTTTGGTGGACAACACTCTCTACAGACAACTCATTGGAAGCCTTATGTATCTCACTCATTCTAGACTAGGGATATCCTATGATGTGATTGTTTCTACTAGATACATGTAGGAGGCACATGAGTTGCATTGGAAGGCAACAAAGAGGATCTTGCACTATGTGCAAGGTACTATTGATTATTGGATCCACTATGCTGTTGGAGTACAACTGGATATCACAGGATTTAGAGACTCAGACTGGGTAGGAGATGGAAATGATAGGAAATCCACCTCGGGTTTTGTATTCATGATTGGATCTGGGCCAATTTGTTGGTCCAGCAAGAAGCAAGCAGAACTTGCACTCTATTCAGTAGAAGCAGAGTATCGGGGAGCTGTGAATGTAGATATTCAGGAATTTTGGCTACATGGCATATTGACAGAGTTCAAGATTCATACTTCACCTAAAGTATATCTTTATTGTGACAACCAGAGTAAAATCAAGATCTCCAGTGATCCTAATTAGAAGCAGAGGAAAAATCACATAGAGGTTCACATGCATTGCATTCAGGAACTGGTGCATGAAAGAACCATCACACTGCACTACCATCTGACAGATGATTAAATTGCAGATATTTTTACCAAGTCTTTTACCAAAAAGATATTTTCCTTTCTCAGGTCTCTTTTGGGCATCAAGGCTTGATTCTTAGTTCATATTTTAAAGGGGGGTTTTACCAAGAGGTTTTCCTACCTCATTTGTATTATGTCTCTTAGATTGTATATTGGGTGACCTATGGTCTTATTACTAGGGCCCATAGTTGTCCAAGTTAGGATTCAGGGGGGGGTTTAGAATTATTGATCCTCCCTTGATCATACTGTCTATTAGACTAAGTTTTCCTAACTTAGGAACCTTAATTAATTAATTGGATCCACTTGACCTAATGGGGCCACATGTACCCATCACTGTAGTGTGGGGAACACTACTAGAGGCTAACTGCCACTTACTGCATGTGCATGAATCATTTTGGGCACCTGCTAGACCAATCCCTACATTTTAGGAGACATTGGGAGTCTTGAAATCAACCTACTTTAGTTAGTTGGAGTTAGTACTAGTTAGTCTCAGTTATCCCTCATGGTACTTCCAGTTAATTCACAAACCATTATCTATCACATGTATTGCATGTAGAGTGCATGGATCCATGTGGAGTAGGCACCTTTTCCCACCTACCACACTCAGTTGCACCAAGTTAACTAGTTGTCACTATTTTTTTGAGTTGGTTGGACATTCGGGAGTTGATTTTGGACTCTGATATTGTTTGACAGACCATGAGCTAGAGATTTAGTTAGATACAGTCATATTCACTTGGGAGATTTGAATTCATCCCCCATGCATTCAAATTCTTCCTATGTAAACTATTGTAACATTGGATATTATTATTGTGAATGATACTGTAAATTCATGAGCAATACTTGTCCATTTCCTATGTGGTTTGTTTTATTCAGTTTGTATCTTCATTCTCCATTATTTTGCTACAAACATTATTAGAACTATCTGCTTGAAGTCTAAATGGCATTCAAATTCTAATAATTAACTCATTCTATAATGGATTTGCTCTTAGCTCATATTCTACTCCAAATAGAGACTCAAGTTTGGTCCACACTTGGTTTGGAGTGGTCAAACCATAAAGATGAAAAATAATATTTGGATAAATTGAGAGATAAATCAATCCACGCACTTCATTCATTTGGTTATGCCACTTAGATTTCTCAACAACAGCATTTGGCTCATTCTCGAAATCCATAAAAACTTTGTAGACACCCTTAATATGCAATAGAATTCCAATATTGGCCTTCCATTACTGATAGTTGTAAGGATTAAGGATCATAGCTGAAGAAGAATCCATATTTGTTGTTGTTTCATGCTTGGAGATTCTCTCTGCAACCTGCACAAAAAATGCTTCAAATAAATACTTTGTAGGCTCAATCAATATGCTAACTTGATATCCCTTGATAGTAGAGATTGAGAGATTGAGAAACCTTGCAATATAATACCATGTATAAGTATAAAAGGAAAGGATCTAATTCCATGTGTAAATTTGACATTCAACAGGTGAATCTTCCACAAAAGATATCTCTTACATAGATTGATCCAACCAGCAGTTGGTAGGTTGTCAATATTCAAAAAAGTCTATCACTTCAACTACTTTGCCTGTCTTGACAAGTCTATCTAAACAGGCTCTCCTCGATAGGTTCACCTCAACAAGTTCTCCTCGACAGGTTTGCCTTGACGGTTCAAATTCTGAACCATTATAACATCTTATAACAGAACGTAATGGGTAGTCACCCAAGCATCTTAGCATCCTATATAAGCATGTAAACTAATGTAATATAGAAAATTTCTGATTCCTCCATCTTTTATGGAGAAGAAGTAATCAATTTTTTCGAATTCTTGCATTTTGTCTGTCCATATATTTTCTATCTACCTGAGTGTATTCCTGTTTGTTGTTATTTTTATATGCTTCCACCATAACAGAGCTCGGATCATTCAATCGATTGTTGTCCCTAGCATGCACCTGGGAACGACCTGGATCATTAGTATCAGAGAAAGATATTTTCCAGATCTTAAGTTACATAAGCACTTCCATCTAAGTTATTTAACTTATTCCTATTCAAACATGCTCGCAAACTTAGCAAATCAAGTAGACACTTCCTTTGACTTCAGAAAAGATGTCCGAAGAAGAAGACAATAGACATGTAACTGACGAGATAGATCAACTCATAGAAAAAGAACTGTCTTTACAGTGGATTGGAATTTTCACCCAGTTCAGTGATATCCTCATGCGACTCACTTTAAAATTTGCGGAATAGTCAACATGGAAACACTCCGATAAAATCATCCCTTTTAAAGTAAAAATGAATTTAGACATACTGAAACTTGAAGGAAAGATTGACATGGAATCCATCAACAATTGGGTACAACAATTGGAATATTACTATGTGGTGAATAATCTCTATGAAGAAGAAAATATCACCATTGTTTCCTTGAAGATGTCAACCTCCGTACACTGCTAGTGCGAGAATCTATCGACAAAGATGGAAAAAGAAGAAGACCCCATAGACACATGGGTAAAATTTGTCGAATATTTCCTAAAGGATTTCTACCGTCCCAAGTATCTTGAACAACGGTATAAGAAGTGGCAGTAGCTAAGAAAGTGGAAGGACTAGTCCATATAGAGTTACACCAATGAGTTCTATTGACTCATAGATAGACTTTGCATCCCAGAAGAAGAGAAAATACTTGTCCTTAAGTATGTCAGCATTTTATCCCCATACATTCAGCAAGAGATGGATTTTATGACTGTCAGTATGCTTGCGGATGAATTTCATTACGCCAACAAGATTGAAGCTAAATAGAAATAAAAAATATGTTTCATTAACAAGCCAATAGGTTGAACATTTGACAAGAAGTCACCAGCCGACTCCGACAAATTCAATAATCCTTCTCAGGCGACTCCGCCAAATCTCGATCATCAAAAGAACAAATTTCAGAAATACAAGAGGGATCACAACAAACAAGCTCCTACCGAGAAAAGTTGTGATTATCACAGTTCAGCATGGCATGATACATTAGAATACAAAACTCAGAAGATAGTTTTGGAAAAATTGTCGATATCCGACTTGTCCAACAGAAACCTGGTAGAATCTGATCCATATGCATAAACCCTCTTGGCTTTGACCTTGACCACTCCGATAGCCTCGACCATAATCAATGAAGAGGAAAAAGAGTTTCTATTGAATACATGTATATGGGTTCAAGAAAATCCATTACTTCTGATTATGGATAATGGTAGCCATAAGAACTTCATTTCTGAAGATATTGTGAAGAAATTAGGTCTTGTCACCTCCCCACATATGCAACCTAACAATATCAGTTGGATGAAGGATGGGAAGGAACTAAGGATCACCCACCATGGGATTGACATGGTACATATCAGTCACGGCCTCAGAAGGTGATTTTCAAAATTTGAAACCAATGGTATGGCATACCAGACTGACAACCCACATCAATGGTTTCTAGGATATCTACCAAAAAAATGAAGAAGCTTATAAATCATGCCCAAAAGTTCACATTAATCATGATCAAGCCTCAACATTCCAGAAATATTGTAGTAATGAGTCAACTCACCGACCAACGCAGTTCTCGACAACAACAACAGATTGAAAACATCCTTCAGGCATAGAAGAACATATTTCAAGCACCAGATGGAGTAACTCTACATTGTCAGGTAAAAAATCCATTGAACTTGTTCATGGTTCTTCATTACATAACGCATTTTTTTCCAGAAGATTCATTCGTGAAAATGAAGAGATTCGTAATAAAATCCAGGATTCGATCGACAAGGGTCATATCTGCCCCAACTCCTCTCCTTGTGGAAGTCTAGTCGTCTTAGTTCCAAATAAAGACAAGACTTGGAGCATGTGCATCGATTATCGGGATCTCAACAAAATTTTAGTAAAGAACAAATACCCTCTTCCATAGATTGATGATATTAATCTTGCACATTGATCTAGGGACTAAACATCAGTCTAATAAAAGATTAATCAACAAATAACTCATGAAATGGTGTAATCGGTCTACAGAATGAAAAGTCGCTCTGTATATCAGATGAAAGAATGATAACACAATACAATGTCATGCTACAAGCATGAATGAATGAGCAGTTTGAATCCTCAAGGAGGTCATTTGAATTGAATGAGTGAGTCTAGCTTAACTTAATGTAAGCCATAGTCAACACTCTAGTTAACCACTGATCAAAACCCTAATTGACTCAACTGAGCCCTAACTGAAATCAGAGTGCAATAAATGACTGAGACTCAGCCGAAAGAGATCAGACACATGTCATAGAAAGCCAACCATCAAGTGCTAGTGATTCAATTACTGCAATGAACCCCGATGAGGTTAACTGAAGTTGAATTGAACATCAGAAGTTGGTGGAGGTTCCCTTGTTGACTCCAATTCATTAATTAATCATTAAATGATCAATTAAATGAAAGGAGGTGCCTTCACTGCCCTGTTAACTGATTGTAACCATCGGTTAGCAATTAGGTGCATTAATATCACTCAGATCACCCTCGGAGTCCTCTAGTTAGCCTCCTTGAATGTAGGAGAAGGCTAAGTTAGCCTCCTTGACTAAAGGTAGGAATGGCTATGACTGGATGATGTCAATTAATGCTCCACTGATGTCAATTTATGTCAATAATACATAGGATAGTGGTTTAACTAGGCCAATTTGACCAAAAAGAGTGTGTATGGTGGTAAATGTCTCCAACACCTCCCCTTAACCTATACTCAGGAGGAGTTAGAAAACAAAATGCATAAAAATGCTAGGGCCTTGGAAACTAAGGCCATAGGTCACCTTGTACAATACTGAAACTAAAACAATGCTCAAAACAAACTAAGTGAGGAAAAGAGGGAAAACCCAGAACCCCCGCCCCCTCAAGATGAACACTGAAAGTAGTCTAAATCACCCTGATGACCTCACCCCCAATAGTGAATGGAGGTAAGTGAAATTCTTTTCTGAAAATCTCTTGGTGAAGATGTCTCCAATCTGCTCATCAGTCGAGCGGTATTGCAGAATGATGGTCTTGTCATGCATGATCCGTCAGATCTCAACTTGAGTGCATTAAATTTTTTTAAAGAATGCATTTACCAGTTTGCTTAATTCATGAAACAACATTAACAAAAATTAAATTCTTAAACAGAAATGAAAAGCAAAACTGATAACCATATGTGGGAAAAAAAACACAGAATCAGAGAGTCACAAACAGAAGTTGATAACGGATTTCACCCCCTTCACTGGGCTACGTCTCCAGGTCCCTCTCCAATGGGTACCGATCCAATTAATCTTTTTAAAATGGTACAAAAATGGTTTTGGAATCAACTTCAACAGCTGTAAACATAATGCTGTACAGAGTCTTCAAGACCTCTCTTCTGGAAATTACAATTAGCCTTCAAAACGCAAAGAAAGCTAAAATTATAACAGAGAATGTCGACTTCCACAGCAACAGCATCTGGACACTTCACAGCAAAACTCTCAGTGCTTCTTTTCTTTTATCTCTGCAAGCTTCTCGTAACAAAAAAGCGATGCTCAGTGCTCTAAACAATATAAACCCCCTTCACTGCAGCTAGAATCGTTTATTTAAGCGTAAGGTGGGAGGATTAGTATCGGTTTGACTCGTCTGCTACCCATATTTTCATATTCCATATGCTATCTTTTAATTTTCGTCGAAACGTTTCAACTAGCTTTACGTTACATTCATTTCTATTCCACTAAATGTAGCAACGGTTCCCAATGGTTCCATCTAATACCATGTATGGTATTGCTATCCCGCCATCACATTTAGAGCTGTTCCAAATGTTATATCCCTTGTCGCAGCATATAACTAAACTCTATGAATGCCGCAGCATATAACTGTTTCATATGAGAACTTCTCTATATAACTGATTCATTGTTGCAGCATACAAATGTCATAGCATATAACTGTTTCATATGAGAACTTCGCTATATAACTAATCCACTGTCGCAGCATACAAATGTCGCAGCTTATAGCTGTTTCATATGAGAACTTCGCTATATAACTGATCTTCTGTTGTAGCATACAAATGTCACATCATATAATTGTTTCATATGAGAACTTTGCTATATAACTGATCCTCTGTCGCAGCATACAAATGTCACATCATATAACTATTTCATATGAGAACTTCGCTATATAACTGATCCGCTGTCGCAGCATATAACTAGACTCCACAAATGTCGCAGCATAAAACTAAACTCCACAAATGTCACAGCAAATGTGACCCCACACACCCTCATCTAACCGCTAAAATAGTGCCATTTAACCATGCACAAGACCGCTAGAGGGTATACACTTGACTGCGTGGGATTTTCACAAACCATTCGATGTTCCACTTGATGGTNTGGAGAGCTTTTGGACCACCAAAATCCTGAGTCACTTTGCAAGTAAGTGAGGGTACAACTCCCTCACTTTTCCAATCTCCATCCATCTTGCTTTGCTAGGATACATGCCTTTAAGCCCCACTCAAAGGTACTCAACATTCTCCCTTCGTGAAGTCCTTACATTTCTGTTAAGAATAACATCATCCTGCAACTCTTTCATGTATTCAGGTGCCATATCATCAACTCAAGGAATATGTATGTTAGTTTCCTCATCCATGATCATAGGAGGCTCATACAGTTTAAGATTCTCAACATTGACAACTGAATAGATTTGCATGTATGGAGGTAAATTCAAGCGAAAAGCATTAGTACCAATCCTTTCCAGAATATCGAAAGGACCATACCTGATAGGCTTAATATTTTTACCTTCACCTTTCATTCTTTCTTTGGTGATATGTAACCAAACTCTATCATCAACCTGAAATTGATGATCAACTCGATGCTTGTCATACCTGGCTTTGTCCTTTTCCTGGCTCTTCTCCAACTTTTCCTGAACTTCCTGCTGCACCACTTGGATTCTCTAAATGAATCTTAGAGCTTTATCTGCATCATGATGTCCATCCACTGCATCTTTGCCAAAAGAGAATTCCATCGGTGTTTTTGGCAGATAACCAAAACAAGTTTCAAAAGGAGATTTAATACACTGCATGTGCTACAACTGTTCACCCCAAGCTCTAGGATGTTCATAACAATAATTCTGAAGAAATTGAATGACTGTTCTATTAACTACCCATGTTTTCCCAATAACATGTGGATAATACATTGTGTTCCTTTAAAAATTAGTGTCCCTAAGACTCCTTAAAACTAACCAAATTGCCCCAATATTCGGAAGTGCCGAACATTTACAATAGTCATAGGAAGCCCAACATGAACCCCAATATATTGAAAGCACAAACTAATTGGTAGTCCCCCATCAAAGTCCCTTACAACATTTTTACAAGGACGAGATGAAGTATGAATAGGTGTGTACAATCCCAACCCTTTATCAATAGATTTTCACATCACACAATAATCATCAATAGTCTTTTGAATAATCATCAGATTCATGCTAAGATTTGGAAGAGGCATGCTTTGCTACAACTAGACTTTAGGTTGTACATCTCTAGTAAGTGATAGTATTTCAGGTCCCTGTAACAAAGCACCATACTCGGGAACACTTTTAATTAATTTAATTCCATGTTCCAAATTACCACTTTCCAATGATTCACATTTAGCAGCCATTAATGCAAACTTCCTACTAGCATTCACTATCATTTTCATTTGACTTGTAGTGACTAATGCCAGATTTGTTTTCATACGATGTCCACGAACAATATATTCCACACCACCTTTAAAGAGATGATATTTGTTCTTCTCTCTATAAAAGACTGCTTTTTGGTCATACAAATATGGACTCCCAAGTACAATTCCACAAATGTCAAGTGGTACTACATCTAGTTCTACCTCATCCATAAACTTTTCAGTGATTGCAAATTTCAAAACACATTTCTTTATAACTTGCAATTGTGTATCATTAGTAACCCAACCAAGAGGATAGGGTTTTTCATGAGGCATAGTAATTAAATGCAATTTCTTAACCACTTCTTCTGATATCAAATTCACTTGAGAACCACTATCAAACAATGTATCAATCTTTGTATGATTTGTAATGACACAAACATGAAACCGTTCACTTCTTCTTTTATCACTTTGCATAGAAGTAGATAGCAGATTTGTACTTGTACTTGCACATGAATTAGAACTTGAACTTTCATCATTGGAAAGAGATATACCGTTATCTTTACCTCGGATCCCTATTGCTGTGATCTTAGTCTCATCACCTGAATCAGATCCCAAGTCTTGAATCACTACTGCAGTAGCTGCTTGATTATCTTTATATTTGTTTTTATTTCCTCCATACCTCTTTGGACTTAACTTCGGATGAAGTTTCCAACACTTAGAAACATCATGCCCTTTCTGACAATGTGAGCATGTGGGTTTTTCACCCTCTTTCATGATGGTAGTTGTTTTCTTTCCCTTATCTTTGCTTTTATCTTTGTTTCCAAATTTAGATGAATTCTTCATAAACGAATCATTATCATGCTTACCCATAGATTCTAAATGTGTATCTTGAACACATACATCATCCAAAATACTGGGGTTAAACATCAACAAAGTATGCCGCAAATAAGAATGCATGCCACCAATATATTTAAGAAGCGTTTCTTGTGTATCCAATGCAACATTCAATGAAATATCCATCTTTCTAAATTCATGAGTATATTCTTGAATGCTTTGTACTTTGGCTTGTCTAAAAGTTTGCCAGCTCATTATTAATTGCTGCATGTGACCTAAAGGATAAAATTGCTTTCTTAATACTTCAATGAATTCATTCCAAACTGAAATAATTTTACCATTATTTCGAAGATCTTGTTGAATCTTTCTCTCCCACCAAGTAAGAGCAATACCACTCATTCTCAAAGTGGCCAATTGAATCCTGGAAGGGTCATCATTAATGCCCTGCACCCTGCAATATACTTCAAGCTACTTGATCCAATTGTCTAACTTTTCAGCATCTAAATCTCCATCATAAATTGGTAATTCAAATTTTACATCCAATTTGAAATAAGGCATATTAGGATTTGCATTATTTGAATGAGAAGTATGAGAAGAAGAGAAATTTTGATTAGTTTTAGGAGGATCACCATCACATCCTACTCCTTTACCCTTTTCTCCCTTCTTCACTTCTGCATCTTTGGATGAAGATCCTTCTTCTTTATTCTTCCTTTCTGCATGCTCATCGAGAAGAATTTCCATCATAGCTTTCATACTGATAAAAGCCTCCAAAAACTCAGTTTCAGAAATAACAAGTTTTTCCCGTTCTATATGTCCTTCTTCTTCCCCTCGTGGAGAAGACATGGTTCTTGAGAATGTTCTCCTTAAGCCAATCTCAGGATCTCCTTCAATTAATTCTCCTTCACCAAGATTTAACCTGGACCTGGTAAGAATTCACAAACTTGCACAAGCAGTTAACCTGCTCTGATACCATAATATGATCCGTCGGATCTCAACTTGAGTGCATTAAAAGTTTTTAAAGAATGCGTTTACCAATTTGCTTAATTCATGAAACATCATTAATAGAAATTAAATGCTTAAACAGAAATGAAAAGCAAAACTGATAACCAGATGTGGGACAAAAACCACAGAATCAGAGAGTCACAAATAGAAGTTGATAATGGAGTTCACCCCCTTCACTGGGATACGTCTCTGGGTCCCTCTCCACTGGGTACCGATCCAGTTAATCTTTTTAAAATGGTACAAAAAAGGTTCTGGAATCAACTTCATCAACTGTAAACAGAATGTTGTACAAAGTCTTCAAGACCTCTCTTTTAGAAATTACAATTAGCCTTCAAAAGGAAAAGAAAGATAAAATTATAACAGAGAATGTCGACTTCCACAGCAACATCATCTGGACACTTCACAGCAAAACTCTCGGTGCTTCTTTTCTTTTATCTTTGCAAGCTTCTCATAACAGAAAAGTGATGCTCGGTGCTCTAAACAATCTAAACCCCCTTCACTGCAGCCAGAATCGTCTATTTAAGCGTTCACTGGGAGGATAAGTATCGGGTTCAACTCGTCTGCTACCCATCTTTTCATATTCCATATGCTATATTTTAATTTCCGTCGAAACGTTTCAACTAGCTATACATTACATTCATTTCTGTTCTGCTAAATGTAGCAGCGGTTCCCAACGATTCCATCTAATACCATGTATGGTATTGCTATCCCGCCACACAATGGATATCCGTCACATTTAGAGTTGTTCCAAATGTTATATCCGCTATCGCAGCATATAAATAAACTCTACGGATGTCTCAGCATATAACTATTTCATATGAGAACTTCACTATATAACTGATCCGCTGTCGCAGCATATAACTATTTCATATGAGAACTTCACTATATAACTGATCCACTATTGCAGCATATAACTAGACTCCACAAATGTCGCAATGTACAACTAAACTCCACAAATGTCGCAACAAAGGTGACCTCGCGCACCCTCATTTAACCGCCAGAATAGTGCCATTTAACCGTGCACAAGACCGCTGGAGGGTATACATTTGACTACGCGGGATTTTCACGAACGATTCGATGTTCCACTTGATAGTGCGCAAGCTGCGTGGCCCATGCTATAACTGCTAGATGTTACACAATATGTCATATATATATATATATATGTAACATTGCACTAATTAGCATATATGTGGAGCATTTCACCGTTGAATGGTAGATGGAACATACATTAAGGCTAGTCTCGCACTATGTTTAGTATATGAGTTAAAAACATATGTTATGTTCTTTGAACCATATATTAATAACCATTGTACCATGTTGAATCAGTGTAATTTTTGAAGATGAATAATCCACCGGATCAATGCACTAGCTCCCTGATATAGTGCATCTGGATCTCTACATGCTTGGTCCTCTTCCTGGTAACTGGATCCATGGAAATATTAATAGCACTTTGATTGTCACAAAAGAGGACAGTGGACAAAGTACTACCAAGATCAAACTCTAAAAGAATGCCTTGCAACCAAACTGCTTTGATGTAAGCATTCACCGCTCCTCGATACTCGGCCTCTGTTGAAGATAGTGCTATGGCAGCCTAATTTTTGCTTGACCAGCAAATGGGGCCACCACCAAACATGAATACATATCCAGAAGTAGAATTTTGATCAATAGAATCACCCACCCAATCGGAATCTATGTATCCAACCAGCTCTAGCTTGGAGTCTGCAGCATAGTGAATGTCGTAGGTCATGGTTCCCTGAATGTACTGGAAGATCTTCTTGGATCCCTTCCAATGAAGATCATGAGTCTGCTGCATGTATCTTGATACATAATTCATGGCATAACAAATATCAGGCCGAAAATATGTCAGGTACAACAAGCTACCAATCAGCTGTCGATAGATAGTGCAGTCCATGGGAGGTGTGCTTTTTCCTTCTTCAAGGCTGATCCCTGAAAGGAAAGGGAATGGTTCAGGCCTACAATCAGCCATTTTAAACTTTAATAACAGGTCTGAAATGTATTTGGACTTATTTACCATAATCCCATCATAAATTTGCTCAATTTCGAGCCCTAAAAATTGTTTAAGAAGCCCCAAATCACTCATTTCAAAGGCATTGTGGAGAGCAGTTTTGATGGTTGAAATGGAGGCAACTGTGCTACCTGTGATCAATAATTCATCAACATATAAAAAAATTATAATTATATTACCATCATACTTCTGTAAATACACATTTGGATCTGATATAGACCTTTGAAAGTTTTGCGAAAGAAGGAAGGCATCCATCTTGGAATACCACTCTCTTGGGGCCTGTTTTAACCCATATAGTGACTTCTTTAGCTTGAAAACCAAATATGGATCAGTGATTTAGCCATCAGGATGCTTCATTTATATCTTCTCATGAATATCTCCATGCAGAAAGTCTGAATTAACATCCATGTGATGCACTTCCCAGTGCTTGGATGCTGAAATTGCCAAAACAAGGCGGATGGAGTCCATGTTTGCAACCGGTGCAAAGGTCTCCTAGTAGTCCACACCTTAGACCTGAGAGAAACCTTTTGCCACCAGCCTTGACTTAAATTTACAATTTCTTCCATCATCAGCAACCTTGTTCTAAAACACCCACTTGCATTGAACCAATTTCCTTCCCGGAGGAAGAGAAACTAGCTCCCAGGTAGTGTTTTTTCTGAAGAGAATTCATCTCTTCATCCATGGCAACTTGCCATATCGGATCCTTTCGAGCATGATAGTAGGATTTTGGATCTTAAATAATCATTAAATAGCAATTTTTGGACAGAAAATTATCATAATAAAAGAGCGCAATACCTGCTCTTTGGAAATCAGACCAGGTTCTCCTTGGATTATCCGGATTTCCAATGTTGTCTCTTGCGGAGGAGAGTGTCTGTTGGGCCCATGTAGGAAGATGATTTTGCAATTCAGGTTCTGATTCATAATATAATGATTACTGCACACTGATATCATAAATCAGAGGATCCAAATCAGGGTCATCACCCCCAATTTCATCATCGAAATATTCAATAGAATAGGAAGGAAATTCAGCAGTTTTCTCCTTCACTAGTTCCACCTCCTGAAGAGGCTCATCGAACTTGACGCTTCTCTCGATGACGATCTGTTTCATATTGATATATAGCAGCTTGAAACCTTTAGATTCATCAGGATACCCAATAAATAGACATTCTATGCTTTGCGGTTGCAAAGCCCTTCTTTTATCAAGCGGAATTTGGGCCCATGCAGTGGACCCAAACACCCTTAGGTTTGACACATACGGCTTGTGTCCAAAGTATGCTTCGAATGGGGTATTCATGGATGAGTTTGGCACCATTTTTGTAATTTATTCTGTAGCATGCATGGCCTCAGCCCACAAATTTGTAGCAAGCTTCTTGGATTCCAACATACAGGTGGTCATCTCCTTGAGAGACCGATTCTTCCTTTCCGCTACTCCGTTCTGCTGGGGAGTGTAGGGAATTGAATGTTGGAAATGAATACCAATTTGGGAGAATATGTGCAGAAGATCATTACTGACACACTCCCCTCCATTATCAGATCTCAATATCTTTATCTTAAGCCCAGAGGAATTTTCGATCAAGGCCTTCAATTCAGAAATTTTTTCACATACTTCCGACTTCTTTTTGAGAAAGAAGACCGATGTGTACCTTGAAAAATTATCAATAAAAGTAAGAAGATACCTTGATCTGTTCATGGATGTGATAGGCAGTATACCACTGATATCAGAATGTATCAGCCCCAATATGCATGTAGCTCGGTTTGCCTTCCCTCGATCAAACTTGTGCTCAAGGTGTTTTCCAATCACACAGCCCTTGCAAATTCCCGTGGTTGCCTTAATGACCGGGAGGCCTTAAACCATGGAGTTTTTTTGTAATTGCTACAAATATTTGAAATTAAGATGGCCAAACCTATCATTCCATATCCTACTAACCTCATTTCCATGAGTTAGCAGAGCAGTGGGATTTGCATCCGCAACAAAGTGAGAGAACTCATAGGCTTTTGCATGATGGTTTGCAAGGCCTTTAGCAATGAGTTTCCTAGATGCAATTTCTGTTATCTAAACATAATTTGGGATGAAAGAAACTCTCTTAGGCACTAATGTATGTGTCATATAATAGATACTAAGGAGATTTGCTGCCAGAGATGGTACATACAAAACATTTGAAAAAAAACCATTTTCAAGATCAACAGTACCTTGTCCTTTTGAAATGATGATGGAGTCATCTCCCGTGTGGATGGGGATGGATTTTCCAGTATCCAAGGATTAAAAGGAGTCTCTTTCATCCATAATGTGGTTTTGAGATCCATAATCAATCAAGATTTCTTTGGACTTCGAAGTGCTTGCCATGAGGGCATGACCTTTTTCATGCCGTGGTTCTCGATCTTGCTGATCTCTCCTCCAAAAGCTCTCCGGAAGATTGATGTGATTTATCTCAAGGAGAGAGGTTACTTCATCAAGATTATTATTCATGCAGGCATGTTCAGGGTGGAAGGCCTTCCCATAATAAGAACACTTGACTTTTTCCTTTCCATGGTGCCCTTTTCCTTTGTTCTTCCTTGAGACGAAAGACTCATCATGCTGCTGGTTTTCAACTCTAGGTTTAGGAGCATCAAGTTTAGTTTTTGGGTTATTTTGCTACTTTCCTTTACCCTTGAGATCTTTGGGCCCTGAGACATGGAGGGCTTGATCATGGGAAGATCTGATGATCCCCATCTGGACAAGCTTGTCATGTTCACTTATTAGGGACTCAATGAAGGAATAAAGTGTAGGCATATCCCATCTAGGGGTTGTGAGCTTCCCTGCAAAGAATGTAGAAAAAAAACTGAATAATCATCCCCAAGCTTGGAGAGTATGGCAAGGATGAGCTGATCATCCTCCTTCTCCAGTTTGCATTGCTTCAAGAGTAAAACAGTATGCTTGAACTTTTTGAAAAAGTCATTCAAAGTCTCGAAATTGGAGGGATGGAGAGACATTAGTTCATTTTTGAGCTGGTAAACACTCAAGTCATCATGCTTTCCATATAGAGTTTCCAATTTGTCTTATATTTATTTTGGAGTGTTCAATCCCACAAGATGGAAAAGAAGATCCCGAGAACTAGAGAGGCACAAGAAATCGAAGGCTTCGTCCTTCTTGTTCAAGAATCTTGATTTTTCTATGGCTAAACCAGGCTCATCTTCAGTGTCCATGGTGACTCTAAAGAGTTATTTGGAGCACAGTTGAATCTCCATATCAACTTTCCATGAGTGGAAATTGTATGGAGTCAAAAGATCTACTGAGGAGGACATCTGGATCTGCTGGAGTGAATGCTTCACCTGTAGAAAACTTGAAAATCAAAACAGAAAGGGAAATATAAGGTCAGAAAGCCTGTAGATTTTAGGCTTTCATCACACCTAGCATAGTCAATCAAGCAAGCTTGATCAACAAGTTCTTTACTTGGGGTATTAAGAGGTAAGCCTTGGCTTCTGGTGCAGTGTTGGATTTTTGAGCTATTGATCCATTTTCATGCAGAAATATGTCAAAAAACTTATTTTTGAGAGATAGAGCTTTGTCTTACTATGAGCTCTGATACCATATTAATCTTGTACATTGATCTAGGGACTAAACATTAGTCTCATCAAAGATTAATCAACAAATAACTCAAGAAATGGTGTAATCGGTCTACAGAATGAATAGTTTCTCTGTATATCAGATGAAAGAATAATAATACAATACAATGTCATGCTACAAGCATGAATGAATGAGAAATTAAAATCCTCAAGGAGGTCATTCGAATTTAATGAGTGAGTCTAGCTTAACTGAATGTAAGCCATAGTCAACACTCTAGTTAACCACTGATCAAAACCCTAATTGACTCAACTAAGCCCTAACTGAAATTAGAGTGCAATAAATGATTGAGTCTCAATTGAAAGAGATCAAACACATATCATAGCAAGACAACCATAAAGTGCTAGCACTTCAATGACTCCAATGAACCCCGATGAGGTTAAATGAAGTTGAAATGAACATCAGAAGTTGGTGGAGGCACCCCTGTTGACTCCAGTTCATTAATTAATCATTAAATAAGAAATTAAATGAAAGGAGGTGCCTTCATTGCCCTGCTAACTTATTTTAACCATCAGTTAGAAATTAGGTGCATTAATATCACTCAAATCACCCCTGGAGTGCTCAAGTTATCCTCCCCGAATTAGGAGAAGGATAAGTTACCCTCCTTAACTAAAGGTAGGCATGGGTGTGACTGGATGATGTCAATTAATGCTCCACTGATGTGAATTTATGTCAATAATACATAGGATAGTGGTTTAACTAGGCCAATTCGACCAAAAGAGTGTGTATGGTGGTAAATGTCTCCAACAAATGAACTCATCGACAATATGAAAGGTGCTAAGTTCTTTACGAAAATATGCCTCAAGTCGGGATACCACTAGATTCCAATCGAGTCCACCGATGTATGGAAAACAAATTTCAAGACCAATGAAGTATTGTTTGAATGGTTAGTCATGAATTTCATCTTAACCAATGAACTTGCAACCTTCATGAAATATATGGATGACCTTATACGACCTTTCATCGATAAATGTGTCATTGTCTATCTCGACAACATCTTGATTTTCAGTCGATCATGGGAAGAACATGTCAAACATCTTCAACAAGTCTTTGACACTCTCCAACAACATTGATGTTGACACAAAATCATTCGACAGGGGTTCGCTCTCTGTTGACACCCAAACCACCGCGATCTCCTTGAGAACTGAACCAAACAAGTATTACCTCATCTGAAAACACCTGCAGAGCAGATGAAGTCTCACCTGAGATGTTCGAGGGAGAGATAACAGAACCAAGATTCTGCACTATGAAGGAGGACCAAGTGTCTCTATTTGGTGACTTATCGCAACATAATTCTAACGATCTCATCATTCATCTTATGGATTAACATAATATCATTCAACAGATCATAATAACATAACCGATTCACACTAAATACATTGATGTGTAGATAGTTCTAGCATTATACCATCATTTAAAATAGGAAATCATCGCATCAATCATAGATCCATGTCACAGATATGTAGTACAATCACATTTGGATAGCAAAAAATAGGAAAATAGGAAAACAGTAAAAGACACAAAAATTCCGTTCAACTTGCGTCATGTCATATTAACTTCCAGAGCAAAACATAATTTGCCAAAATAGTTCTTCAAGTCACATACATAGATCAAACAATTATTGTTCTCAAAACCGAGAATCCAACCAACCAAAGAGAATTTCAAAAAAATCTCCCATCTAGTGAAGAAGAAGAATTAACATTTACAATTCGATATCTACTTATAGGCTTGCTCTTTTACATTGGTGGTCCACTTAACCAACTTCCTAACTAATTCTTATCAGATTCTACAAAATGGTGACCACTATCTACAAAATGTTTTCCAAAACTACAAAATATGACCAAAATAAATAAAATATTATATTTCTAACTTTCACATCATTTTCCACCTTGCACAATATATTTGACCTTGCGCAGCATCCACTATGCTGCACAACTAACTTATCCCAAAATCTCTTTCCAACAACCCCCAAACACAATGTTCTGGCTCTCCCTTGAGCCACGCCAGCTGGACATGGTGTCTTCATTGATATTTAGCTTGAAGTCCCTGTACTCCTGAGTGATTTCCTTCAACCATTCTTTGACCTTCTAAGCAATCTATCGACTTCTTGCCAAATCATGTGCTAATGGATGCTCAATAAGTTTCTCGGTAACATCCTTTTTACCTTCCAGAACTTCCTACAATGTGGAAAAATCCTTAACAAACATTTTTGCTCCAATTTCTTGGAACTCATCCAACTGTGTACTGCGCCTCTACTGATGCTCCCTTTCTTTGGAAACATGATGTTGTAAATCCTTCAGCTTTGCAAACTTGGTGATCTGAAAAACTGGTGGTAGCGCTCTCAATGATGTCTTCAATTTCGCCACTTTCCCCTCAGCCTCATGCAACTATGTTGTTAGTTACACGTCCTAGACTACTCTTCCCCAAAATGGCACAGTCAGTTCAATTACCTTCTTCACTTCCTCCTCCATCTCATCTAGCTGTGTCGCCACATCCTCCATGGCGCTTTTCCTCTCTGCTACTTATTCAACTGGTGTGTTTGGATGTATGAGTTCTTGCAACCCTGCATTCTCTTTGCAACTGGGAAATGACCACCCCAAGTCCTCCTTCTTTTGACACTGCATCCAGCTTCTTTGTTCTCTTGTATAGATGCAGACAAGCATCCACAACTACCTCTTCCAATCGCACTCTGTCATCCCATAGATGAACTTTCTTGACCACTAGTTGATCTTGTTCCTTTTTCAACTCCTCAATTTCCTTGGCTCTCTTGGCCCTCAACTCCTCTTGTTCCTTCTTCAATGCTTCGACCTCTCTTCGTGCTTCTACCTCTTTCTCTTGTGATCACAAGAACTGAACACTGATACTTTGTTCTCTGTCTGCCAAATTGTGATTAGAGGCGCTTTGCATATGCACACATGTTTGTTTGGATAACGCGTTGATGTCAATGGAAAAATATTGTAACTAATTTTGGGAGGCATTGAGATCCTCATTGTTGGTCTCAATCGTAGTTGGTGAAATTTCTACATTCTGAATCCATGTCTTAATGCTCATTGAGCCAAGGTCTTGCACAGTCGCTACCTCTGGTGTCTTTTTCAATACTACATCAAATAAAGAATCAAGTCATTTTTTTACCACACTAAATCCTTTTGTTTCTTTTTTCTTCATCTCTTCAGCTACTGCATCCATTACATTTGTAATTTACTTAATGAGCCGATTCAACTGTGCCTCCATCCTTGGTGTTGCACTACTTTTAGCACCCTGCTCTTGTCCCTTCTTCGTCCTTAATACTTCAAATGCTCTCTACTTTTGAGTCAGTCGGAGTCTTTGAGCACTCTGCAATGGAATCATGGTGACTCTGCTAGTCAGGATTAGGTACCAAATCAACTGGTGCATCCACCGGTGGACCTGTCGACACTTCTTCTAAGGTGACTGGTTCTCTCCATGCTATGGGCCAATCATTGACAATTGTCTCCAAATCTGCATCAGACAACTTGTAAGTTGTCGAAAACCATTGCTTCTCTGGGTCACACCACATTTGCACATGAATGGCGTGTGGACCAATCATGAATTGAGCAACCCATTGTAACTTCATCATATCCTCCTTAGATAATCATTGAACTTTTATAGTTGTAGTCTGTATCACTTCCCGATAAATCTAGAACTGAGTAGCATAGTCCTTCAATATATCAGTTTCCTTCACCCACCAAAGGTTCTGGTAGTGTGCTTGCTTGCAAAATTTTACTGTTTCTACTTCCATTCCTTGATATTCATTTGGCTGCATCCAATCGATGAGCGCAATTAAAATCAGTAGCCAACTGTATCCAAATGGGTGCAGTCTCGCTTGGACTGCCACTGCATCCTCTGTCAACTGGTTCATTAAAAACAACAAGCAGTTCATTTGTAGTCCTTTTGCACACTACTATGCACATGAAATAACCCAACAATTGCAGCGGTTAGGCATGTTCATCCACACAATCTTAGTATCCAAAATTCATGTGCCAATGGGGACAAAAGGATCATTGATGTTGTCAATGTGGTATGCCTGTCCATTGCACTGCAAAGAATATCTCTTCTTTATATTTTCCATGACCTTCTTGTCATTATAACTCCCTCTAAAACACTGCGAGGGGTCTGGCCCATCCTTAGGAAACTCCATGATCTATGAGATCAGTGCTAACGTGACTGCGACCGATTTTTGTAGACATAAAATCTCGCCATGGAAATAGGCCAAAATATGCTTTGCACAGGCATTTGAGCCATTCAACTACACAAAGTGTTTCATGTTGATCAACCCCAACAATCCTACTTTGTCCAAGCCACACACTCAATCCCATGGAATGCGTAATATCGGGCCGCCTCCAGCCGCTACCATAGGTTCATAGGGTTCCTCTTTGATCTTTGTCGATGCAAGAAAATTTTGATCATCGTACTTAATTCCCATCAACGTAGGCATGATATCCATAGTGCATTCCATACCCTATGGTATCATTTTCATCTTCACTGGGTATTTCTAGTTCTTGGTCATTTTCCTTGGCTTCGCATCAGCCCCTATGGGAGGAACATACCTAGGGATATTGGCAACGGACACCCCTGTGCAGGTTTCTGACTCCACACCCCCTGAACTCGGAGGAACCACTTGCATAGGTGCCTCCTCCTATGCCCACACAGAAGTTCTAGCATGTCATTTCTTTGGTACTTCTAAGATGGGCGGATGTGCCCCTCTCTTCTTATTCCTAACAAAAGAAGATCTTGCCGGCATACTTGCAACTTCCTCCTTAATGGTGACCCCAATGACCAGTGAATCCAACTCACTAGAAATTTGAACTGTGAATTTCTCACATTGCATGCCCCACAATGTTCAGTGGGCACTTGACTTGACTTCACTCTGTAACTCACCTAATTACCGCAACTCAACTCACTACAACAAAACACAACTCTTCTGCGACAACTCTGCAACACAATCTTTGCACTGTGGTGAATTTCCACCACATTTGACCCCTTCTTATAGCACCGAGACAATTGCATATCCATAATGATCAAATCAACTTGAATCATTTTGACCAAATCCTGCATTAATCAGCTAAATACGCCAGTGATCCAGTCAATCTAACGGTCGAATCAGCCATAAATATGCATTTCTTCAACAAGATCACTGATTAAATTCTTTAATTATCTTCATTTATTACTGATTTGACTATATCACGACCATGCGACTTTCACGGCATGGCCTCCTAACTGTGATACTAACTCTGCTACTTGCACATCCCCTTCCCCCTAGTGTGCCATCCTCCTAATTATGCAGAAACAATTTTTTTTTCTTTTTCGTGTAATGCCTTAAGCATCAAGCGGTTATGGGCCTGTCCTATAGGGCTTCAGCCTAATACCATTTACTAACTTTGGTAGCATCACTCCATCTAGATACTACAATTGTATTGTACCTCTTGAAGTAATGGAATTAATGAGATATGGACCTATCCAATGCATCTGCAACTTACCTAGATGTTTCACGAAACTTGTTGTCATACATAAAGACCAGGTCTCATTTCTAAAACTATTTGTTCTTAATATGTAGATCATGCCAATATTTTTGTTAGTCCTTCTCAACGTGCTTGTGAAAACCCGTGACAAAGTTCTCTTCCTCGATCTATACCAAATTATCCAATCATTCCTCTAATGTTGCTTCATTATCCATGCCTATCGCTATTGCGATGTGCAAACTTGGAACAGTGTACTCCATATGCATGACAACCTCTTTCCCACACACAAATTTGAATGGTGTCTTCCCTATCAATATTTTGCAAGTGGTGCAATATTCCCACAAAACTGCTAGAATCTTCAAATCCTAGTCATCGTCGTTCACGTTGCATACCTTTGTAAGCACATGCTCCAACACCTTATTGAATGCCTCCATTGTTCCATTCGATTGTGGATGATACAGGGTACTATTCTTATGTTATATATGAATCTCTTCTATCGATGTGTTGACTATGCAATTGATTAAGTGACTCCCCTGGTCACTCATCATTATCCTTAGGAATCCAAACCGAGTAACAATGTTTTCAAACAAAAACCTCGTTGTCGTCTCAGCGATGCAATCTACAATAGGTGTGGCCTCTTCCCACCTTGTCAAATAATCTGTCATTGTAATTATATATCGTGCACCAGTTCTATTTCTAGGTGGGTTGATTGGTCCCACAAAGTCCACAAACCATTTATCAAAGGGCTGCAATGTCACCTGAGGTACCAATTGAATCTCATCCCTCCTTGATATTTTTTGAGTTCTTTGAAAGACATCACAAGACCGTGCATAGTCCATTGCATCATTATGAAGAATCAACCACCAAATCCCTATGTAGAGCACCTTCCTAGTAGTAGCGTGACCACCATAGTTTCCACTGGCAACTCCTGCATGTGCCTCTTCCAATATATTCCCTTCTTCATGTTGTATGGAACATCATTGTAATACCTCATATGATCCTAGATTATAGAGTTGTCCCGTGATTAATTGGAATTCCATGACCTTAACGACCATCTTCTTCTTCTGACTTGTAGTAAGCTCTTTTGGTGTTTCTCCCATCACCAAAAATTGAATTATTTGTTCATAGTAGTCACGAACCATGTCAAATCTGAACAACTGTGCAATTGTAAATCCATCTTCAATGTTTTTTGGTTCCTCACCTATCTCAATTTGGGATAAGTTATCTGGGCCCGCATTCAAGCAACTCGGCTTCACAATTATCTCAAAATAAAACTCCTGAAAAAGTAATAGCCAGCCGCATATCTCCCCCTGCAACATAGGGTTATTGACCAAGTATTTCAATGTAGAATGGTTTGTGAAATCTTAAAATGGCCTCCCAATAGATAACGGTGAAACTTTTGTAGTGCATATACCATTGCTAGACGTTCCCTCTCTATTGTTGTATAATTTTTCTCTGCTGATAACAAATTTTGACTAGCGAAATAAATTGGGTGATTGATATATCCCTCTCCTAGATGTACCAACACCACTCCCAGTGCAAGAGATGATGCATCCACATGGACATGGAACTCCTTTTTCCAATTAGGGAAAACTAGTAATGGTGCGAGCTCCATTTTTTCCTTCAGTGTCTCAAAACTACATTAATAGTCCTGAATCCATACAAAGACCACATCCTTCTTCAGTAACTGCTCCATAGGAGATGTGATCATAGCGTAACCCCAGATGAAGTTGTGATATTATCTCATGTGCCATAGTGTCGCTCTCCATTGCTTCATATTTGTAGGTGGTGGAAAGCTTAAAATCAGTGCAATCTTTGTGGGATCAACCAATAGTCCTTGCTTGCAAACAATGTGTCCCAACAATATCCCAAATGGTGCACAAAAAATACAATTCTTTGAGTTCAGCGTGATATGATACTGTCAACATCGCTCCAACATCAGTCGTAGGTTCTCCAAATGATCTCTGATTAATTCATTTACCATCTAGTCATCCATGTATACTTGCAGAAAATTTTGAATAAAATCCTTGAATGCGAAGACAACCACCCTGGAAAATATCGCAAGTTCATTCTTCAGCCCAAATGACATCACAGTGTACTGAAAACAAACCCATTCGATAACAAATGTTGTCTTCTTGTGATCTTATTTCGCAATCTTGATTTGGTGATAGCCAGAAAATCCATCTGTGAAAGTATACATTTCGTAACCTCCTAGTCCTTCTAGTACTTCATCAGTGAATGGTGTCAGAAATGGATCAGGCACACATGCATCATTCAATTTTCTAAGGTTGACACAAATCCGAACCTCACCAGTCTTCTTATCTTTTACCACCATAGTATCGATCCATTTTGATTCTTCAACTAGCTAAATTATTCTAGCCTTTACCATTCTATCAAGATCATCTTTGACTCTTTCCTTGTATCATAGATTCAGGTGATACGGCCTCTACCTTACTAGGTTTGCATTTGGCTTTAGAGGAATCTTCATCTCTCCTAAGTCTCCCAGTATCCCTTTGATCCCAAAAAATTTGGTAGGGAACAAATCTTGAAATTAATGCAATAGGCCTGTGATCTTGGCCATGGTCTCTTCATCCCAGTAGTCCCCAACATTTCCAAACTTTGTTTTATCCTACATCCCAATGTTGACCTTCCTAATATTTAATGTTGGATTCATTGGATTCGATAGTACGTTAGGTGATGCGACATCCCAAATCCCTTTTGTTTCCGGAATATTGATGTTCTGCAGATCATCATCATCCTCAGGTCCTCAGTTACATTATAGAATTCCATCATCAACTGCATCTGACAATACGCATTTGGATCCATGGGGTATGCGACTAGAACCACCTTCAAAACAATTTTGCGAATGAGCTGCAATGCATTATGAACATCTGGATTGGTATCCATGAAACTGATGGTGTGAGTGAAGAGAACCATCAACTCTTCCCAAGTAGTGATATCTCTACGCAACTGGGATGATACATATCATGTTAGCAGCATGTCAACCAATGTGTGGAAAAAGGCATGGGCCCATTCATCCATTTTTTGCGATGCCCACAAGGTATGACACTCAATTAGATAATCACTGGGGCTATTCTGCCCATCGTACCTTCCAGTGTGGTACATTTATGCATTGCCAAAATGAACTGTCATCAATATTCGAGACTGTGACCAACCAGTGATCTAATTATTATGGGTCACCCACAATTGTGCTAGAGTATCCTTCAGTGATTTAGCCAATGCCAACAACCACATTTTTTCTAACACCTTAGCTTCAAATTCTAATATAAATTCAGAAAACTCGGGCAGTCCTGCATATATCGGTAACTCAATGGTTTCTATTGTCACTTGAAAAAATGACTATGTAATCAAGACACACTTTCTTAGTGACACCATGCATATGATTCTGCCAATTCTCTAGTGCATCATCAGAGTCAGATGATGGAGAGATAGAGCTGCGACAATCGAGCTGACCATCGAATATCAGATGGATGTAATCTTCTGAAATATTATATGTGTTGGTGAAACCCACCAACAAATCCTTGTCGATAGGGGTTCTCACTCTGTCGATGCCCACCTAGCGCGATCTCCCTGAGCATCATCCTAGACAGGTTTTACCCTGCCCATCAACATCTACAGAGCGGACGAGGTCTCAACTGAGATGTTCAAGGGAGAGCTATCGAAACTGAGTTTTCTGCAGTGGGGATTGAGGACATGGGGATCTGACGGGGAGACATCATGAATATTGGATTCATAGCTATGTATTTAGCATTAAGTCATTTCCACAACTATAAAGTGCATCATGCATTTGACACAGAATCGCTAGTGCATTAGCATAATTTATAAATAATCTCAACTCATAATGCAACATAAATGTAATAGACTTAAAACATATCGCATCAACATCAATATAGCGAAACTGAAATAGACCATGGTGACATTATAATAGATCACAGTATCAAGATAGATTTAGTTCATGACAACATCGTAACAAAATAGACTACAACATTATAACAAATCATACCACAACAGGAAGAAAATACAAGATTTGTGCAGCAACAATCATATCATATTAACCTTGCACAAAAGGATCAAAAATACACAATTCTTCTCCAAAACTGAAGGCTGAATACATCAGGAAAAACCAAGATATATCACAGAAAACCAAGACATATCCCAGATACAACAATAAATTCTTAGATCATGCTCATGCTACCCTCTACTTGTCCTCTCAAGATGTCTATTTAATTGCAAAACTAGATCTATAAATAGGCTTGCGCCTTTACATTGAAGGTCCAATTATAACTAACTTATAACTGCTAATGACCTATTGTGACAAAACTTGGTCAAATAATATATAAAATATTCAAAACATTTATTTTTCCTCCCATCGCGCTGATCTGGCCTTGCGCAGTACTGAATGAGCTTGTGCAGCTGCCGCGATGCTATGTAAATCACTTGCCAAAACCCTACCAATAGGCCCCCAACACAGTCTTGTGGCTCGTCCTCGAGCCATGTCAGGTTGACAGGGTATGTGCCAACATCCGTGCCTTGAAATCTTTGAATTACTGCGCTATCTCCCAAACCTAAAGCTAGACTTTGCCGACAATACTCTGACAATTAGTCAAAGCCTGCTGCATCGGGTGCTCTTCATTGGCATTACTGTTGACCATCTATCAATTCTCTTGTATTGACTGCAACATGGTGACTACTTTAACAACCAACTATCTGCCAAGTTCTTGAAATTCATTGAGTTGAGCATGGTGATTTTATTGGTGTTCCTATGCACGGGTGGCTTGCTGCTGAATATCCTTCTGATCCTCATCTAATGTGATCTGTACCATCAGTGGAATTTCCCATAGCAATGCCTTCAAGGTCATCAGTTGACCTTTGGTTTCTTGCACCTATGCAGTTAGCTAGACAAGCTACTCATATTGGGCAATGCTTTCCCAAAACTGCGTTGTCGTCTCCATAATGGTTTTGGCCTCCTGCTCCATGGTTTCGAACCGAGTCACAATTTGTTCAATGGAATTCTTCCTATCAGCAACCTACTCTAGCAGTGTCATAGAGTGTACCAGTGCATTGAGCATTAGGTTGGTATCTTGGAGCTGGATGATAGTTTGCCTCAATCGCTTTGCCTTATTGAATGGGGTGAGCTCGGCCATGTTCTCAAAAATGTGCTGGGAGGCCTTAGAAATAGCTTGCTTGAATTCACTGCATCTGGCACACATATGTGCTTGTTCAACAATCAGGAGGTCCTACACCTTCTTTACCTCAGTAATCTCCTCGGCAGCCTTTCGCTACGGCTCAGCTTGCGTTGCCTTCAAGGCGTCTATCTCCCACACTTTTTCTTTCGCTAGCTACACTCAGACCTGATGTAGCTCCTCTGCCTCTTTTTGCAGCTTCTTAGCTACGCTCTATGACTGGACATATCCCTCATTCATCTCTTTTTGTTGTTTCACCAATTCTAGGGTGACAGCGTGCTATAAATCCACTAACACCATAGCAAACAACTTGTTTATATCCAAAGACACATTCTGGATCTGTTGCAGCACTTGGTGAACTTCCTCATTTCCTGCATCAATCGCATTCGGGGGAACTTGCACATTCCTAGCCCAGGGCTCAGTGTTAATCTATCTATTAACATGTCGAATTCTTCATGGTTTGACCCTTGGATCACCTAGGTTGCAGCCGTAGAGGACTCAGTGACTGCTTTGATGAGCCACTGTAGCTGGTCTTGCATCCCTGACTTGATCCCACCGCCTGCATCATATTCTGGTTTGACCCTTGGATCACCTAGGTTGCAGCCGTAGAGGACTCAGTGACTGCTTTGATGAGCCACTGTAGCTGGTCTTGCATCCCTGACTTGATACCACCGCCTGCATCATATTCTTGACACCATTTGATGCGAGTCTCTTCTTGCATGCATTGTGCTGCATCCTCATGGTCCATCGATGACTTGTTGTCAGAGTCATAAATGCTCAGCTGCTTCTCGACAGGCTCTTCTGGGGCATCCGATGGTGGCTCCTTAGACAATTCCTCCTGACTCACCGAGTTTCGCCATTCCACTGACCACTCTTGGACAATAGAATCCAATTCTTCTGTCATGACTTTGTAAGGAAAAGGTAGCCACTGTCGGTTGAGGTCCTACTATGCTTGAATGTAGATAGAGTGGGGCACGATGGAAAACCGAATTATCTGCTGATACTTGGCTGTTATCAACCCAAATGGCACTTCTCTATCTGAGTGTCGACACTTCACTTGTTGGCACACAAAAGGACATTTATGGATTGAAGGTTTCCTAAAACACTATAGATGGGAATGTTATGAAATACATTCACTATCCATCCAACTTGCCATTTTTACCTTTTCATATTTCAATTTCTATATGTGACTTTCCTATAAGCAACCCACGTACATATGCGACTTTTCCTATAGCATATCGTGTACAGTATGCGAGTATTGTCATTGCAACCCACGTACAGAGTTGTACGTGGGTTTCCCTTATAGCAACTCATGTGTCATACACGGGTTGCCAATATCAATACTCACGTATGCCTTCCTTTGACATTAAAAATAATAGATCACGATTAATGGATATGTGTTAAGCCCTAATCAATAACTATCGTAACTATCTCAACCTCCTCAACCTTCGAAACTGCTCTATTTCACTAAGTATAAATAAAGGTCTTGGGGAGGGAATTAATCAATCATACTTGGAGAGAAAAGTTATGCTGGTGGTATGTATTCAGAAGTCTTGGGAGCAGTAGAACTCAGAATCCTTTGGTTGTAGAGGATTCCTTGTTTCAGGCGTTGGGTTGTAACCTTAACTCATTCACTATTGTTAATAAAGAGAATCCTTATTCCAAATGTGTTGAATATATTTCATGTATCATGGTTTGATGAATAGTTATGATTAAGAACTCTATATATTGTTTATATAACTTGTCAAATATACATATATAAGTTTGCATTTGGAGGATTTTCTCTTTGCAGGTGAAGGAGAAACATCCCTAAAAGCTTTGGAGGAGAAGGGAGAAGACAAAGCTTGGATCAACCGTCGTGAATCGGGTGAGTCCATCCTATCTTCCTATTTCCTTTCTATACTTTAAAGTTGATTGTCTGCAAGTTTTAAGATTACATTGGTAACCTCGGACCTTCGGTTATAAGGTGTTTATTCCTGAACAACAGAACTGACGACTCTGCTGGGGAGCCCAGACTACTGTAGGTTATTTCTGTTGCCCTTGACCAGTCTTTTCCTTGAGTTTGTGTACGGTATCTTGTCCTGGTTCATGATTACCATAGTGTTTGAAGACGTTGTGAATTTTCCTTCTTTTTAGAAAATTTTGTACCTGTACGCGGGTTTCTCTTGCATATAGTCGCATACAGAGGTTTGCGTACGCGGGTTTCTCTTTAGGACAGTCGCGTAGAGTATGTGAGTTGCCCTTACACACAGTTGTGTAAAATCCTTGGAATAGGAATTTTTTGGCGAGTGTTTGCTTGTCCATGTCCCTTTATAACTTCTGTTTGCTGGTTGGTCTTCCTTATAAGCACTGCGCTGTTAGTATGATGACTTTGTTGGCCACACCTTCTGCTTTCTTGTAAAGCCCTTGAGTTCTCTTGTTTGGATTTTCATTCTGTTTGCAAGTTTGAAGAGGATTTGTCTGTTTGGGTTATAGGTTTAAGTGTTGTTTGTCTGAAGTAGTGATCAAGTTTCCAGGCATTGTTTATCCTATCCTATTTTCGCGTAGTGTTTGGTGTGCCACTTACCTTTGTGTGATTTCAGTGTCTTGTTACATTGTGTCTACCCAAGCTAGGGTTCCAAGTCTTTCTTAGGTGGTTGATTTCTTGGTCTTTATAATCTATTTACTTCGCTTTGCTTACTTTATACAGTTTGTTAAATTCAAGCATACTCGAGTTTTTGTGCATTTTAGGTGCATAAGTAGTCTTTGAGCATTTTAAAAAGTGAAGAGAAAAACATTGTTAAAGCTTTTTGCATTTGTTTTTTGCATAGAGTAGTTTTATTTTCAGGTTTAAAATATAATCTCAAAACTACAAATATATAGTCTTAGTATTCTCTTTATCGTTGCATTTGTTCATCAATTTATATTTACAAAAAGAAAAAAGAAGTTTGTTTTAGTAGTGGTAATCTGCTTTGAAAAATACACCTTTGTTTTTTTTAATTTCTTATCGAGTCAAAAACACCATAGTCCATCACTCCACTTCCGTGTGAGTAAGAAACAACCCTTAAAATGAACGCAATAATTAAAATTCACTAGTAATTTTTATTTTTTAGGGCCTTTCACCTACTAGCTTAGGCTACACTTGTGGGATAGGAAGTGTAAACTTCCCATAAGTTTTAAATTTCAGATGTAGTGGACCATTCAATAGGTAAATATTTATCTTTATCAATTGTATCTGGGAAGCTCCTCTCAAAAGGGAGTCAAGCACGAGGCCGCGTGGAGGCATTGGACTGAGGAGATAACCCTTCGATTCCTTTTCAAAACGTAAATCAGGACTTTTATGCATCTAGGGATTCTGTCCTAGACAGAGTTTCGGGCTTAGCTACCCTACCCATGCGTATGATTCAGGCTTGCAACTATCCCCCTAGACTATTGGTATAGCTAAGGTAGCCTTTAGTCTCTTGACATCTATGGTTCATACCTAGGTAAATCAGAAGGCTATTTCTGGTTCACCTTGGATGGGCTTGGAAGGTAACACTTGTTGAAAGTGTAGGAGGGTGGTGGGTGATTCCTCCGCTTATGACTAAGAACCACTTCAAGGATGCCAAGTAACTGTTTTTCATCTTTCTTTGGGAAAGCATATCTTTTACTCTTGTTGACTGTTTCAGACTTTAGGAAATTCGTACTGAGTGCTCTTTGGTTTGTTTGTGTTTAGTTGACCTTAGGGTTTGATTTTTCAAATTTACAATCATGGAGGACCAACCTATAATAAGGTCATGAAGGTTGCAAAACCTTCCTCCTCTCATCACATTGGAACCTCCACCTCCACCCCAAAGGCAGAGACTGGACACGGACGGTTCATTTCAACTGGTAGGAGTAAGTGAAGTTCTAGGTGAACCAGCACTTATAGCTAACCATTTTGATTTTAATATAGTTGAGATATAAGACTTGTAGGCTGATGAGTTTGTGAGAAACTTTAACACACCCTTGACTGATTTAAACGATCCTGTGATCGTCTAGGATAGATCATTTGATTCACCTATTTTAGGTGTCCCTGTGGGCAGAATTATGTCTACTATGGGAGAGAGTTATTTTGTTTTCACCTCATCCGTTCCAGCTGAAGGGGTGCTACCTCCCTCGATTAGTACCCCTAGATCTAGCATACCCACTACACCTTTGACTCCAACGAGCTGGGTGGTCCAACCGTTGGTTCACGTAAGCTTAGCAGGTGCTTCTGGTGACACAGTTACTGGGATTCCTAGTATACCTACTGTTCCTTTCTCTTTCACATACACTTCCTAGAGTGGTCTGGTAGGATCCTCGGCTTTCATCCAAGGATTTACTTGGAATGGGGGGCGCATTCACCCATCCACTCCATACGTAGGCCCATCACCTTCTTATGTATGAGTGTAGTTTGGAAACAATACCTCTTATGGGAAAAGTTTTCAAACTCCGGTCTCAGCCCGATTTATGAGCTCTCCCTTTTCGTTGTTTAGCGAAGGGATACCTGCTCCTATTTTTTAGACCCGAGTTTCGACTGGGGCAGCCTGAACGTCTGATACTGCACCTCCCACTCACAATCTTGTGGCTGAAAGATGGATCCATTGTTGGTTGTGGAGCCTAATCTTCCAGATCCAGAGATATTATTCAGTTGTGATTGTAACCCAGGAGTACTATACACTCATTCCCCTTACCTTGGAGTTCGAGGCAGTGCCCCGAAAAAGGGGGTTCGGGGGTAGCTTCCTTGAGAAAATGGGGATTTAGGTGGTGCCCTCGAATTTTTTTTTTTTTGGGATGTGTGTTGGCCAACAGTATTGCAAACCCATGGTATTGGGTTAACCCTAGAATTTTCCCATTGTATTTCCCCTATAAAAGAGAGCATTGTAAATCGCCTAGGTATGGTATTGTATTGTATTGGAAGAGAGACTGTGAGAGCGTGAAGAGGAAGTGCAGTGGTTTTGCTATAGGGTGTATCCCTTCATCTTCTGGACTATAATAAAAGGACTGGAAAATTTCTTTGTGGATGTAGCCCATCGTTTGGGTGAACCACGTTATATCTGTGTCTCTCTGTAATGTTTTAATGTGTTTTGCATCTTGTTTATTGATTTAAATGTATATCTATTATTGCTCTCCAGTCCTATTTTCTAACATCCGTTTCAAAGTAATCTATCCACTTTGCAACCGGTGGCAGGGAGAAACCCCACTTTTACTTATGGGCATTCAAGGGCAGATCCGTCTATTCCCCAGACTGGCACTTTTAGTGGCTCGGTGTGACCCAAGCTTTCGTTCTTGGAAACGTTAAACTTGCTAGACTTGTCTAAGTTGATGAACGACCCAATGAGGCATGACCCCTCGTGGCCACCTGTTCCCACCAAATTTCCATCGGATATCCCTAAATTTGAGGGAAAAGTTGGTGAAGATCCTGGTGCTCATGCCACCACATTTCATTTATGGTGTTCTTCAAATTCATTGAGTGAAGATTGAATTAGGTTGAGGCTGTTCCAGAGAACCTTAACAAGTACCACAACAAAATGGTACATTGAGTTGCCTTCTGCTGGGTTCAGTAGTTTTTGGGACTTGGCTAGTGCATTTCTTAGCCACTTTCAGCTTTCGGTCTAATATGATTTCGGAACGAACTTGTTATCTAACTTTAGACAGAACAAGGATACCCACATCTCGGATCATATCCAATAGTAGAGGAGGCAAAAGAGCCTTATAAAAGCCACTATTTCTCTTGAGTTCTTACTAGAGTGGTTCCTTAAATCCTTGTTTCCCTACATATCTCAGGACGTATCCACTTCCGGAGTGACGAATGAAGAAGAAGCCATTCTCAGGGCCCAACAATTGGATTTGATTTATTCACAATATGGGATCTTGTATGAGATTATCCCTGAGGCACCGAGGCCTACCCACAATGCGGAGAAGCCTAAGCCTAGACCCCATGCCGATGGTGTGGTTGGGTCTGTAAACTCTCCCACCGTAGAGTCTTTGGCTAAACAGCTTCATCAGTTGTCCATCAAGAATTATATGGTGGAGGTAGCAAAGGCTGCCCCCTCCCCCCAGAGTGCAAATGTTTTTGCACAGACCTCTCAGAAGGGAAATCAACAAACCGACGGGAAGAAAAAGAGAGGAAAGAAAGGAGAGGGAAATCAAAACAAGAAGAAGCCCGTGAACAATGCTGATGGGGGCAAGAAAGAAAAGAAAAAGGTTAAATTCCTGTGTAATTTGTGCCACGAGGATCACCTCACTCACCTTTGTCCCCTTATGGAACAATCCCAAAAGCTGCTTAAAGCTCAACAATCGGCTATCCTGAAGGATCCTTTTCCCCAAGGGCAGAACTCTGCTTCAGCTTCTAATGCAGTAGTGGGCACTCTAGGTGCCCCTGACCCAAACTATATCAACATGGTTTGATCTTTGACTTTTTTACAAATGAGGAATAAAAACTATGAGAAAGAGATTTCTGAGAAGGGTAAGGCTATAGGTGAATCTTCTAACCCTCTCACGATCAAGAAGACTGATGAAACTATGCCGAATATACCAAAAGGTGTCTTTAAGAAGACCTTGCATAACCCTAATGCTAGGGCTGCTTCAAACTACTTTGTGGTTGAAGATTTACCCCAAACCCCATGTGTAATGTCAGATTTAGAGGTGTTACAGAGCTATCCTGCTCAGCGGGATGCCCTCTTAGCAGCTTTAGGAAGCATGGACTCGTCGAGTCTCATGGAGAAATTTCATTTTTCTGATGTTAAAATTCACCTACCTTACCATGTAGCCTTATCAATAGATATCATCCATGGTGGAAAGACCATTAGAAGGGAAGTTGTTGATGAGGGTGCTTCTACATGCATTATGTCGTTGTCCTGATGGAAAGCTCTCAGATCCCCAGAGCTGGTCCCATCAAACACTCTGCTTACTGATTTCGATGGAAGGTCATTCCATCTACATGGTATCCTACCATCTTTTGAAAGTAAGATGGCAGGGAAAGCAATGTCTGTTGAGGTGGAAGTGATTGATGCACCTTTGGACTATAATTTGCTTCTGGGAAGAAGATGGACTTATTCCATGTCCACTATCGCGTCGACCGTTTTTTGGGTGGTGTTATTTGTACATGAAGGGAAGTTGGTTACTGTTAACCAACTTGATTTTACTCGAAAAGGCTGTTTAGAGTCTAATGAGTCCGTTGTGCCATTGGTTGACCAGGTTAAACTTGCTGCACAGTCCCCCCATGAACCAGAAGTGCCCCTATCAGTAGTGGAAGTATCTTACCAAGCTATGATTCAAACCATTGTTGACCCCATTCAAGACCCTCTCACAGTCTTAGAGGACCTGGAAGAAATCTATTTTCCTGCTTGGGTAGAAAACTCTTTGCACTCTATGGACTATTTAGATATGGTTTTACCTTCTGATGAATCCATTTTGGAAGCCTTGAGCGGATGTGATAAGATCTATGAAGATCTTCATCATTGATCATATTTTCTTCCAGAGCTAAGCAGGATATAAAATCAAGAGTTTCCTATGAGACGGTCAGATGATGTTGATACACCCATCAATCCCTTACCTATGGAAGGAATGTTTGCTGAGGGGAATATGGCAAATATTTTTGCTACTATCCCTATCAACATCTCTATAAATCCTGATGTTGTGGAAAACATATATATAGGTGCAAATTGATCTCCTGAGGAGATTTCCATCTATACGGCCTTGTTCAAGGAATTCCGCGATGTCTTTTCTTGGTCATATGAGGAGATGCCAGGTATTGATTCATCGATAGTTGAACATGACATTCAAACATACCCTGATGCCAAACCTGTTTGGCAAAAGTTAAGACTTGTTAACCCACATAAAGCGGCAGCTGTAAAGGCTAAAGTTGAAAAACTGTTGAAGGATGGTTTTATTTATCCCATAGCTCTGAAGGAATGGGTATCCAACCCTGTTCCCATTGATAAGAAGCAAGGGACCATACGTGTCTGTACCGACTTCAAATATTTGAATAAATCCTGTCCTAAGGACAACTATCCCATGCGATTTATAGATCATATTATAGATTCTTGTGCGGGAAGAGAGGTGTTCTCGTTTATGGATGGTTTCTCCAGATACAATCAAATTCAAATAAAACCAGAAGACCAACATAAAATGACTTTCATTTTTCCTTGGGCTACCTTCGTGTAAAAAAAAATGCCCTTTGGATTGAAAAATGTTGGGGCAATTTTTCAACAGGCTATGAACTTTTCCTTCCATGATATCAAAGCCATTGTCGAACCTTACCTTGATGATCTTCCTGCACATTCTTGTAAGAGGATTGAACATCCAGATCACTTATGGTTGATATTTGAGAGATGTAGATACTATAAGATCCACTTGAATCCCCACAAGTGCATGTTCTATGTCGAGTCAAGGAGACTGCTCGGGTTCATTGTCTCTAATAGAGGCATCTAGGTGGATCCATTGAAAGTAGAGGCCATTGTAAATCTGCCTCCTCCTCGTTCTATCAGGCAACTTCAAAGCCTGCAAGGAAAGTCTAATTTTCTTTGAAGTTTTATCATTAACTATGCCAAGATTACCAAGGGTTTCATGCGCCTGCTTAAATAGGACACCCCATCTGTATGGGATGAAACTACACAACTCGCTTTCGAGGCATTGAAAAAATCTTTGTTGTCGGCACCTTTACTATGTCTACTAGATTACTCTAGGGATTTTATATTGTATCTGGCCACGTCCAAGTCGACCATTGGGGTAGTACTAGTCCAGAAAGATGATAGGCTTGTAGAGCATGTCATTTACCATCTTAGCCATGCTTTAGCTAGACCTGAACTCAGGCACTCCCACGTTGAGAAGTTAGCCTTAGCAGTTGTCTATGCTATTCAGAGGTTACATCACTACATTTTACTGAGGACCACAATAGTAGTGGCGGATGTGAATCCCTTTCCATATGTTTTGTGCCGACGGATTGTTGGCGGCAAATTCAACAAGTGGATAGTCATTCTCCAAGAGTTTGAATTGGATTTTCAGTCCGCTAAGTCTAAAAAGTCCTTAGTTTTTGCTGAGCTTATAGCAGAATTCCCTACTGAAGAAGATGTAGTCGTTGAAGATGACTCATTCCCAGATGAGCATATCTTCCTGATATCCACCTCTGATCCATGGTACAGAGATATACTTATATATATCTAGACTTTGAAGTACCCTACAGCTTCCTCACAGGAGGGATGATGTAAATTATGCCTTCATGCTAAGAATTACCTCATCATAGGAGATACGTTATATCATAGAGGGGTAGATTCCATTTTGCGTCAATGTCTTACCCATGAGGAAGTAGAGATTGTCCTAAATGATTCCCATAGTGGACCGTGTGGGCATCATTTATCTGGGTTATCTACGGCGCAGAAGATACTACATGCCAGTTATTTCTAGCCCACGATATTCAAAGATTGTGTGGAAGCAGTGAAGCACTGTCATCCTTGTCAGCTTTACACCAGGAAAATGTGGTCGCATCCTGCTCCATTGTTTCCTGTTGTATCAGTAGGCCCCTTCATGAAATAGGGGATTGATTACGTGACATGCAACCTAGCCTCGACTAGAGGGCATAAATATATTATTGTTGTTGTTGACTATTTTACGAAATGGGCAGTGGCAATGCCTATTTTTAAAGCCGACAGGGAAACCATAGCTTCCTTCATTTTCAATCATATTATAGCACGGTTTAGTATACCCAAAGTGATTGTCACTGACCATGGTAGTCATTTTCAAAATAGCATGATGACAGAACTGACCACTATGCTTGGATTCAGACAAGAACATTCATCTTTGTACTATCCACAAGCAAATGGTCAGGTTGAAGCTGTAAACAAGACTTTGAAGACCATCCTCAAATATACAATTGATGCAGCCCATTCTAACTGGCATATCATGATATACCCTACTCTTTGGGCATACCGAACTAATGTAAAAACTGCTATGGGTTTCTCCCCCTTCCAACTTGTTCATGGAGTGGAAGCCATTACCCCGGTTGAAGGTGAAATCTCGTCTTTGAAAATAGATATTCATGTGTTACCCGATACGACAGATCTTGAAGAACATATGGTACATTTATAACACCTTGATGAAAAGCGTAGAGATGCGTTGACTGCTAATCAAGCTCACAAGAATAGGGTCAAAAACCAATATGATAAGTTGGTCAAACCTCAGATTTTCTCTAAGGGGGAACTTGTTTTGCTTTGGGACCAAGACAAAGAACCCCTAGGGGTAGGAAAATTCAAGGCCATGTGGTTAGGGCCTTATGTCGTGTCGAAATCCTTAAGGAAGGGCACATATGAGTTAATTGCTTTTGATGGGAATAAGCTGCCTGAGCCTAGAAATGGGATCTACCTGAGAAAGTACTATGCTTAGGCTTACAACTTTTTCTTGTATTTTATGTATTTTTATGTACATTAGTTTGTCATTTTTTTTTTATACCATCTGTTGGTTGTTGCATATGTATTCCGAGAGGTATATAGGTTTCACTGATGGCACCAGTCACCACACTTGTAATTTAGTGTCAGCAGCATGGGTCATTTACTCTCCCTCGGGACAACTAGTTTCCTCAGGAGGCGCCTACTTAGGTCCTACTTCTAATAATGGTGTTGAGTATAGGGCTGTAATGGAGCTTCTATGGGATGCTTTGTCACTGGAAGTCCGCCTGGACTCTCAACTAGTGGTTTCCCAACTCAATCGAGCTTATCTGGTGCGGAACGTTATTCTATTACGTCAGTTAATGCAAGTTAGGTTATTGGAAAGAAATTTTGAATTTATTATATTCAATCACATTCCAAGAAATCAGAATTCATTAACTGATGCATATGTTAATTACATTTTGGATTGGCATCTAACACACATTTCATAAAAATATACAGCATGCACATAAAAAACACTTGTAAATAAACTGACAACAATATGTGTGTGTGTGTGTGTGTGTGTGAATATCTGTCTATAGATAGGTCGAGTCTGATCCTCAGATCCAGTCATAATTGTATAATATACAAAAATAGACAAAATATGGATCGCAGTCCATCAAAATGCCCTAGATATAAGCAGGACCACCCTGGTAACTTGGACCACCTTGGTACTTATGGTCCCTTCGTACTTTGGCTTCGTCGGCCTCTTCATATTTGGTAGCCTCCACATCATCTATGTACACTAGAACTACTCTGGCCACCCACCTTAAAAGGTGTAACCAGACAGGTGGAACTCCAACCACAAACTCCTGCATGACAGCTGGGATATGCTCTATCCGCAAAGTGGGAACTCTCTGGGTAATCCTGTCCAGCTTCCCCTCCAAAACCCTAATAAGCCCTGGGTATTCGCTTAAGTCAGGATGAACAAACATACATGGATGCCCCTTAGGGAAGACTGGTCCAATATCTGCATTTTGACATGTTTATAGGATTAGGACTCTTATACATATGTATATATCTATATATTAAAATTCATAAAAAATTTAGAAAACTTGAAAATTAAAAAATTACCTTGCTCTCCCCATGCTCCTCCTAGAGGGAGGACAAGGTCTGGATTACCTCGAAAATCCATCCCGGCGTACGAAAACTGCTCCAATGCCGGTAATTGCCGCTCCCACCAAACGTAGAAGTCATCATCGTATACACTCTGCATTGAGCCACCTCCTCCTTGGTGGAGGAATATGTCTCCCCATCTACTTAGCCTAGGATGACATGGAGATTGGACTGGTATGGCTATAGCAGGGCTCAACCCTGGCACTCTCTCTCGAAGAAGGAAACCAATATGCTAGAATAGTTGAAGTTCTTTCACCTTCCTCTCTTGTAAATAGAGAGTTGTTTTCTCAAAATGGGGACAACTCTTGAACACCAATGATACAGGGCACCCTACATACAATCCACCACCAACCTCATTTGGTTCTGTGTATCTGAATGGAGTGAATATGATCCCGCAATCCTCACTATAGTGCTTGTTAGTACCTGTAGTGAAATATCACGTATATGTGCAATTGGGATACAACTCCCTCTCTTTTGGGTACCAGGTGTGCAGTACACATCAATGTAATTCTGGACACTTAGAGGATCACTGCTTCTATCAGTGCCCTCTAAGTTGATTGGTGATCCTCGTCATGAAAGACTGGCATAAAATATATGTCCTCGAAAGTAATTTCCAAAGTTTCACCTTGTAGGTCGAACATCCCTAAATCATGGTCCCAGTAGTTTATCATGAACTCTAGCAAGTGGACATTGGCCCGCATAGGTGATGTGCAAAATAATTTCAACAACCCACTCATTCGTAAAACATGTACAGTGGGCGCACTTTGGAGTGCTTCCTGGTCCATATCCTCATGCTCCCATTCCCTTCATTCCAACACCATCTTCACACCTAGCAAAACAAACATTATGAATATTTAGTATCATATAAATTTTCAAATTTTTTGACTCAACATATATTTTTCTCCTTCACGCAGTACACGCGACTGTCTAGTTAGATTTGTCACATATTGTACGCGACTGTCCCTCAGGGAAACCCACATACAGAATGCAGGTATGCGAGTTTCAACATAGTGAACCCGCGTACATAGCGTGACATACTTTAGGATGCTTAAAAACATAAAATTGGGTCTCAAAATTGAAAATTTCTAGGATCAAATTGAAGAGCTTGGGGTGTAGGCTTACCTGCAACTTGCGGAATTGGATTTCGTCCACTGGATTGTCCGCACCAATTGAATGAAGGTAGAGGTAAAAACTTGCTTTTTATGGCTACAATTCAAAATGGTGAGTTTTATTTTAATTTTTGAACTATTTATAGAAATTATCTTTCTAAAAGTGGGTTTTTTCCTATAGTTCGAAATGTATTTAACTAATACCATATCTCTTTTGGCCTTGTAACAGGTTTTTCATCATTATGAAGTGTTTTTGCTCCTATAGGGTGGTTTTTTTCATTTCCAATGCATTTCTGCATCTATACTTAATCCACTTAAACTTAGCAATCAACATTTTTCCACAGACTATGGTATTTTAAAACCATTAGCCCCCTATCTCTACCATTGTTCTTCTATGGATAGGTCCTTCCTCTCATGAGTATCCTCATTTAGAACCTATGTTTTCTTTTGATACTCATGCTATAGTTGTTTCAGGTACAAGGGTATCCTTTTAGCTATTTTGTACGCCAAATAGAGCCTCTTTTTGGTCTCTTTTTACAAGCTATCCCTTTATAGGACTCCCCTCCCGTATAGAGTTTCTTTAGGACCAAGTCTGACTCCTTAAAAATAGACTTGATTATCGAGTTTACTTGTCCGTTCAAGCACATTAAGAATATGTGAATGGGAATCCGCATTGGGGGTAGGTTATCTCTTTCTAAGACCATGCAGAATAGCATGAGAAAGGATCACTCTCTTTTCTATGGAATTGAGAAGAGTATTCTCAGGCATAGTTTTATCACTTTTCCAGACCCGAGGGACTAATTTAATGGAAAAGGAACTCCCGATATGAGCTTAGTTTTATTTTTTTCGTGCTGTGGACCTAAACATGAAAAAGATTCTAAGTGTACTTCATGTCTTTTTCATGCTCGTTAAAAACTAAAGAACAAAGCATTGTTGTAAGCCCTATTTCTTGTACTCAAATGGATCTTTCTGATTGATCTTGCTTTCCTTCACATTCGTAAAACTCAAGCTAATTGTTGTTTTCGAAGGAGCGTTGGGTAGGTGGTAATTTAACATTTTTCGGACCTCCTTGACTAAGTACGAAAAAAGTTCACCTTTTCTTCTACGGAAGTTAAGAGAGTTGTTCTGTGACATGTTTTATACTTTTTCGGCCTCAGGAGACTAAATTGGATGAAAAAGGACCCCCTGGAGTCTTTTTTGGAGTTTTCAGACTCTCTAAATGTGAAAATGCCGACTGAGCATGTACTAGTTCAGGCTCATTAAATCCACGAATCAGTGACACTATCAAGCATTATTTTTTCTTCTCTTCAATCTTGTTAAAAAATGAAGAGAGATCCAAGTTGACTTTCCTGGACTCGTTAAAATTTAACAGGGAACATAAGGAAGAAGTTTTTTCTTGTTTTCAATTAGTGGCATCATGTCATCCTTGAACATAGCACTCTCTATTTTTTCCGATACCCATGTCTCATTGTTCACTTTCAGTTCAGCTATTACTTCGAGTTTATTAATCCTCCTCTTGTTCGTTATACCTGGGGAATTTGATCATGTATCCTACATGACAGATAAGTCTAGTTTTTCTACCTATAAAGCTAAAATCTACCTTGGGTCATCTCTGTGTCATGCTCATTGTTCAAGGACTTAACTCAATGTCTGATCTCTATCCTGATCCCATCATTGTTATATCTGTTATCTCTTGTGTCTCCCTTCCTTTTCCCATTTCCTAGTCACTCTTGTGATCTGTTGAAGGATCAATTGCCTTCCTTATCACAGTATGGTTCTGCTTCAGTACTTCCTGATGACGAAGACCTAGAGTTTTGATGATAGTGCCTCAGGATTCACTTCCATCATTGGTGAATTCCTTTTCTTTAGTTGTTGATTATCACCTATTGATTGACAAACTATTGAATCCGCTCCATGTTCGAATTCAGCCTACATTTATTCACATGGCTTGGATTGTACTGGCTCTTTGGGATTGTTTATGAAGGCCTTAGTTCCTCATCTATGGACTAAGTTGCGCAAGATTATTTTCCATTTATGTATACAACTTCTAGATCTTTGAAGACTCATCATTGTTGTATATTGTGGCTTCGATCCACCTTTGTAATATACGTGGTCTTGCACCCGTCTTATATGATGTACTCAAATATTGTAAAGGAGCTAGTGTTCCAGTATATTGAACATAGCATCCTTAGATATGACTTTGTATATGACATTATTGTATTTGTTTTAGGTACTACCTCTACTCCATTGGATTTTTGAGTTCTCCAAAGATGAAGATTATAATGTATTTCGGCCATCACTTCCCTGTGACCTCACACATTAGGGGGCATCTGTTATCAACCCAAATGGCACTTCTCCATCTGAATGCTGACACTTAACTTGTTGGCACACAAAAGGACATTTATGGATTGAAGGTTGCCTAAAACACTATAGATGGGCATGTTATGAAATACATTCACTATCCATCTAGCTTGCCATTTTTACCTTTTCATATGTCAATTGCTGTACACGAATTTTCCTATAAGAAACCCATGTACATACGCAACTTTTCCTACAGCATATCGTGTACGGTACGCGAGTATTGTCATTGCAACCCGCATACAGATCTGTATGCGGGTTTCCCTTATAGAAACTCATGTGTCATACACGGGTTTCCAGTATCAATACTCACGTACGCCTTCCTTTGAAATTAAAAATAATAAATCGTGATTAATGGATGTGTTAAGCCCTAATCAATAACTATATTAACTGTCTCAACCTCCTCAACCTTAGAAACTACTCTATTTCACTAAGTATAAATAGAGGCCTTCGGGAGGGCATTAATCAATCATACTTGGAGAGCAAAGTTATGTTGGTGGTATCTATTTAGAAGTCTTTGGAGCAGTAGAACTCAAAATCCTTTGGTTGCAGAGGAGTCCTTGTTTCAGGCATTGGGTTGCAACCTTAACTCATTCACTATTATTAATAAAGAGAATCCTTATTCCAAATGTGTTGAATATCTTTCATGTATCATGGTTTGATGAATATTTATGATTAATCACTCTATATATTGTTTATCAAACTTATCAAATATACATATATAAGTTTGCATTTGGAGGATTTTCTCTTTGCAGGTGAAGGAGAAACATCCTTGAAAGCTTTGGAGGAGAAGCAGAGTGGGAGAATAAAAAGCTTGGATCAATCGTCGTGAATCAGGTGAGTCCATCCTATCTTCCTATTTCTTTTCTGTACTTTAAAGATGATTGTTTTCAAGTTTTAAGAGTACATTGGTAACCCCAGACCTTCGGTTATAAGGTGTTTATTCCTGAACAACATTGGCCGCAGCATAAGGAGAGACTCACGGAATGACGACAGATGTGGCTTGTAACATTTCCCAATAAACCCAAAATCAATGGCATAGTCCGCCTATCGACTGGGCTCTTCAACCCACCATAAGTTTTGATACCGTGCACCTCGACGGACCTTCACTGCATCAACTTCCATTGATTGGTAGTCTTCAGGTTCCATCCAAGCGACGATGGAAATAAGAATCAACAACCAACTATATGAAAATGGCCACCCCGTCTAAGCAGCAAGATAGTATTCTAGCAATGGGTTCTGCAAAAACAAATACCAATTCATTTGCACCCCTTCAGTACACTTTTGGGCGCATGCAGCAATGCCGAAATTGCATTAGACCAGTCAATTTTCATGAACAACCTTGCTTTCCAAAATCCTTGTGCTGATGTGCACCGCTTGTGAATGAATGCTATCGATGTGATAAGCACAGACATCATGCTGTCACCCAAAGAACTCCTTCAGCTGCTTGGAAATATTTTTGTCAGTATCCCTCCTGTGGATATACTGCGTCGGATATTCCCTGGCCTTTGGGAAGCCTGTGATGATCACGATTAGATATACTATAACAGGGATGGGCGTATTCAACCAAATATCCCCCCCATGAAAAAAAGCCAACAGTTGCTTAACACATGCATGGGCCTCATTTAATTGCTCAAAATGAGGCATATTGATGAGCCCCAACAATCTAGATTGGTCTAACCCACTCACCTAAGGTTTAAGAATTCTCTAAATTGGGGCACTGGGCACCATCAGTACTGACTCATAAGGCTCATCCCTAAAATATTTGAGCAAAAGAAAATCATGGTCTTTGAATTTAAACCTGATCAATGCACAAATGATGTCGACCGATCACGTCATCCCTTCCGGCAGCGGCAACACTTTCGGTGGATATTTTTGACTTTTTGACGGATACCTCGGCTTTGCTCCCGAATGTGTAGGAGCGACATAGCCCAAAATATCATGAATAGAGATGCCCCAAGGAACCATAGATTGGACAACTCCCTAGCTCAATGACCCATTTTGTGCAGTTCCTTCTCCTTGCACTCTCTCCAACGTGCGAGTTTGTCTCTTCTGCGGTGGCGTGGAACTGGGCTTCTGAGCCTGCCGCTTCTACTTGGGAATGGATGATGAGCCGAATGGCATGCTCATAACTTCTTCTTCAACAGCTCTGGACCAAATAGGGGACTCAAACTCGCTCGATATCTCAATGGCGTTGATGTCATTCAGCATGCCTTAAGCCCCAAACCTAAAAATTCACTCAACAACTCTAAGCTTCAATGTTACAACTCACTCAAACGCTCACAATAAACTACACAATTTTCCCTCTTTCTCAACAATATGCTTGCTCAACCGAACAATGTCATCATCCCGCATTGTGCATGATTTTTATAGCTACCTCCAACTCAAACTCATCGTTGCCAAATCTACGATCACCATTATGACTAAATCTGGAAGTAATGATGCCAAAACCGTCATCAATCCTACTCCTCTAATGGTTGGATTAGCCATTAATGCACGTCGCTTCAACAATCATCACAAGCCAATTGTTTTAACTACCTACATTTATTAAGTGATTTGACCAACCCACATCCCTACAGTTGTCACAAGTGGTTGACCGTTGATCACTACAAACTCTAACCTTGCATAGCCTCTTCCCCTAGGCTCTCCTTGCTACTCTAAACAAAAATGTTCATTTTTTTTCACAGCGCCTCAACCAGTGTGCAGCTCTGGCCCCATCTGATAGGGCTTCAAGCGACTCCCATTGATGAGCGTCGGAAATACCGCGCCATCTAATTGTTGTAACTGAACTGCACCTCCAAAAGGTATGGAATGAACAAGATACAGACCTAACTAGTGCATTTTTAACTTACCTAGATGCTTTATGAACTTACTGTCGTATACCAGCACCAAATCTCCTTCCGTAAACTATTTTTTCTTAATGTGGTGATCATTCCATGCCTTTTTTTGATCCTTTGCAACCTGCTGGTGGAAGCCAGCAATAAAATGGTCTTCTTCAAGCTGGATCAACTACCTAATGCACTATTCTAATGCTTGTGCATCATCCATTCATGTCACCGTGGCGATGCGCATACTAGGAACAATGTACTCCATGGGCATGACTGACTCTTTCCCATAGACCATCTTGAATGGTGTTTGTCCTGTTAGCCATTTATAAATAGTGTGATAGGCCCACAACACTATGGGAATTTTTAGGTCCCAGTCATCATTGTTAGCATTACATACCTTAGTCAGTGTTGTTTCCAAGATTTTGTTGAATGCTTCGATGGTCCCATTCACCTATGGATGGTATGGTGTACTCCTGTGATGTTGCACCTAAAAATCCTTAGTTAGTGCTTTCACAGTCCGGTTGATGAAGTGACTTCCCTGTTCACTCATCAAGATCCTAGGACACTCAAACCGTGTCACAATTTTTTCAAAGATGAACCTTGTTGTTGTCGCAACGGTACAATCCACAACTGGTGTAGCTTCTCCCCACCTAGTCAGATATTTGGTTGCAGTAATGATATATAATGCACCAGTCTGCTTCCCTAGTGGATTAATAGGACCCACAAAATCCATAGCCCATTTATCAAATGGTTGCACAGTCACCTACGTTACCAACAGAATATCATCCCGCCGTGATGGTTTACCGACACGCTAGCAGACGTCACAGCTCCTCGCATATTCTCTAGCATCATTATGCAACATAGGCCACAATAGTCTAGCATGCAACACCTTCTTCACAGTAGCTTGTCCTCCATAGCGGCCTCCCACAATTCATGCATGTGCTTCTTCTATAATGGGACCCTGCTCATTCGGTAAAATACACCGTTGCAAGATTTGATCTAGTCCAAGCTTATATAACTGTCTAGCAATTAATTGAAAATCAGAATCCTTTAATACTAGCTACTTCTTTTGGCTAGTCAACATGTTCTTCGGGGCGACACGAATGGCCAAAAACTAAATAATGGGTGCATAGTGATCATCTGCGATGTAAACACAGAACAATTATGCATTTGGCAATTCATTATCAATATTGGTCGGTTCTTCATCATTATCAACATGAGATAGATTATTTAGACCAACGTTCAACTGCCCTGGCTTCACAACTATTTCAAAATAAAACTCCTGGAAGAGTAACATCCATCGACAGATATTCCCCCCTAACATAGGCTTATTGACCAGGTATTGCAATGCATAATGATCGGTGAACATCTTGAAATATCCACCCAAATTAGTGCCAGAGTTTTTGCAAGGCATAAACCATCGCCAATCCTTCCCTTTCCCTTGTTGTATAATTTTGTTCAGCAAATGACAACTTTATATTGGCATATGCTATTGGGTGATCCAGGTCAACCCTCGACGCAATAGAGTAAGCATCGATGTGCACATGGAAATCCTTATTCCAATCAGGAAATACTAGTATGGGCGTAGAGGCCATTTTGGCCTTCAAAGTGTCAAAACTTCCTTGACATTCATGAGTCCATTCATATGCTGCATCCATTTTCAATAGTTTCTCCACGGGGGCAGTAATCGCAACATACCCTTTGATAAACTTGCGGGAGTATCTCGTATGCCCCAATGTTTCCCGAAGCATCTTCACATTCGTCGGTGATGGTAAACTAAGGATTAACGCGATCTTCGCCAGATCAACCAACAACCCTTGCTTGCATACTATGTTCCCAAGTAGTATGCCAAATGACACACATAAAATACACTTCTTAGAGTTTAACACGATCTATGTTGTTGACACCTTTCTATCATTAGTCACAAGTTGTCAAGATGGTCCCTAATTAGGCCATAGATAGTCCAATAATCCATATACACCTACAAGAACTTTTGAATAAAGTCCCTAAATACAGTGACAACTACCCGAGAAAATATAGCTTGTGCATTTTTCAGCCCAAAACGCATGACTGTATATTGAAAATAGCCCCACTCAGTGACAAACGTAGTCTTATGGCGATCCTCCTTTGTAATCCAGATCTGGTGGTATCCTAAAAATACATCCATGAAAGAATACATTTCCTTCTCCCCTACGCCTTCAAGAACTTCATCGATAAAAGGGGTCGGGAATGGGTCATGCACGCATGCATCATTCAACTTTCTTAGGTCAATGCAAATGCGTATTTCTCTTATCTTTTTATCCTGGACCACCATAGGATTTATCCACTTTGATTCTTTTAGAGGATCAATGATCCTGGCATTGAGCATCCAATCTATCTCATCCTTCACCTAGTCCTTGTATTGTGGGTTTAGTCGATAAGGCCTCTATCGCATAGGTTTGGCATTGGGTTTCAACAGGATTTTGATTTCCCTAGGTCTCCTAAAATCCCCTTCATATCTGAAAACTATGTTGGGAAAAAGTCTTGAAATTCATGCAGCAGGTCCATGATCTTGGCCATCGTATCTTCGTCCCAGTAGTCCCCGACATTGGAAAATTTTGGGTTCTCTGTCGACCCAATGTTAACTTTCCATATCCTCAGTAGCTGACTCATCGAGTTCGTCGGTATGTCTGGGGCTGCAACATCGCGGCTTCCTTCTGAATCTGGAATATTAACATTTCGCAACTCATCATCATCTTCAGGTTCCCCAGACAAGTTGTAGCATTTCATCATGGATTGGATGGAGCAATACGCATGTGGATCAACCGGATATGCGACAGGGATGACCTTTAGTACTACATTGCAGGTGATTTGTAAAGCATTACATACCTCTGGGTTGGCATCGAGAACCTAAACGTCTATGCAAAGCAAACAGATAGCTCCTCCCAAGTGGTGATAGTTATGCATAATTTTGTTGCCACAGAACAAGATCTCAGTATTTCTTCCAGAGTGTGAAAAAAAAGCGTGGACCCATTCATATCTAGGTTGTGACACCCATAAATTCTGACACTCGGTCAAATGACTGGTGGGATCATTCCATCCATCGTATCTCCCAACATGATATACCTATGAATCATCGAAGCACACCATCATTAATATATGGCATCGTTCCCAGTCATGGATCATCTATTTGTGTGTTGCCTACCATCAAGCTGGAGTAGCCTTCAGTGCTACATCAATAGCTAGTATCCTTTGCAGTTCAAAAACTTTCTCTTCAAATTCCTAAAAGAACTATGATAGTCTTGGGAGTCCTTCATAAATCGGCAACTCGACAGTCTCAGTTGCAACACACTGGAGAGACTGTGTAATCAACCCGCATTTCCTGAATTATACTTCATGCAACCTATTCTGCCAATTTTCTAGAGAATCATTAGAGTCAGAGGATGTGGAACTTGCACTGCACCATCCAAGTTCGCCATCGACGGTAGGATGGATATAGTCTTCAGAGATGTTATAAGCGTGATCCCAACTTCTACTGACTTCATTCTTTACAGTTTGAATATATCATCATCCCTCCTGAGGGTCCATGGGAGCAATGACATTGACATCCTAGTTTTCAAATGCCATAACTCATTTTTTTAGGTTGATAACCACCATGCTATCATTAGCCCATCCAATCCCTAGTAGTTTGGGATAGGAACCACCATCTTCGACTACTTCTATCACATCAAAGTCAAAATGTGTTTTATTACCTTCAATGTCGACAACCAAGTTTGAAATGTGACCAATGGGCTGAACCTTCGCCTGATTTGCTAGTCGCAACTGTATCGGTGACCATCCCAATGCTGGCTTTCCCATCAATTGCCAGGTTTGCTTAGTCATAATGTTTACATCTGATCCAAGATCTAGAATGACCAATTCAACCTCATAATCTCTGATCTAGATATTCATCTTCATCTCCTTGCATGTCTTCCTCTTTTGCAAAGAATTCACTAAAGAATCCTTTATTTCCTTTTCCAAGTGGTACAATAACATCTCAATCTTGACAAGGGAATCAGGGTCCCTTTCCAGCGATAGACAACTCTCAAAGAACTGCCGCAAGGTACTTTTTTTCGTGATGGTCTTGCCTCTACAGATGGATCAAAAGCAAATGGCATGTCAATAATTGGTAACTTACCTGGATTTCTCCCAATTGCATGCTTTGCCCCGAAGAAGGTGTCTTTCTTTGTTTCAATATCAAATGACACCTTTTTATTTCCAGCGAGGTGAACTTGCTACCGTGGTCCATTGTCTCCAGTTGTCGCACTAGCACGAGTGACAATCCAAATGTCAACATCCTTCATTCATGGTTCGGCCTGAATTGTTGCAATTGTCGGTCCTTGATTCATGTTCAATGGTGAGTTCTGATTCAATGGTTGATTCATTGACTGGTTCGAGTTTGAGGTGGGTTCTAATTATGATTATGTGGTGGGATCTGGTTCTGTATCATCGGTTGGTTTTGTACTTGGAACGTATGTTGATTCTGATTTTGCACATTCTACAACTAAGGAATGTTTCTACCCTGCCATTTTGCAATCAATTGAGGAGAGTTTTCAACATTATGATCATCGGTTGCATAGTATGTACACTGCACATGAGGGCACTCCCTCTGATAGTGCCCAAATAGTATGTACATTGGATTGATTCGCAACCTCGTCCTCCTCCTCGACCAAAGCCTCCTCCTCGGAATCCTCCTTGCTGAAACTGTGGTTGAGCGATCTGCTGCTATAGTGGGTTTGGATGCTGCTGTACATAGTGCGCAGCTTGAACATATTGTGGTTGAGACTAAATGAGAGGCGCCTGAATATATTGCGGTCATGGCACATACTATGGTTGTGCTACAATCTATGGCTAAGGTGCAAACTGCGGCTGCGCTGTAAATTGTTGTTGTGGTTGTGCAGGGATAAACTGCATTAGGGGTGGTGATGTATACTACACCTGTGCTATTTGTTGTACAACTTGTGGCTGCACTTGCATTTCCCCGGGGTCCTTACCTTTCACAAAATATGAATCATACATCCTTTTCTGGAGCAAAACATAAGCTTGACAGTTTTTATCATCATGTCCTACTAACCTAAAAAATGTACAGTACATGTTTTTTTCCTTGGTAACCATCTTCTACATGTAATCACAGTTCTCATGTCGATGCCCATAGACCTGCCATATGCGACATCATGGTATACCAGCATAGTTCAACGGGTTCGGGGCTCCTAACAACAAATAATTTTGGAACGTTTAACATGTGTCCTTGGTATTCTCATATACATGGCAATGGGTGCACTAAATATCATCATGATATTCCTTGGTCTTTTTGATAGCTTGTAGTTGGAGTGTCAAATTGGCCAACTGCACTTGAATCTGGTTCATTTCGACTGCAGATTCTCTCTACTGGCAATGCCTCCAATTTCATCGCGGTCTCCAGAGAATCACTCTGTGTCACAATATCTTGATGCATTAGTGGCTATCTGATATGTGGGATGAGTGTGGCGATGAACCACTCCTTATCCTAAACATCGCTCATATGAAAAATTACCCAATCCATCAATATCTTAAATCGTTGAGAAAAATGACAAATCATCTCATTAGGGAACTATTTGATCTCTTTCAATTCAATAATGTACTGAGCCTCAAAATTTTGCTTCTTGAATTCCTCAAATAACCCGATTTGAATTTCGTTCATTGTTTTCGCGGTACTTTCCTGAGGAATCCAGGTGAATCTCATGAACCATTCTAGCACACGACCTCTAAGAGTAGTTTCCAACTTGCTTTTCTTGACATCATCATCTACGGTATGTAGGGAGGTCAAGATTGCTTCACACAAGAACCAGTATTGCTCTGGGTCATCAGTGCCATTTCCATGAAATATTAGTAGCTTCATTTTGTTTCGCTCCATTCCGGGCCCCTTTCCTCCTGTTGGTGCTTTATTACTAGATTGTTACTGACACGTCGGGAAAGTTGATGCATAGTGTGTATTTTTTCCTTGTGGTGGAGTAATGCATGGAGGTTGTTAACGACCTCTAGCTAGCAGAGGGTCAAAGGGAGCATGGTAAAGAGAAATGATGGTTGCTTGAAACTTTGGTTAAATATAATAGTGTGAATGTATGATAAAGGGCGCATAAACAACGAAATTATCACATGATCTGATTGTGTAGAACGAGGAAGTGAAGATCGATGGCTTATAATATATCCGCTCTATGAAGATGTGCGGAAGATAAGGGCATACAAAGATAGTTAACAAGATGCAGAGATCAGCGGTCATAAAGCTAGGTCGGCGAAATATATGATCAATAAGAAGTCCGCTTCGTAAACTTACACGTTAATTAAAAAAAAAGGGCTCAGTGGAATCAGTACGTGTAAGCTTATCCAATGGCTGGAAAATAAAGTGAAGATGCATCAACGGTCATCATTGGATTCGAAGGATAGAGTTGCATGATGGTTGGAGTAGAAAAGTGGTAGCGGAATCGAAACCGTGGTACACGTGGCAGTTTGTGGTACATTGCGCGAGGAAAAATGCTTTGAGGGAAACCACTAAAGCGATTCTCTGGAATGGACTTCTATACAAAGTGGAGTTGACTTGTTTGAGGAATTATTTTTTATTATGTCGGGATGAATGAAAAGGACTTCCCACCACCCTTTCATAGTCAAAATCGAGTATATGTAGTTACAATAGTAGGTAAGTTTCAAATACTCGAGCTTTATCCACAGAATTACCGTTGCTTTTCTATATTATCGATAAAGAGAAAGGTTTACAAGGGTTTAACCGAATTCTGGACGAAAGCGAAGAATTCCTGGTTGATAGAGATAGAGGAGTATATGACCCATTCCTGTCTGTGGGAAGTGTATATGTTATTAAAGAAATATTATGGCGATATAATTCACAGGGAAATGACATTTTAAATGCTTGTAAGTCGTTTTTGTATCATTTTTCCATTGAACAGACCCTACACTTCCCTGAGTTTGCCGAGTGGTATGCAGTTAATTATTCATCTTCTGAGAGAGTTATTGTAAGATGTTCTACATCTAGGATATTGTGTAAAATTGATGCAAAGGCTATTCGTGAAAACCTGAATTTGCCCAATAATTACCCTGATAGTCGTGATTCTGTAAACGAGTCTGTTTTAGCTGAAGTGTACAGAAATTGTGAAACTGAAGTTCGATGTAAATTCTTGTCTAGCATTCTTAATGAAGGTCAGTCACTGGAAGATCTCTTTTTGCCATATTGTGTCTATATCTTCAAGGAGGAAGTTCAGTTGGTTATGTCTTTGGTCTGTCAGGTATTAGGTCTAGACGATGACTGTCATGTTAGTGAAGTTATCTTGGGTTTCTTATTAAAAATGAGTTCAACTAGTCCCGAGTCTGAGTCTCAGTTGGTTCATGTCTTCAGTTTGGACGAATATCTAGCAGAAGCTATCCATATCCAATTGGCTGAGTTTTCAAAGGTCAGGTTTTTCAAGTTTCAATCATATTTGTTGAACATGTTATTATGTTTGAATGTAACTGAATTGATATTCTTAAGTACCATGTTCTCTTCAGATTTTTCTAAGCAAATCAGTATGTACGAATTTGTAAACTCCATTATGTCAGAAATTGTTAGAATAATCAACCCATAGTATTTACCCACTTAGACATTAATTCATTTATTTTTGTCTTATTTGCCTAGTCCATGAGTCCCACCATGTGCAAGTTGCTAATTGCCTATCCATAGAGGTCAAACTTGCCATCTTCGACTCATGTAGCACTTGGGAAAGCCTTAGGAATCAAATCTGCTTTATTCCTGGCCTCCTAGGTGCCTATCTGCTTTTCCTGCTTTATTCCCTTCTTTTTCAGTGTTTTAAGGCACATAGGAAAGCAAGACTAGGTGAGGTGAATCAGCTTTGTTTCCTCTTCCTCCTCCACTCTTTCATCCATGAAAAAGCATGTATGAGCTGCCATTCCACCACTCATTAGCTTGCCCATGCGCCCTTGCCAATTCGTGAGCCTCATGACAGATTTGGGATCGGCTTTTTACACATATGGGGGATTTGCCTATTTTGGGTAAGCCTGCTTTATGCTAGCTTTGGATGCCTCCTTATGCATTCGACCTATTGATGTATTCTATATATTCAGAAACCTATGTTATTATAGTGTTGGCTATTGTACACTGAGTTAATATAATTTTGTGTTACAGCTCCATATTCAGTCTCCATTGTTGACAATTTTGCTTGATCAATTGTAATTTGTTGTGAGTGAAATTAATCTATTGCTGGTCAGAATTTCTACAGAAATATATAGGCTGTTGTTTGATGAAGTGTTACCCAGAGTATTGGAAGAAATGAAGAGTATGATGCAATCCTCACTTGAGGATAGGATTGGAGATTGGTTCTTGTATAAGGAATTTACAGTCTTGAGAATATATGGTTTCACTGGAGAGCCTTATAGGATTCCTTCTTTCCTTACCCCCAGGATTTTTGCATTGGAATACATGAGACAGAGAGTACATGCTGAAAAGGAACATTTCGGGGCTTTCAAAAAATCTTCCAATATCAAGTTCCCTCTTAAGGTTGGTTCCTTTGTTTTTAAAAACAAGGGTGCCCTGGTGTTTGTAGAGAAATTATTGGAAAGCATGGATTTTCAAAGGGAACAAAGGATTAACTATGATCCTTATCATATAATTTCTCTAAGAAAACAATCAAATAAAAATAAGCCATTTGACCATCAAGTTGTTGAAGGTTTGAATGAAGTAGCAAATTTGTTTTACTTTGTGGAAATTCCAGGATCCGATGAGAATACCAGTAGTGGATCAGTTGCAGTGTCTCAAATGCCAGATAGTTCTAGTATTTTGATTAAAAGAAGTCTTTTTGAAATTGAAAGTATGGAAATAGATGAGGATAGTTCACATAAGAAGGCCAAATTGTCTCAAGATGATAAAATTTCAAGCGAAATAATTTCGGATGAATTGAAAATAGTTGCTTTGGTTCCTAAGATATATGTATAGATGAATCAATTTTCCTTTGAAAGTGTAAATAATGCAAAATCAGGTCCAGTTTTTAAATCTAAAGAAGAATTCATGACTAGCTATATGGAAAAGCTAAGAGAGTCCCTAGAGGAAACCAGGAATCTACTCCCACGGGTGAAAAGTTTGAATAATCCGAAGACTTCCTTGATTTCTACTCGGGACGTACAAAAAAAGTATTCAAAACTGGCCATGGTAAGTGATAAGAAAGTGTCAAAAATGGAAGTGAGATTAGACAAAATCAGTGTACCAGATAAAATACAGTTACATAAACAAACGGGAGATATTATTTATTCATATTTATTGCATGCTATGGTAAAAATTAACAAGTTACAAGTTTTGGTTGACAAATTGGAGGTCCAATTAAAACATGAGAAGGTTGAGAACAAGGCTAATTCCATTCAAATAAAAAAATTACAAGCAGATATTGTAAGCTCAAGGAATGAAATAGGTAACACCCAAGCCATCAAAAGACTTTTAGAAGAAAAAGACAATGCCCTCCAGGTGCTGAAGAAGAAGCTGAAAATCCCAAGTACACAACATGTTCAGTCATCAGAAGTATTAGCATTACAGAAGCAGAAGGACAAGACTCATCAAGAGATGATGGAGTACAAAGGCAAGACTGTGAAATTGCAAGAAGAAAAGGATAAGTGAGAAACAGAATGGAATGAGTTAATAGCACAAATTTCGCGGCTGAAAAAGGACCAAAATGAAGAAAAAGAAATTGAGGAACTAATGAGCCAGACTCCCACTGATGAAGATTTGACTATTGTAAATATTGAAAAACCTTGAAATGATTTTTTTGCTGATGACTTACTAGTGCCCATGTCCCAAGTCAGCTTGAAGGAGGAAAATGAGAAAATCAAATCTGAGCTAGCCAAAATGACTGAAAGCAAGAATAAGATATTATAGGATAAAAGTCAATTACAAAAGAAGCTTAATGAATTAAAAGAAAGGAACACAGGAAACGGTCCTCTCCAGGGAGCTAAACACATAATCTGGGATACATTGTCTCTGGAAATTACTAAGTTCAAGCATTATTTGAACTTCATTAATGATCAAAGTATATTGGTTAATTTAGCCAATCAAAGACTGACACTAGTAAATGAGACCATGGAGAGGAAGCCCCTTGGCACAGCTCAGAATGCATTGAATTTCTTAAACTCATTAACATATCAAAAATTACAAGATATAGGAGTCAAAGACAGAGTGGCAATGGTACTGTGGTCAAAAATGTTTATTCATAAACATCATCTTATGAAGACAGTACAAGATAAGGCTGATGAGATGAACTCACGTATTAATGATTTCAGGCATGCTTTTAAAGAATTATTTGAAGATGGCCTTACTTCCTTTTGGGATGACTGTTTTCTCAAGAACATTATCACAGCCTACTGGTGCAAAGCCGTATGGATCACTCGAAATTTGATGATTTGGTAAAGGGGCTGATGGGAAAGGTCATCATAGATAAGGTAACAGAAGATTTGGAGATATTGCAAAAAATTTTGATTGTCAGAGGAGGGTTGCCTATTGTGTATTATGAAGCCTATATGGATCTAAAGGTGTCTATATAGGAAATGATTGAGTACAATATCCCAAGCGCAGGACAATGGAAAGCCGTGGAAAGATTTGGAAAAACAAACTATATTCTTCATCCATGAAAACAGGTGTTGCGTGCTATGGAGCTGATTGTTCGGGCCTTGTTACTGAGTTGATTTTAATTAAATGATTTGTCAGGATCAAAGCAAGTAGTTTATTCCTATTTGTTAGGAATATAGTTATAAAGACTTTGATTAAGCAGGATATTTAGTTATAAATCTTCTTGGAAGAAGAAATCATTTTATGTATATATTTTCATTTACTTTATGTAATGGGGGTTGGAACCCATCTTGTTGATGAATGTTTTTTGAAGACATATATTTTTTAATAACAAAGCTGAATGCGTGTGGGTTATCAGAGATTCTTGTGCTACTTACATTACAGTCTGTATTTCCTTTCCTTTGTGATCATTTTTCCAGTGTTACATTCCATTTTGTTTTCTTCGTATCCAAAACGTAGTATTGAATGGTTGGAATTCATATTGGTTATGCTTTGATCATTGTTTCAGATATTTTATAAATGTTTCTGCTAAAGTTAATATAGTATTCATCTTATGATGCTCTGTATTGATGGATTGTTCATTATTTCTTCTGTTCCACTTGAACTAAATGAACGACTGTGATTGAGTGGTTATCTTGCCTTTGATAAAATCTCACGCATATGATTTTGTGATATCTTTATGTATGTGTGAATCCATTGCCCAACGATTATGTGTATCGTTTCAACCACCTGAATAATTTTCAAGTGTTGATTTATATCTGGCCTTGTTAAATCTTTATTTGAGAGATCCCTCTCTGGAAAGGAAATCCAGTTCCTTTTTGAAGTGGTTTTTGTTGTTACCTTTGGAATTTAGCTTTGCAACCTGGGTACACTCTGAGTGTTAACAAATTGGTTCCATTTCCGGGGATGAAAGTGCAAATCTTCCCTGGGGAGAACGATAGAGTTTGAAGGCCAAGGAAATATTTCTGTGGGCAAACAAGAATTTTTGTTAGTAGAGAAGGTTGTATATTTGCCCTGGCGATTCCATTGTAAAAATTTTCAAATCTTAAGGAGTCATTCTGGAATCGAGAAGACACACATGAGGTAATTCTGACACTGAGGTCTTAAAAAGTTTGGAAGATCCGGAAAGGTTATTTAAGAAAAAAGATAAAGAAAAAATAGATTTTCGTTTGTTTGGTGCATCATCTTCTCAAGATTCTCCTAATATTTTTGATCCAGAATGGGAAGTTAATGTTGGAAGGATTTTGTTGAAAACTAAATCTGAGTTTGATCTTAAGAATACCAGATTTTATTCTTGTAGATTTGAATCTTATTTGTTGGATTCCCTTTGGAGAGATTTACAATAGACTACGAAAGTTGAAACATTTGCCTTTCAAAACACTCAAAAGTCTTCAATTCCTTTGAACCCACCTAGACCAATGGTAGCCAGATTTTCTCCCTTGCGTTTTCCTTCTTTAGTACATGACCTTCCTCAGAATTATTCCCAAAGAATTTCTTTATTTGATGGAGAAGGTGACATAATCGCAAAGCAACATGTGGCTAGGTTTGAAGATTTCATTGACTTGGAAGAAGTTGATTATGCAGATGTTAAAATGTGGTTGTTTGCTCAAAGTTTATCAGGTGAGGCAAAGAAATGGATTAAAGACTTACTAGATGGATCTATATTGAGTTTTCAAGCTTTCCAGAATGCCTTCCTAGATAGATGGGATGACAAACATAATCCTTTACAGCTCTTGTCTTAGTATAATAGTCTCAAAAAGGGGGGTTTTGAATCTGTTCATGAATTTTCAAGTCGATTTATAAGGGTTTATAATTCTATTCCAGAAGACATAAAACCTTCTACAGCTGCTGCTAAACTGCATTATGCTGGAGCGTTTGATAATGACTTTTCATTTTCATTAAGAGAAAGAAAATATGCAACTCTTGCTGCAATGTTTACAGATGCTTTAGAAGTGGAAGCGAATATGATGGCAAGTGGGAAAATGAAACACAGAGACATAGATAGGAGGAAAAAGGAAGAAAATTTGCCTTCTGCTTCTTCTTCTACCACTGATATCAAATTTGAAATGATGTTGAAGATGATGGAAAAGTTGATGGATAGATTAACTATGGATAATAAGGTATTTAACAAAGAACAAGTCGATCCTCAAATCAGGAACCCTAATTTTAGAAGACCAAATCCTCCTATTCTTCCACAAAATAGGTAGAGAGACATGAGAAACCAAAGAAATCAAGAAGAACAACAAATTCGACCACCGTTTCCTGAGAATTATGTTGCTGATGAAGAAGACCCTACTGAAAATGAAATTCATCTTTTTGGATAATTAGATTCAAAAATATATCTTACCGAAGAAGAACATAACATGTTTGAACAGGAAGGTGGAAATGGGGAGTTTGAAAGGGAGACAGAATAGTATCAAAGGGGTTATCTACATGCTATGGATGATGTACATAGAAAAATCAGATTGAGAAACAGAGAAGTTTTCATAAATAAGGGGAAGGCAAATATGAATCAACTTTCCACTAGTTCTCTAAATGTAGAAAAAGGAAAAGAAGTGCAAAAGGAGTCTTTTGTAAATAAAGAAGTTGAAAACGAGATACAAAGAAACAAAGGAATGAAGCAAGCGACCCCAATTGATGTAGAAAGAGTTGGTTCTGGTTTTAATTTGTAAAATGAGCTTTCAAAGTTAAAAATTCCTGTCCCACTTAATGAGTTGTTGAGAAACAATGAATATAGAAATAATATAACAAAAATGGTCAAAGGCCAAGGAGAATTGTAATCTGATATCTTGGAATTGAACGATGATAATCCTACTATTTCATTTGGGTCAAAGGTTGAAAATTTAGAAAATGAAGAAGTCCCTCCTTTTTATTTGAGTTTGAATGTGCATGATATGGTTGTCCATAATGCTATGCTAGAATCAGGTGCATCACATAATTTAATGCCCAAGGGATTAGTTGAAAGCTTGGGATTGGAAGTGACAAGACCCTATAAATATTTGTATTCTTTTGACTCTAGAAGAATAAAATGTCTTGGTTTGATTAAAGATATGGTGGTAACTCTGAATAAATTACCATCTAAGACTATAGTCATGGATGTGGTAGTAGCAGATATCCCACCTAAGTTTGGGGTATTGTTGTCAAGATCTTGGACTTCAAAGTTGAAAGGTAGTTTACAAATGGATATGTCATATGCTATTGATATAGTGAGTATAAGATTGTATAGTGAAAAATAACTCCTTATGTAGTAAGCAGTCAAGATAAACCTGAATTTCATCATATATATGCTATTGATACTGATTTGGGGTCTTCCACTTTCTTTAATGATACTATCCCATATGATTTAGAAGCTACATTGTAGAAGAAGTCTGAGGAAAATAAGAAAGAAGAGGTGATGGAACAGGATGCTTGGGAGGAAAAACAAAAAAAGAAGGTTTGTGGACTATGTATTTTGATGGATCTGTGGCAAAAATAGGTGCTGGAGCTGGTGTGTATATAATTAATCCATCTGATATTTTAAAGCTTTGTCATATAAATTAATGTTTGAATGCACGAATAATGTAGCTGAATATGAAGCTTTATTATTAGGGTTGCATGCCTTGAAAGATTTGGGAGCGCAGAGGATAAAAGTTTTAGGAGTTTCAGAATTGGTGATAAACCAAGTGAATGATAGCTATCAAACTAGGCATCCCCAGATGAGAGATTATAGGAATGAAGTATGGGATATGATTGGTAAATTTTTTACAGAGCACACGATTCAGGTGGTTTCCAGACACGAAAATGCTGTGGCAGATTCTTTGGCAGTTGCTGCTGGAAAATTTAAAACCCCTATTGCTGGTCAGAAAGAATATCAGGTGGACATTGTGAACAAACCATCTATTCCTGACAACATAAAATATTGGCAGGTATTTGAAGATGGCATGCAAATCAGAAGATTCTTGGAACTATCAGGAGAATTTGTAAGTACTCATATTGACACCGAAAATGATAATGGTGAAACCTTTCAAGATGATGAAGAACCTGAGAAAGAAAAGGATGGCACTGAAAAGTTAAAGGTAACCTTAGGAGGAAAATATATCATTCAATTCAAAAATAATTTTATACCAAGAGGTTTGATTCCTTTGTAAATTTGTTTTGATCAGATTGATGTTGCTAAGAATCCTAAAGTGAAGCCCGTTGAGAATGCTGTTGAAGATAGGCATATTGGCACTAAAGAGAATCCTAAGATTATAAAATTATCAAAAAATTTGCCTGTAAAAGAAAAAGAAGAATATGTGAATTTAATGAAAAATGATACAGATGTATTTGCTTGGAGTTATGAAGATCTTAAGGAGTATGATACATCCATAATACAACATACCATTCCTATAGAACCTGGGGAGAAACCTTTCAAGAAGAAACTCAGAAGGATAAACCCTAAATTTCTTCCCATTATTTAGAAGGAAATTAAAAAATTATTTGATGCCAAGATCATTGTAACTTTAAGATTTTCAAAGTGGGTCACAAATCTAGTTCCCGTTAGAAAGAAGAACGGAGAAAGAAGACTTTGTATAGATTTCTGGAATTTAAATAAAGTTTCTATGAAGGACAATTATCCATTGCCAAAGATGGATCATATATTGCAGAAGGTGGTTATAGCTGAGAGAATTTCAATTTTGGACGGTTTTTCTGGTTACAATCAGATCAAAGTATTACCTGAAGATCAAGAGAAGACTTCATTTACTACACCTTGGGGCACTTTTATGTATGCAAAGATGCCTTTTGGCTTAATGAACACCGGAGCTACCTTTCAGCAAGCCATGGACATTGCTTTCGCGGGATAAATTGGGAATTTTGTGGTAATTTATATGGATGACATCACAGTCTATTCAAAATCTGACAGAGAACATATTCATCATCTAGAAAAAGTCTTCATGAAATGCAGGAAATTTGGTATATCATTGAACCCAAAGAAATCCAATTTTGCATTAGAAGAAGGAAACTTGTTGGGCCATATAATATCTAAAGATGGAATAAAAATTGATCCCGAAAGGGTAAGTGCAATTTTGAAGGTAGGAGAACCCAGGAGTAAAAAGGAGATACAGTCATTTTTGGGACAGGTGAATTTTTTAAGGAGGTTTTCTGCCTAGTTTTGTTGAAATCCTAATGAATATAACAAATATGTTGAAAAAAGTTCATGAAATAAAATGGAATGCGGAAGCCAGGAAATCATTTTGGGAAATCAAACAAGCCATCTCAGATGCTCCTATGTTGGTGAGTCCAGATTTTACCAAATATTTTTTAATATTTTCGTATGCTTTAGAGTATACCATTGCAGCAGTTTTATTACAGAAGAATGATGAGAACTTGGAGCAGCCCATAGCTTTTTTTAGTAAAATGTTGAGGGATGGATAATTGAAATATGACATCATGGAGAAACAGGCATATGCTTTAGTCAAAGCATTGAAAGATTTCAGAGTATATATTCTACACTCACATATAATTGCACATGTTCCAACTGCTACAGTGAAAGGAATTTTGACACAACCTGATCTAGAAGGCATAAGGGAAAAATGGATAGCTACATTACTGGAGTAGGACATAGAGATAAAACCTACTAAACTGGTTAAAGGACAAGGATTAGCAAAAATGATGACAAATTCAAATTGTGAGTCTTTACAAATTAATTTCTTATCTCACCGGTTTAATCAGTTGGATACAGAAGTGGAAGTAATGATTGATTTCATGGCGTCTCCATGGTATTCTGATATTGTTTACATCCTTCAAAATTTACAAGCACCAGTAGGATTGAGTAAGTCAAGAGAAAGATCAATAAAATTGAAAGCCTCCAAGTTTTGTATTATAAATCAATATCTTTATTGGAAGGACCCTGGAGGTGTGTTATTAAACTGTCTTTTAGAGAATGAAGATCAACATACAGTCAAATAATTTCATAAAGGAGATTGTGGAGGCCATCATTCTTGGAAGGTGACTGCAGATAAAATTCTAAGAGTAGGCTATTATTGGGCAACATTATTTTCAGATGTTTATAAAGAAACCAGCATGTGTCATCAGTGTCAAATTTTTTATGGTAAAAGAAAGGTACTTCCTCTTCCTTTAAATCTAATAACGATAGAAGCTCCTTTCCAACAATGGGGTTTGGATTTCATTGGTGAAATAAATCCCAATTCTCCAGGACAACACAAATGGATTCTGATAGCCATGGATTATTTTACAAAATGGATTGAAGTGATTTCCACCAGGAAAGCCACTGAAAATGTAATCATGGATTTTCTTGAGGAAAATATATTGGCTAGATTTGGATGCCCCAAAAGAATAGTAACGGACAATGCGGCTGCTTTTAAATCCAAGAAAATGATTGATTTTTGTCACAAATATCATATAAGTCTCAGTCATTCGACTACCTATTATCCGCAGGGAAATGGGTTAGCCGAATCTTCAAATAAAAGCTTAGTAAGGATCATCAGGAAGTTGTTGGAAGATAATAAAAGATCATGGCATACCAAGCTCAAATATGCTCTATGGGCTGACAGGATTAGTACCAAAAGGGTAATTGGCATGTCTCTGTTCCAACTAGTGTATGGAACTGAAGTTTTTTTTCCAGTGTCGTTAGGTGTTCCCGGTTATGAGATATTTCCAAGAGCAGCAAGAAGAACCAAATCACATGCAAAGGAGAATAAATCAGAGTATTGAGTTGGAAGAGCGAAGGAATAAGACTTATGATAAGGTGTAATTACATCAGGAAAAAATAAAATAAAAACACCTTTGACAAAAAGGTGAAAGAAGAGCAGTTTCAGATTGATGACTTGGTCCTGAATTGGGATGCTCCTAAACAAGATAAACATGGAAAATTTGATCATATGTGGGTGGGTCCTTATGTTATTGCTGGATATAGAGGACAAAATGCATTTCTTTTGGAACATCCAAATGGGGTTTCTCTGGATAGTAACCCTATTAATGGGAGATTTCTGAAACATTACTTATCCTAAGGAAGAGGGTAAAACATGTATTATAGGCTGTAAATATTTATTTTTCTTTAGAAATCAGTATAGATGGCAGGCCGAATATTTTTGAAGCTCATAGTGAAAGCCCTAATATTTAGGAGGCATGCCATTCCTTTTTATTACATATATTAACAAAAAGACAATTTTTTTCGGAAATTATTATGAAAGATTAAAGACAGGCACCTAGTCTACGAGTTCTTTGATACCTCGCAGGGAGGATATCATCCCTAGATGGAGCCAGTTGTTAATGACATCTAGCTAGCAGAGGGTCAAAGGGAGCATGGTAAAGAGAAATGATGGTTTCTTGAAACTTTGGTTAAATATAATAGTTTGAATGTATGATAAAGGGCGCATAAACAATGAAATTATCACATGATCCGATGGTGTAGAACGAGGAAGTGAAGATCGATGGCTTATAATATATCCGCTCTATGAATATGCGCAGAAGATAAGGGCATACAGAGATAGTTAACAAGATGCAGAGATCAGTGGTCACAAATCTAGGTCAAAGAAATCTACAATCAATAAGAAGTCTGCTCCCTAAACTTGCACATTAATTAAAACAAAAGGGATTAGTTGAATCGGTACATGTAAGCTTATCCAATGGCTGGAAAATAAACTGAAGATGCATCGATGGTCATCATCGGATCCGGAGGATAGAGTTGCACGATGATTGGAGTAGAAAAGCAGTAGCAGAATTGAAACCATGGTACACGTGGCAGTTTGTGGTACATTGTGCAGGGAAAAATGGTTTGAGGGAAACCACTAAAGGGAGTCTCTGGAATGGACTTCTATATAAAGTGGAGTTTACTTGTTTGAGGAATTATTTTTTATTATGTCGGGATGAATGAAAAGGACTACCCATCACCCTTTCACAGTCAACCTCGAGTATATGCGGTTACAGTAGTAGGTAAGTTTCAAATACTCAAGCTTTATCCACAGAATTACCATTGCTTTTCTATATTATGGATAAAGAGAAAGGTCTACAAGGGTTTAACCTAATTCTGGATGAAAGAGAAGAATGCCTTGTTGATAGATATAGAGGAGTATATGACCCATTCCTGTCTGTGGGAAGTGTATATGTTATTAAAGAAAGATTATGGCGATATAATTCGCAGGGAAATGACATTTTAAATGCTTGTAAGTCATTTCTGTATCATTTTGCCATTGAACAGACCCTACACTTCCCTGAGTTTGCCGAGTGGTATGTAGTTAATTATTCATCTTCTGAGAGAGATATTGTAAGTTGTTCTACATCTAGGATATTGTCTAAAATTGATGCAAAGGCTATCCGTGAAATCCTGAATTTGCCCAATAATTACCCCGATAGTCACGAGTCTATAAACGAGTCTATTTTAGCTTAAGTGTACAAAAATTGTGAAACTGAAGTTCGATGTAAATTCTTGTCTAGCATTCTTAATGAAGGTCAGTCACTGGGAGGTCTCTTTTTGCCATATTGTGTCCATATCTTCAAGGAGGAAGTTCAATTGGTTATGTCTTTAGTCTATCAGGTCTTAGGTCTAGACGATGACTGTCATGTTAGTGAATTTATCTTGGGTTTATTATTAAAAATGAGTTCAATTAGTCCCGAGTCTAAGTCTCAGTTGGTTCATGTCTTCATTTTGGACGAACATCTCGCAGAAGCTATCCATATCCAATTGGTTGAGTTTTCAAAGGTCAGGTTTTTCAAGTTTCAATCATATTTGTTGAACATGTTATTATGTTCGAATGTAACTGAATTGATATTCTTGAGTACCATGTTCTCTTCATATTTTCCTAAGCAAATCGGTATGTACGAATTTGTAAACTCCATTATGTCAGAAATATATAGGCTATTGTTTGATGAAGTGTTACCCAGAGTATTGGAAGAAATGAAGAGTATGATGCAATCCTCACTTGAGGATAGGATTGGAGATTGGTTCTTGTATAAGCACTTTACAATTTTGAGAATATATGGTTTCGCTAGAGATCCTTATAGGCTTCCTGCTTTCCTTACCCCCAGGATTTTTGCATTGGAATACATGAGACAGAGATTACATGCTGAAGAGGAACATTTTGGGGCTTTCAAAAAATATTCCAATATCAAGTTCCCTCTTAAGGTTGGTTCCTTTATTTTTAAAAACAAGGGTGCCCTGGTGTTTGTAGAGAAATTATTGGAAAGCATGGATTTTCAGAGGGAACAAAGGATCAATTATGATCCTTATCATATAATTTCTCTAAGAAAACAATCAAATAAAAATAAGCCATTTGACCATCAAGTTGTTGAAGGTCTGAATGAAGTAGCCAATTTGTTTTACTTTGTGGGAATTCCAGGATCTGATGAGAATACCAGTAGTGGATCAGTTGCAGTGTCTCAAATGCCAGATAGTTCTAATATTTTGATTAACAGAAGTCTTTCTGAAATTGAAAGTATGGAAATAGATGAGGACAGTTCACATAAGAAGGCCAAATTGTCTCAAGATGATAAAATTTCAAGTGAAATAATTTCGGATGAATTGAAAAGAGTTGCTTTGGTTCCTAAGAAATCTGTACAGGTGAATCAATTTTCCTTTGAAAGTGCAAATAATGCAGAATTAGGTCCAATTTTTAAATCTAAAGAAGAATTCATGACTAGCTATATGGAAAAGCTAAGACTGTCCCTAGAGGAAACCAGGAATCTACTCCCACGGGTCAGAGGTTTGAATAATCCGAAGACTTCCTTGATTTCTATTGGGGACGTACAAAAAACGTATTTAAAACTGGACATGGTAAGTGATAAGAAAGTGTCAAAAATGGAAGTGAGATTAGACAAGATCAGTGTACCAGATAAAATATAGTTACATAAGCAAACGAGAGATATTATTTATTCATATTTATTACATGCTATGGTAAAAATTAACAAGTTACAAGTTTTGGTTGACAAATTAGAGGTCCAATTAAAACATTTGAAGGTTGAGAACAAGGCTAATTCCATTCAAATAAAAAAATTACAAGCAGATATTGTAAGCTCAGGGAATGAAATAGGTAACACCCAAGCCATCAAAAGACTTTTAGAAGAAAAAGACAATGCCCTCCAGGTACTCAAGAAGAAGTTGAAAATCCCAAGCACACAACATGTTCAGTCATCAGAACTATTAGCATTACAGAAGGAGAAGGACAAGACTCATCAACAGATGATGGAGTACAAAGGCAAGACTGTGAAATTGCAAGAAGAAAAGAATAAGTGGGAAACGAAATGGAATGAGTTAATAGCACAAATTTTGCGGCTAAAAAGGGACCAAAATGAAGAAAAATAAATTATGGAGGAAATAATTAGCCAGACTCCCACTGATGAATATTTGACTATTGTAAATATTGAAAAACCTTGCAATGATTTTTCTATTGATGACTTACTAGTGCGCATGTCCCAAGTCAGCTTCAAGGATGTAGAGATAAGAGAGTTAAAGGAGGAAAATGAGAAAATCAAATCTGAGCTAGCCAAAATGACTGAAAGCAAGAATAAGATATTACAGGATAAAAGTCAATTACAAAAGAAGCTTAATGAATTAAAAGAAAGGAACACAGGAAACGGTCCTCTCTAGGGAGCTAAACACATAATCTGGGATACATTGTCTGTGGAAATTACTAAGTTCAAGCATTATTTGAACTTCATTGATGATCAAAGTATATTGGTTAATTTATCCAATCAAAGACTAACACTAGTAAATGAGACCATGGAGAGGAAGCCCCTTGGCACAGCTCAGAATGCATTGAATTTCTTAAATTCATTAACATATCAAAAATTACAAGATATAGGAGTCAAAGACAAAGTGGAAATGGTACTGTGGTCAAAAAGGTTTATTCATAAACATCATCTTATGAAGACATTACAAGATAAGGCTGATGAGATGACCTCACGTATTAATGATTTCAGGCATGCTTTTAAAGAATTATTTGAAGATGGCCTTCCTTCCTTTTGGGACGAGGAGGGACGACTATTTTATTAAGAACGTTATCATAGCCTGCTGGTGCAAAGCCATATGGATCACTCTAAATTTGATTATTTGGTAAAGGGGCTGACGTGAAAGGTCATCGTAGATAAGCTAACATAAGATTTTGAGATATTGCATAAATTTCTGATTGTCAGAGGAGGGTTGCCTACTGTGTCTTATGAAGCCTATATGGATTTGGAGGTGTCTATTTGAGAAATTATTGAGTATGATATCCCAAGCGAAATCCGTGGAAAGATTTGGAAAAACAAACTATATTCTTCATCCATGAAAACAGGTGTTGCGCGCTATGGATCTGATTGTTAGGGCCTTGGTACCGAGTTGATTTTAATTAAATGATTTGTAAGGATCAAAGCAAGTAGTTTATTCCTAGTTGTTAGGAATATAGTTACAAAGAATTTGATTAAGCAGGTATTTTAGTCATAAATCTTCTTGGAAGAATAAATCATTTTATGTATATATTTGCATTTACTTTATGTAACGGGGGTTGGAACCCATCTTGTTGATGAATGGTTTTTGAAGACATATATTTTTGAATAACAAAGATGAATGCGTGTGGGTTATCATATATTCTTGTGCTACTTACATTACAGTCTGTATTTCCTTTCCTTGATCATTTTTCCAGTGTTACATTCCATTTTGTTTTCTTCGTATTTGAAACGTAGTATTGAATGGTTGGAATTAATATTGGTTATGCTCTGATCATTTTTTAAGATATTTTATAAATGTTTCTGCTAAATTTAATATATAATTCATCTTCTGATGCTCTGTATTGATGGACTGTTCATTATTTCTTCTGTTCCACCTGAACTAAATGAACGACTGTGATTGAGTGGTTATCTTGCCTTTGATAAAATATCACACATATGATTTTGTGATATCTTTATGTATGTGTGACTCCATTTCCCAATGATTATGTGTATCGTTTCAACCACCTGAATAATTTTCGAGTGTTGATTTATATCTGCCCTTGTTAAATCTTTATTTGAGAGATCCCTCTCTGTAAAGGAAAGCCAGTTCCTTTTTGAAGTGGTTTTTACTGTTACCTTTGTAATTTACCTTTGCAACCTGGGTAAATTCTGAGTGTTAATAGAGGTGTGGGAACGTTACTGCTTGGGTTCAATCCTATTATCCTTTTGGCCGTAACCTAGGCCTGGTCATCCTCGACATCACAAAAATTTTGCTTCGTCCCGTGTGGTTTCTCCTCATGGAATCGCACTTTGATCGTAGTAGGACCTTCTCCTGTCCTCTACCTCTTCTCTCAAAACCTTGCTCCTCCCCTTGTACAACCACTTGTTTCCTTAGTGACCTTCACATTCTCACCAGAACTCATGCCCATATACCCCTTACCTTTCCATGCATCTCCCCCCTTTCGTCACGGTTCCTACATCCTCTGCACACCAGAGTTCCACTACTCTTGGTCCATCTTTAGAATAGTTTTTTCACAGACCAGTTTCTTAATTAACAGCTGTAGCAATAGCAAGAATCTTCCTCGTGGTCCACAGAAGAACTCTCTTTCTGCTTCACTAAATGACTTATTGCTGTCTACTAAAAACTCAGTAATGTATCCTTCTAGGATACTATCCAACCACACTTCAACATCCCATGATGCCTTATTGTCTGTTTCTTGTCATTCTTGAATCAGCTCTGGGGTCCAGGAAGTCAGCTCTCCTCCTTGGAATTTTTTTTTCTTAGAAGTGAACTTTTCTAGCCACTCATGCAAGAGGATAGGAAACTCACAAAAGAACCATTCATGAGTACTATCATGGATACATCTATCTAACCAATGGCCTGTTGATAGCTTCGGATTCTGATTTTTGGCTTCAGCGAATTCTTGCAACTTTAGATCAAAGCACCCCTCGATCTTCGGTCGAGTTGGGTGATAACACATATCCTCCTTTTTAATCGTAACTCGGTCCCTGCAATGGAACCATTTGTTCGATAAAATCACCAAAAAAGCCTCGTCGACAAGGGTTCTCACCCCATCAATGCCCACCCAACACGATCTCCCTGAGCACCGGCCCAGACAGGTTTTACCCTGCCTAGAAACATCCATAAAGCAGACGAGGTCTCACTCGAGATGTTCAAGGGAGAGCTGTCGAAACCAAGTTTCCGGCAGTGGGGATAGAGGATATAGGGATTCGATAGGGAGACATCATGGCTATTGGATTTAGAGCTATACATTCGACATTAAGTCATTTCCACAACTACAGAGTGCATCATGCATTTGTCATAGAATTGCTAGTGCAGCAGCATCATTTATAAAGCATATCAACCAAACATGACGGCACTCAGCAGAAGGTTCAAACCAAAGAACCCCACCAAAGGTGGAAAAGGGGCAGAGCAGGCCAAAGCTGAACAAGCCAAAGATGAAGAAGCATCCAAAAGGATAAGGGAGGAAGCTCAGAGGCTGGAAAATGAGGCTGCAGAGTGGCTGTAGAAGGGAGAAGAAGAGAAAAGGAAAGCTTCCCAGGAAGCAGCCAGAGAAACAGAAGAGGCAGCCAGGCAAGCAACTGAAGAAGCACAGATAAAACTAAATGAAGAGCTCCAAGGGTAGGAGGCTGAATAGATAGAGTTAACACAACATTCAGCCTCTAAAACACCAACAGAGCAGAGGCAGGGAGAGGAAAAGCCTGAGGTGCAAATCCGTCAAGTACCTACTGCCAGCACTCCTGTAACCCCTATACTTCAAATAGTGCCTTTCGTCCAGAAGAAGGGGGAAGAAGTCCCGGACTTCAGCACTGTCTATTACGACAGGGCCACCAAAAGAATCACGAGGAGGACGAAAAAGAAGGTGGAGGCCAAAGATATATCAGGAAAAATGGTCACAGATACAGCAGTCATGCTAGGGACAGACAAAGACCCCATGCTCATGATAAGAGCCGAGGCTGCACTAATTGATGCCTCCGCTGATAATATAAATAAAGTGATGATTTAATTAGAATCAGAAAAGAATACCACTGCTCAGCGAAAGGACACACTGAGGCAAGAAAGAGGAGAGGGTAGCAGATTTAAAAGGAAGTATGAACACATGCTAAGGGAAATGGAATCCACAAATGGTGAAATCCATGCCCTCCAAGTAGAGGCGCAAGCCAAGGAGACAGCACAAGAGGATCTAGAAAATGTACAACAGGAATTCGAAGGTCTGAAAAATATGAAGGAACAGTTGACGGAAAAAGTGGCAGACCTGGAGGCGCAGCAGTCCATTATCTATGAGTCCAATACTACATACATCCAAGAACTGAAAGAGCAGCTGGCTTCTCTGACTGTTGAGCTGGAGACATGAAAGGAAGAACAAGTCGATCTACAGCCGTTTAAAGAATATATCCTAGCGCAAAAGGCTAAAATGCTGCAACTGCAGACTACTTTGGAAGAAGAAAGATGCAAAGTTCTTCAGATGGACAGCAGATTGGAGGAGATCATAGAAACTTCCTCCTTTTTTGTAGATAGGTCCCAAGATTTTCTTGAGGTATTGAACGCCAGAATGGCAAGAACAGAAGATGATGCCGAGATCCCAGCAGAGCTATCAGTCAAAGATCATCAAACTCTCAGGAAAGACCACAACCTGGTAGAGTTTTCCATCAGCACTGCTGAATACTTTAAGAAGACTGTCAGGAGGACACAGGTATCATGCTCGGAGTATTTTAAAAGTTTCCTCAATGCTTACAACCACTGCCAGACAGAGGCTGAGCTCAGATTTGAAGAGCTCCCAGATCATGAGGCCTTTTTGGAAGTATTGCAGAAAAGACATCAAGATGCGGAGGCCAGGATGCAGCAGATTCAATCCATTGACGCCATGATACTAAAAAACGAAGTGGGCCACACAGCCATTAGCATACAAATTCTAGAAGACCAGCTTCGGTTGAGCCCAGCAAGGATTAAGGCCATCAGGAACCAGTTTGACAAGTTTGAGATTAACATTCAGTTCCTAGAGCCATGCGCTTTTGAAGGCCTCGCTGGTGAAGCAGCGGCGTGGAAAAAATTCTTTGAAAACCAAGCGGGATCCTCCTCATAGAGGACCGGTCAACTTTTATTAATGTAATATTTTTGTAAAAGTTTTGAGAAATGAAGCGTTGGGAAAGCAAAAGGTTGGGAATCCCAAAGGTCACTTTGGGCAGCCCAACCATTTTGACTTTTTGTATAAAAGTAGGAAACGTAGAGAAGAAAAGGGCTTTTTTCCCCAGTGAAGACTGGATGACCTATTGTAAGAAGAACTATTTCCTTTTGCAATAAAGATTTACAGTTTGTCTGTTGAAAGAAGATCGGTGGGGTTTAAAATGTGTTTCCATGGACAGTTGAAAGATGAACTATTTTGTTTTTCAGCATTGTGTTCATGAATCGTGAGATTGTTCTAACTTATGACCTATGTCTTGCTTAAATGATTTCTGATTTATTTTATGAAATAACCACCATGAGTAATGCATGCTTATCATGAAACAATTAACTATCTGGTTGTGAAATATCTTTATTGTTCATACACGTAAAATTTAATGTCAGCTATCTGTAATTGATTTTGTTATGTATGCACATCTACATTACTCACACATATTAATTATGTAAGCTAGCTCCCTGGGGATAGGTAGGTAGGGATAGATAGATAACTAGATCATAGATGCATGTGTGATCCAATATAGGTGAGCCTAAGACGAGAGGTAAGAAACTGCGCACCACATTGTGGCTGCTCCCTATATCTTTTACCACCCTGCATGATTAGTTAGATAATTGCACTTTATATTTAAGTTAAAATACAAATTCCGGTGGACCGGGCCGCAACCGGTAAAACCTTTGTTTGTGTTTGACCTACGGTAGCCGAACCGCAAAACCGGACGGATTCCCCATACCAAACATTCAACGGGATAGTTGGGAACATTGATTGGGGAGAATCCCTTACTGTTTCCGACCACGAATTTCCAGGCCTCAACAGTTTTGGCGCTAGAAGGAGGGCCGCCAGTAAAGGCTGGCCGTGGAACTTAATTTCCCGAAACCATCCTACCAGCAGATGTTTGAAGCTTTCAACCTAACCCAATTATTCGTAGTTTTCAGTGCTGTCTTTGAATGATTGTTTTCCCAGTAGCTTATCCGTTTACCATTGCTCATGGCTGGTAATCAACCCAACCCTCTGCCGGCATGGAGAGCTCGGTCCCCTCTGAACTTAAAACCTCCTTTGCATAACCTTCCTCAAGCCTTTGACAAGCTCTTGCCCAAGTTTGACCCTTTGGAAAAGATTGCTGTAGATGATCACCTCTAAAGATTTTACCTAGCATTAGAAGGGCTAAGGGCTGGGGAGTATGAAGATGTAGTCTGCAGATTATTTCCGCACACTTTGAAAGGAGCAGTAGCATCTTGGTACTTTGGTCTACCTGCAAATTCCATTCCGAATTGGGACACCTTTGAGAGGGTTTTCAGGAGTAGGTACACAACTCAGAAGACACATGCCTCGTTGATGACAGGGCTTGGTTTGTTAAGAAAAGAGAGGAATGAAAAGGTACATAGTTTCACTCAGAGATTTTCACTGTATTTAAAAAAAAATTCTGCTATGAACATACCTTCAGATAAAGTCTTGATTGAGTATTATACCTCGGCCTTAGGACCTGAGCTGGCCATGTTTTCCAAGATGAAAGTCAAACCTACACTGGTAGAGACCTATCAAGAGGCTGAGAGGGTAGAGGCTGAAAGTGAGAGTGTAGAAGACTATCCTGATTCACTTGAAGAAAATACCACTATGAGAAGAAGTTCACTACTGTTTAAATCTAGAGAAGATCAACCACATGATTATCACGAGATGATGAAAGTGCTTCAGAAAATGTCCAACCGAATTGTAGATTTGGAAAAGGAGAGGGACATTCAGAAAACAAATAAGCCACACTATCCAAAAAGGGAAGATAACAACCAATGGCAAGTCCCACCTCCTAATTTGGCATCAATAAACATAACAGAAATAGGAGGGGATAATTTCTGTACCTTTCATCAACAACATCACTCTGAGAAGAAGTGTCCTCAATGGTTACATTCAATGACATTGGTGATGAATAAGTTGTTGGATCTAGAATTGACTAAGGACAGTGGTGAGGAAGAAAAGGAGAAGCAGATCATAAGCAAACCAGAGGATGATACTAGGTTCTCATGCAATGGTATTTCACTGTTTAACATTGAAGATGACACTCCTAAATCTGAATGCACACCCATCACTAGAAAGGACAAAGTTGTCACAAGCCAAGACAATACAATGATTTCTAAGATCAATAGTTTAAAGGAGAATGTCAAGAAGCTGGATGAGAGCAAAGCACATCAGAACAATACCCTCAACCCGAGGACAGAACCAACCACTAAGACTGTCGACCCTGTAGAGGAAAAGATGGGGATCAGTGGGGAGAAATCTGATGAAACTCAAGAGCTAGCAAAGGATATACCTATTCAAAACCAACCAGGAGAAGAAGACCAAGAACCAGGTTGGAAAGAAAACCTTGGCACCCTTCCTTTTCTCTTGACTCTAGAGATGCTGAATTACAATGTGCATAATTGCTTAGTAGACTCTGGAGCAGCAGTAAATGTGATGCCCCTTGAGATTTGTAAAAGGATTAATGGACATCTAGAGTCCACACCTCACGGAGTAACGCAATTAGATCGCACATGAGTCAAGGTAATGGGTGAAATGAAGAATGTCCTCATTCGTTTGGCTGCAAACAACAAAATATGTCAATTCATTGACATAATAGTGGCTGATATACCAAGGGGATCTGGGCCCATTCTCAACCGAGATTGGACTGCCAGGATGAAAGGATATTTTGCTTCAGATTGGTCTCATCTGTGGTTTCCTCTCAAGGGTACCCAAAGTCATATAAAAATTTTGAGAGAACCGTATATGAAGTATACTGTCACTAAGTTAGGAGAAGGAAATGAGTTTGCTGATTCTATCCTGGGAAACTATCTTACTGAGCTTAAGCTGGACCATCATACCTAAAAAAGTGCCAGTCCTAGAACATGCATTCATCCTGAGCTCCTTCAACCCCCTCAGGTTGAAAGAAATGACGTTAGGATCGTAGATATGGGTTCCATTTCAATAACAGCACAGTTGGACCATGGTTAGGCAATCCATGTCTAAATCCAGCTCATTCCTTTGTTGTTATTTAGAATTTTTACAGGAATGGGAAAGATTTTTGTTTCTTTTGTACATAAATAAATTGCTTGGTTGCATATGCTTTTTTTTTTAATTTTATTTTTTATCTTAGTGCTTTGAGTTTTCGTTCTTTTGATTACTTGCTTTGCTGTTGTTTTCTTTACGGTACTTTGCTAGTTTTCCTTTTGATTTTGAATAAGAGGCAAACTTTTGGTCGCAATGGAAACATCAGGGTTCTGTGTTAACCAAAATATTGAGTGAAAGACTGTGCTTAAAAGGATAGAGTGTCTTCTAGTAACCGTGTTCCTAACGGGCGGAGCATTCATTTGAAGTCTTACCTAATCCCTGTAAATAACTCAAAAGTGAAAAAGGTCTGAAGTACTATTTCGAGGCGCCATCCATTTCACATCCTAAATACCCAAGGGAGTGACAGCAAAAGACCCACAGAAAGGAAGCAGAGTGGAACCGTTTATCATATATAAATAATCCCAAGCCATCAATTAAGAAAAGGCCAAAATATATTAAGAGTCAAAGCTCCTGAAAGAAACAAGACATATCAAAACAAAGCTCGCAAAAAGCATTAATCTCAAAAGCATAAAGTACCAAACGGCCACAAGATCCTCTCCGTCCGTGAATTGAAGTATGAAATATGTCATTCACACAAAAGGACACTATGGGATAGAGGATCTTGAATTAAAATTCAGTAAGAAAGGCCTACAGGAAGAATCATATCGAAAGAACTAAAGTTCAAAAGGCACAAAAGTGCAAACTGTCATGGGAATGAGGAACAAAGGGATAATGCTGTTACTCTCTGTCACAATCCTGTGGTGTCTAGGCGGTAACTACCAAAGGGCAGGTAAAATAAACCTCATCCATTTGGCCTCAAAAGAGTTATTCAGACCTGAAATACTGTTGATGTTACCTTCTCCCGAAAAGATGGGCTTCTTCTAAGTAATTTAATACATAAGTTGCCTTGCTTAAGAATACAGACATCTAGAATATTTCGATTTTATTCAGACAGTCTTAAGCTAGGAGAGAGAGTTAATTTAGAGATCTGGGGTTCACCAGGTAGTCGCCAATTGTTGCACCTGCAACAATTTTCCCAAAATTCAAAAAATTTTAGGACCCTCCTCTACTTTGATTTAGTTGGTTTTTCTTCCTGGTTTTGATCTATGGATTTTTGGAATGTTTTACAGCTTTTTGGATTGATATCCATCGATCTATTTTCTCCTTTAAATGCTTAAAAAAATCCCACCCTTGATCGAGCTCATCATTGTTTTTGCATATCTTTCGAAACCTTTTTGAAATGGGAGTTAAGTATATTTGACTGTCCGCAACGATGGGTGGTTTTCAATTCTTCACCGCGCTGATGGTTTTTTATTGTCCCGCCGTTGCGGGTGGGTTTCGTTTCTTTAACGGTTCGGATGGTTTTTTATTCTCCATCAGAAAGGTTGAGTTCTCCCTTGTCCGACGTTTCGGATGGATTTTCACTCCGGGCGTCCGCCGTTGCGGGCCATGTTAGGATTTGACTTTATCTTACCTCCTGATCTGCGCTTTAAACTGTCTGTCGGCTGCGTATCAGAGCCCGTTAACTTCGCGCTTTCTGCCGTTGCGGGTGGAGTCCAACTAATGAACGCCCGCCGTTGCGGAGGAGTTCAAGTTGTCGGTCTCCGGCCTAGGTCCTTGCTAATGCCCGATCATTGTTGATTCACGCATTTTATTATGCGTTGCGGGTGGGTTGGTGCTGGGGACCATCCGCCGTTGCGGGAGGTCTGGGGTTCTAGCCGCCCGACTATGATTTGGTTGCGCGGCCGAGTTAGAGTGCCCGTCACACGTGCGACCGTGTTATATATACGAGGTATGGTTTGTAATACGGTGTTGTTTTATTTTGGCTTGAGCTATCCTTGTCCTCTCCGCGCTGACGATTCCTCTCCCCCGTGGACCATAGTGCCGGTGTCGCGCCCAGATGTCAGCTGGAAACTCAACTGTCCTCACCTCATCAGCTGCGTGATACTACCAGGTAGGTACGTTCGTCCTTCCTAGTACTTCTAAAGGTTTTGATTGGGTAATGTTTGCTTTGGTTGGGTTATTACTAGGATTGTATACGCATTTTCCCTTTCTGCCTGTATACGTAGTTTACCCGCGGCTAGGTTTACCGTAGTAGTTTTTCTCGCTCGCCCGGCGTTTAGTTCCCGCCTTTTGAAATTGGCCGGTTGGGATAGCATTCTGCGGTTAGGGGGGGGGAGTCATTTTCTTTTTTAAATCCGCGTAGTATCTTTTAACCTCGGCCGTTTTGGTTCGCCCCGCGCGCAGTGGATGAAGGCCAGGTGCAGGCGGCCGCTATGCCGCTTGCACCTGGTTTTTTTCCTTTAATGATGTTCAGGGAGAAGTTAGAAGGGGCTTTTTGCTGGTGATTTGTGATGATTTCCCTACTGGTCAATTTCCCTAATATTATATACCCATTTTCGAGCCCCAAACTCTGCCTGTGCCATCCCGCGCATTTTCGTCGTTTTCAGATGTCTAAAACCCTAGGGCTGTGCTGCTGTAGTGTTTACGAGTTGAAGGTTGCATGGATGGTGGTTCTGGTGAGAGCGCCATGTACAAAGAATTGTTATTGATGCCCACGGTGTCTAGCCGCACCGATGTAATTAACTTTCCGCGAGTAACATGAACTATTGCCGTTTTCATTCTTGATAAAACCAGGTCGTCGAAATGTTTGATTTTGTGAAAGATATATTGGCCTTTTTCTTTTAAGACTCCATACATTTTGCATTGCAAGTTATTTTACTAGGGGAATAGGTACCGCGAGATGGTGACTCACTGGATTGCGCAAGACTCATTTTTTAAACAGTTAGGGCATTGTGGGATTGCACATACATGCATGGGTTTATATGCATTCTTTCACTTTAAAAGGGCACTCCGCATATGATATGCATATTTTGCTTCAATATCTTGTTATCATGAAAAAATGGCATACTGTAAAATGATATAGATTTAATACCAGCCAAATCATATTTGATCAAGTTGTAGTATCGTACAGCAGAAGGACATTACTCATCATATTGCAGTAGTGGACTGAGTCTATTTCATGCTGGTATTTCTGATAGCCAGAACATGGCTGGGTTGTGCATACATGTGTTGGTTTCTTTTCTTTCTTGCACATTAACATAGAATAATAGCACATTGCACAGTATTTCATATTAGTTCAATTCTTCATCCTGAAGGGCTTATGTCTCAAATTCATTACAGTAATGATACACTTGAGGAAGGATAAACTGTTGCACCATGTTCGCAAATTCAAATTGCTTAATGTCATAATGTTATACATGGTAGGAAGAACTTACAATGTCCAAAAGGCAGAAAAAGAAGGCCCCTATGGCCGAAGAACAATCAGCAATAGAAGTTGTCACACAGACAGAATATATCTATGAGGACACCCAATGTGTCTCAGGTGTTGAGCCTAAGTATAAATGGGAGGAGATATACAGATTGATTTCTCGCAGGGAAGTCCCAGACATGGGTCTTGAAGAGGAGCCCATTTATGCCAACATAGAGAAATCCGCCATTATGAAGGTGGCTACCAGACCAGAGCTGTTCCCATGCTCTGATGTTATGAGATGGATTCTTCCCCACACAAACAACAACACAATGATTATAGGAAATGTCGAAGGTCAGGGCTATGCTGCGTTTAGCCCGGGATATGTGGCGCTGGCTTACCACCTGCCAGAGCCTCAAATCTTCCTGTCAAATGATTGGTTGGATAACCTCAGGATGGATTTAGTGGAAACTCTGAAGAGAATGCTCTTGCCAGGAAAGCTCTATTGACACAGAGCAACCGAGGATTATGATACAGCGAGCTTAAGAGCTCCTTACAGATTTGTAGCTCTGATGCTAAACATGATCTTTGGTAGGGCCAGTGGAAGACTCTTCAAATTTGAATGGGTCCCTATTATGTTCCATGTGGCGACCCAAGGAACAGTTTTTAACTGGGCTAGCCTAGTATCAAGTAGTCTCTCTTCTTGCATAGCTGCAGCCTTGGGAGGAAGAGAAGCCTGGAAAAAATCTGAATTTTATATGAGCTCCATTTTGATAGACTGCATACTATGCAGCCAGCCTTTCCCCGGTCTCAAGTGTGCCTAGGATAGGGAAAGAATGCCGATATATGCATCTTACAAACCTCTGTGGGCTCATTAGTACCACAGCTATTACAGAGAAGTATGTGAGCATTTCATTATGCCACTATACAAGCTTATCTTCCGGAAGGAATGTGACTGCATGTCGGAATATGCTATGCAGGTAATAGAGGAGTATGGGGATTATTTCTTGACAGACAATGGTATGTACCTTAGAATGTATGGATGCTCAAAGACACCTTATCTGTTGCCAAAGTATGCAACGGATCATGTAATCCATAAAGAGGCGGTCTGACAAGTGTTCATTGACGCAGTTGGTCATTTCCTGTTACAGCATAAGAAGGCCGCATATCCCCCTTTACCTTTCAAGTTAGGTAGCTGCAGATTCGCCAATGTGAAACAAGCTGCCGAATTTATAGAGGAACTAGGGAAGTTCCATTTTGGGGAGATGCCTTTCCAGCGCAATGACACTCAGGGTAAAGTGGCTGAGCACTGCAAGAATCATAAAGTGTTCTATGAATATACCCATCGTTATGATAAGGATGAGTCTATTTTTCGGAGGGCTCCAAACATGACGGCACTCAGCAGAAGGCTCAAACCAAAGAACCCCACCAAAGGTGGAAAAGGGGAAGAGTATGCCAAAGCTGAACCAGCCAATGATGAAGAAGCAGTCAAAAGGATAAGGGAGGAATCTCAGAGGCTGGAAAATGAGGCTGCAGAGTGGCTGCAAAAGGGAGAAGAAGAGAAAAGGAAAGCTGCCCAGGAAGCAGCCAGAGAAACAGAAGAGGCAGCCAGGCAAGCAACCGAAGAAGCACAGAGAAAACTAAATGAAGAGCTCCAAGGGAAAGAGGCTGAATAGATAGTGTTAACACAATAGTCAGCCTCTGAAACACCAATAGAGCAGAGGCAGGGAGAGGAAAACCCTGAGGTGCAAATCCTTCAAGTACCTACTTCCAACACTCATGTAACCCCTATACTTCAAATAGTTCCTTTCGTCCAGAAGAAGGGGGAAGAAGTCCCGGACTTCAGCACTGTCTATTACGACAGGGCCACCAAAAGAATCATGAGGAGGATGAAAAAGAAGGTGGAGGCCAAAGATCTATCAGGAAAAATGGTCACAGATACAGCAGTCATGCTAGGGACAGACAAAGGCCCCATGCTCACGATAAGAGCCGGGGCTGCACTAATTGATGCCTCCGCTGATAATATAAAGAAAGTGATGATTGAATTAGAATCAGAAAAGAAGACCACTGCTCAGCTAAAGGACACACTGAGGCAAGAAAGAGGAGAGGGTAGTAGACTTAAAAGGAAGTATGAACACATGCTAAGGGAAATGGAATCCACAAAGGGTGAAATCCATGCCCTCCAAGTAGAGGCGCAAGACAAGGAGACAGTACAAGAGGCTCTAGAAAATGTACAACAGGAATTCCAAGGTCTGAAAAATGAGAAGGAACAATTGAGGGAAAAAGTGGCAGACCTAGAGGCACAGCAGTCCATTATCTATGATTCCAATACTACATACATCCAAGAACTGAAAGAGCAGCTGGATTCTCTGAATGCTGAGCTGGAGAAGTCAAAGGAATAGCAAGTTGATCTGCAGCCGTTTAAAGAATATATCCTAGCGCAAAAGGCTAAAATGTTGCAACTGCAGACTGCTTTGGAAGAAGAAAGATGCAAAGTTCTTCAGATGGACAGCAGATTGAGGAGATCATAGAAACTTCCTCCTTTTTCGTAGATAGGTCCCAAGATGTTCTTGAGGTCTTGAACGCCAGAATGGCAAGACCAGAAGATGATGTTGAGATCCCAGCAGAGCTATCAGTCAAAGATCATCAAACTCTCAGGAAAGACCACAACCTGGTAGAGTTTTCCATCAGCACTGCTGAAGAATTTAAGAAGACTGTCAGGAGGACACATGTAGCATGCTCGGAGTATTTTAAAAGGTTCCTCAACGCTTACAACCGCTGTCAGACAGAGGCTGAGCTCAGATTTGAAGAGCTCCCAGATCATGAGGCCTTTTTGGAAGTATTGCAGAAAAGACATCAAGATGCGGAGGCCAGGACGTAGCAGATTCAATCCATTGACGCCATGATACTAAAAAACGAAGTGGGCCACGCAGCCATTAGCATACAAATTCTAGAAGACCAGCTTCAGTTGAGCCCAGCAAGGATTGAGTCCATCAGGAACCAGGTCGACAAGTTTGAGATTAACATCCAGTTCCTAGAGCCATGTGCTTTTGAAGGCCTCGCTAGTGAAGCAGCAGCGTGGAAAAAATTCTTTGAAAACCAAGCAGGATCCTCCTTATAGAGGACCGGTCAACTTTTATTAATGTAATATTTCTGTAAAAGTTTTGAGAAATGAAGCGTTGGGAAAGAAAAAGGTTGGGAAGCCCAAAGGTCACTTTGGGCAGCCCAACCATTTTGACTTTTTGTATAAAAGTAGGAAACGTAAAGAAGAAAAGGGATTTTTTCCCCAGTGAAGACTGGATGACGTATTGTAAGAAGAACTATTTCCTTTTGCAATAAAGATTTACAGTTTTCCTGTTGAAAGAAGATCGGTGGGGTTTCAAATGTGTTGCCATGGACAGTTGAAAGATGAACTATTTTGTTTTTCAGCATTGTGTTCATGAATCGTGAGATCGTTCTAACTTATGACCTATGTCTTGCTTAAATGATTTCTGATTTATTTTATGAAATAACCACTATGAGTAATGCATGCTTATCATGAAACAATTAACTATCTAGTTGTGAAATATCTTTATTGTTCATACACGTAAACATTAATGTCATCTATCTGTAATTGCTTTTGTTATGTATGCACATCTACATTACTCACACATATTAATTATGTAAAATGGCTCCCCGGGGATAGGTAGGTAGGGATAGATAGATAACTAGATCATAGATGCATGTGTGATCCAATATAGGTGAGCCTAAGATGAGAGGTAAGAACCTGTGCACCACATTGTGGCTGCTCCCTGTATCTTTCACCACCCTGCATGATTAGTTAGATAATTGCACTTTATATTTAAGTTAAAATACAAATTCCGGTGGACCAGGCCACAACCGGTAAAACCTTTGTTTGTGTTTGACCTACGGTAGCCGGACCACAAAACCGGACGGATTCCCCATACCAAACAGTCAACGGGCTAGTTGGGAACGTTGATTCGGGAGAATCCCTTACTGTTTCCGCCCATGAATTTACAGGCCTCAACAGTCCGCAGCCTCAACCTCCTCCTCGACTAAAGCCTCCACCTTGTCCTCCTCGAAATCCTTTGTGAAATCCTCGTTGCTGTTGATACTGCGGTTGACCGAATTGCTGCCATGGGGGATTCAGTTGTTGCTGAACATACTGTGTTCACTGAACATATTGTGGCTATTGTGGAGCCATCTGCATCTGATTATACTGCGGTTGTGGCACAAACTGCTATTGCAATTATGGCTATGGTACAAACTGCATCTACGGTTTAGGTGGTGGTTGTACCACCTAAGGCTATGGTTGTAGTTGTTGTACCATTCAATGGTCCTCTCCTTTCACATAGTACATGTCTATCGTTCTCTCCTGGAGTAGATCATATGCATGAAAATATTTATCCTCATTCCCAACAGATCGCCAAAATGTGCAGTATAAATTCGTTGACTTCGTAACCATCTTCTGCATATATCCACAATATTCATGCCGATGCCCATATACTTGACAAATGCAGAACCATAGCACACTGCCACAACTCAATGGATTTTTCACTCCCTACAACAGGTAGTTTCAGAAATATGGGCATTTATCCTTGGTATGTCTATCTACGTGATATTGGGTACACCATACCTCCTCGCAATGTTCTTTTACTTTCTTGATATCTTGCAACTGGAGCATCAAGTTTTCCAACTATGTCTGGATTTGATTCATCCCAATTGCATTCTCACCAACTAGTGAAGCTTCGAGCTTCATAACGATATCGAGAGCCTCGCCCTGTGTCACAATATTTTGATGCATTAACGATAGTCTTATATGAGATAGTAGTGTTGTGATGAACCATTCCTTATGTTCAATATTGCTCACATCAAATATGACTCTTTCCATTAGTGTATTAAATCTTTGATCAAAGTTCCAATTTTTTTTGTTGGGATACTGCTTAATCTCCTTCAGTTATGTCATGTATTGTGCTTCAGATTAATGGTTTTATAAATTCTTCAATCAATCCCTTTCTAACCTTAGTCAATGTTTTCGATGGGGCCCTCGTAGGCACTTGCACACATTTCATGAACCAATTCAGTGTGTGACCTCAAAGGGTCATCTCTAGTTGACCTTTCTTGACCTCATCATCTGCGGTTTATTTAACAGTCCATACCACTTGACACATGAAGTAATACTACTTGGGATCCTTAGTCCCATTTCGATGGAATAGGGGTAACATCGCATCATCAGTCTCCATCCTTAGCCTTCTTCCTATAGTTTCCGATCCGCTATTTTTAGAATGTTGTTGACATGTCGGACACGGTGGTGTTGAACTCGTGTTCCTCTTTGAGTATGGCGTAGTGAACGAAGGTGTGGGTATGTTGTTTCTCTGGGTTGGTTCTTCCTTTGGCTCAAGTGTAGCTTGGACATCTCCTTCATGATTGTAGGGTCACTTTGTTCCATGTGGTATTCCTTTGTGGCCTTGCATCTTGGTCGCAGCAGGACTCTCTCTTGTCCTCTGCCTCTTATCTTGTCAAAACCTTGCTCCTCCTCTTGTAAGACCACTTCCTTCCTTGGCTTCCCTCACAGTCCTGTCGTAACTTCTATCCATATACCTCATATCATTCTATCCAACCCTCATCTCCGTGATACCCGAATCCTCCACACACGAGGATTCTACTACTCGAGGTGCATCTTCAATATGCCATTTTCACAGATAAGCATCTTAATGAAAAATTGAAAAGACAACATGAACCTACCTCTTGGTCTGTTAAAAAACTCCCTTTCTGCTTCGCTATAATATTTAGTTGTATTGACCACAAACTCGATGATATAGCCATCCAATATACCATCGAGACAAACTTCAACAACCCTTCATGCTCTGTTATCTACCTCTTGCAACTCTTGGATCAATTATGGGGTCCAAGAAGTTGGTTAACCTCCTTCAAAATTAGTATTCTGATATGTCAATAACGCCAACCACTTATACAGGATGATCGAAAACTTAGAGAAAAAGTACTCATAAGGACCACCGTGCATAGACTTTTCTTGCCACCTATCTGTCATTAGTCCAGGGTTCTGATTTTCATTCTCAGCAAATTCTCGTATCTTTTGGTCAAACCAATCTTGGATTTTTGGTATTTTCAGATGCCACAACATGTCCTCCCTCCTCTTTGCACTATTTTCCCGTCAATGGAACCATTTGTTTAAAAAAAATCAGTCGATAGGGGTTTTTTCTCTATCAACACCCAAACCACTGCGATCTCCATGAGCACCAGCCTAGACAGGTTTTACCATGTTCGACAACACCTGTGGAGTAGATGAAGTCTCACTTGAGATTTTCGAGGGAGAGATGAAGGAACCAAGTTTTCGTAGTATAGAGTAGGACCATGTGCCTCTACTTTTTGACTTATCGCAAAATTATTCCAAGGATCTCATCATTCATATTATGCATTAACGAAATATCATTCAACAGATCACAATAACATAACTGATTCACACCAAAGACATTAATGTGCATATAGATCTACCATTATACCATCATTTAAAATAGGAAATCATCGCATCACTTACAAATCCATGTCGTAGATATGTAGTACAGTCACATTTGGATGGCATAAAATAGGAAAATAGGAAAACAGTAAAAGACACAGTAATTCCATTCAACCTATCAATGTCATATTAATTTCTGCAACAAAACATAATTACCAAAATAGTTCTTCAAGTCGCATACATAGATTAAACAACCGTTGTTCTTGAAACCAAGAAGACAACAAACCAAAGATAATTTCAAAACAGTATCCCAACTAGTGAAGGAGAAGACTTAACGTTTACAATTCGCCATCTAATTATAGGCTTGCACCTTTACATTGGTGGTCCAATTAACCAAATTCCTAACTAATTCCTAACATATTCTACAAAATGGTGACCACTATCCACAAAATGTAGTCCAAAACTACAAAATATGACAAAAAATATATAAAATATTATATTTCCAACTTGCGCGTCATTTTCTACTTTGTGTGATATCTTTGACCTTCCGCAGCATCCGTGATGCTACGTAACTAACTTTTCCCAAAATTGCCTTCCAACAATCGACTGTATCTGAATATGGACAAATGCTCATTTGTGATGACCAACATCAATTATTTGGGGTATGTAATTGAATATGTAGACATTCATGCTGACCCAGAAAAAGTATAGATCCTAAAATATTGTCCCATTGCTCAAAACATTCAAGAACTAAGACGTTTTCTTGGTTTGGCGAATTTCTATCGAAGATTCACACATGGCTTCAGTAACATCACATGGCCTTTGAATCAGTTGATGAAAGGAAATGGGAGAATTGTATTCAAGTGGACACTGACACAACAACAATATTTTGAGCAAATAAAAACAAGATTTGTACTGCACCAGTACTTGTCTTACCTGATTTGCATCATCCCTTTGAGATTTAGACGGATGGATCAGACTATGCCCTTGACACAATGATCGCTCAGTCAGGTCACCCAGTCACATTTCATTTTGATACTTTCAATGACACTGTTAGAAGGTTCTCAACATATAAAAAAGAATTGTATGCCATTGTGGAAGCTCTCAAGCAATGGAGACACTACATTCTTAGGAAGGAAATGGTCATCCTCGCTGACCATAAACCTTTGTAGTTCACTCTGACCATGTCGAAACTACAGACAACCCAACAAATCAGGTGGATTGATTACTTGTAACAATTTTAGTTGATGATTGAGTATCAGAAAGGAAAAACCAATGCTGCATCTAATTGTCTCAACGGACCACCCATTAATCTATTATCTACAGTGAGGAGTATGCAGGGTTATGACGCCACTACTTGGCCACAATTTTATTTGGTAGACTGTGATTTCTCTACAATCGATCAACAGCTTCAAACCGATAAGTTGTCGATTACTCACTACTTCTTGAAAGACACCTTAATATACAATCTTGGACAGCTTTGTGTACCGACCAGTGAACACCGACAAAAGCTCATTTGGGACACACACTACAACAAGTGTTACGGAGAGAAATTCCCATCGCTTGGGGTACCACAACAGATAGCTTGACTCCAGAAATCAATCCTTTCCAATATGCAATAGAAATTAAATATCTAACACTAAAGGATCACACCTCGTACCTTATTCTGGATGGTTGAAGTAGATCTCTGTTGAGCTTTCCAACATCAGCTTGAATTGATAGATTACTTCCTCAACAACAAGTAAAAAATACAAGCATACTACATATGATGGTGTTAGATCTATTCTAGCATATATGATCAACAATGTATAAGCATTTGAAAACATCCATGGATAAAATATTCATTCAAACATACATTATTGGACAGGAAAAGATATTTCTATTAATATAAAATCAGAGATTACAATGGATACAACCTCTGCTGGCACATCTGCAAATCAGAGAAACTAAATCCCCCACTTGGGACTCCACCACCTCAATCCTCCATCTCTCGATAGCAAGCTCACAAGCAAAATCTAAGCTTTGGAAGAACACAATAGTGCTCCAAGGGACAAAGGGATGCAGACTCAAGCACAAGTTCCGACAACAATGGACTATAGTTTCTTTGCTCTCAATTCTCCCATATTCCTTCAATGTACCATAGAGTTCCTTATATAGGTTTTCAAAGGGGTAATGAAAGGTCGAATCCGAGCGATCTCAAGGCATAGGGAAGGCCAGTAGTCAAGTGAGTCAGATCCATGTCAAGGAAAACTCCAAAAGTATTTGGATTTTTTACACATCCTGATGTACACGGTTTTAGAGGTCAAACCCGCGTATATACGCGATTAGGTGTTTAAAAGTCGCGTATATGGATTTTCACATGTTTTTAGGGATGGTCAAAGAAACATCAAAGGACAAAAAATGGTCGAAGGGGTCTAAGGAGTCTGCACAGTGACAGGGGAAAGGCCATATCAGAGTGATTCACTTGGAGTGGTAAAATCAGCTATAACAGATGCCCCCTAATGTGTGAGGTCAGAGGGATCATACGATGGCCGAAATACATTATAAGTCCATCCCAGAAGTGGAGTGATGAAGGATCCCAAATGGAAGACCAACCACCCAATCAACATAGTACAATGATGCAACTCTACATATAACTGCAAATACATATAGCAGTCCCAGATACATAAGAGTACAATGGCAATGAATAGGCATGATACAATATATCACATAAGTGGTCATCGCCACGTACAATATACATAAATTAGAATCTCCATGATGAAGATATACAAAGGACCATGATATCCATAATCGCTGAAGATATATAATGGATCAAGATCTCCATAATGGATGGAAATGCCTGACATATACTGGAATCAAGTCACGAGACCTGAAATCTCATGAACACTAGCATGATCAAGGAGGTAGCATATAAGAGATGCCACCAATCTAGAAAGTTTTCTACACAAACTGCTATGAGTACATGTCCTACTATGTGAATAGAGGTGTCGAGGTCAAACATAGTAGTCCATCGTCTGATTACTAGTCATTGATGTATACCGTTAATAGACGCGAGATCACCCACCGATAATGAAAATGGGAATCAAGGTACTAGAGTGCAAACTAACAAGTGTGAATAAATGTGTTGAGGTCTAACACTTGAGAGGATCCATCGATCAGGGGACATTGATGTATTCCCAAAGACTGTCGATGGTGAGAGAACCTACCACTAATGATTGCAATTCTTAAGGCACTCAAAAATGACTCTAGAATCCAATCGCAGAATAAATGATCTGAATTCGATGGGATGAAATCCACTGGAAGGAGGGCATTAAGGCATCCCCCATCATCCAACATGAGGTGCATGAACCAGTAACTGTACCAGGAATGGCTGACATGCAAAGTCAAGATAACTAAGGAATGGCTCACTCAGGTTTCAACTTCCTTCAAATAAGAGAATAATGGTGTATGGTGACTGAATAAAGGCAACATAGACTCGATATACAAACTGGGACATCTCTACGACATAGGAGGCATCGACAGAGGTTCCATGGGGACTGGAAGCTTAACCAGTGGGTGGAGATAAAATCAGATAAATGAGTACATCTCCTAAAGTCAAACTATAAACCCAACCAATGGATGTGATAAACAATGCTCTGTTCAAAGGTGACACGACTCGATAGCTGCCAAAGATAACATCTTTCCTTGTCCAGCTTTTTTGTTTTTTCATTTTTTTGGACTTTTTCAAATATTTAAAAAGATTGAAAAAGAATAAAATGGCTTTATAGTTACAGAATAGGAGGAGATGAGTGTCATAGGGGAAAACAAACTAGTTCCAAGCAGTGGAACATACCTAAGTTGAATCCAAGGACACATGTGTAGGATATCAACACTCAGGGGGAAATCCCCTCCCGGTAAAAAGGGAATCAAGCTGCAAAGGATATAAAAGATGGCTCTGCATGGCTAGACATGAGACAAGCTCGAGATATATGGTTGAAACTCAATGTCAGGGAATCCGGCATAAAGCTCAATAAGGTAGGAAAAGATCATGATAATGCAATTACAACTTGACATACGGGAGTCCTGAGGGAAATAGGCTAGAAAAAGATCAAGAGGAGTATGAGGCTCTTGCGAAATGTCATGGTAGTACTATACAATGGACTCCCACACCCTAAAGGACAAAACGTCAGCATGGGCACAAAATGCAAATAAGGCGCTAACTAGGGTACCCATGTAAGGTCAAGCTCTACCACTCATACCATGTCACTTCTAAAATAGCAAGAAGGTTCTGTGACATAATAGAGTGGGTTCATATCTAAGGCTAATATGAAACGGTCATAAGGTCATGCAAAATGCAAACGGTGATGAAACCTAACCTATATGCTAGTTTATACATGAAACCTGAGATCGACACGAACGAACCAATCCAATGGCTAAAACGACACTCAAAAAGGTCTCCTACATCATGAATTAGGTAAAAAACGGTCCAAAATGATTAGAAATAGTCCAAACTATAGGAAAGGGGTTAAAAATTTTCAAAATTTTGAAAAATTTCTATAAATAGTAAAAAATTCAAAACATTATAAAACATTTGAAATTTTTACCCAATTGAGCTCATATTTTCAACAGCAAATTCTAGGAGATCCAGCTGGCGGAATCCACTATCGTTTCTTCCAGGTACTTACCCATGCTCTTCTCTTCCATTTCAATGCATTTTTTATCAAATTGCATGGTCATTTGAGGTTTCTAGGCCAAACTAAAAAAGGCACTACAGCCCACACGGAAATCGAGGGTTTTTCCGCGTATAGGCCTGGATGTAGGTGGAAAATGCCCTCACATTCGCGTACATATGCGACTGTTTGGTAAACAGTCGCTTATGCAGCCACACATGAGGTTTTTCAAGTAATCTAATGGGAAAACTTGCAATTTTTTGTGCAGGATGGTCCTAGAATGGAGAGAGCGCGAACATGGTGATCTAGAGGAGGCAGTAAGGGCTGATCTAACTGCTCAACAAGAACTGCCTGCATGTGGAATCTACAAGTTTTGGTGTCTTGGTGTTGGGCAATAGGTAAGACCCGGGTTTAATCCTTTTATGTCGCACCAACAAAAGACCCACAGTGTTGGCCCTTTCGGCAACAACCTGCGCACAGGTTGCTGTCTCACCCGAAACAGCTATGGGGTGCCGCAGAATCAGGTTTCTTCAAGCAGAGAGGGATATTACTGTACCTTAGCCTTTAATAACTTATTAATCAATAATTACACAACTTTATCATTCACTCATATACAACTTCACAGATAGATAAACAACCGTGACTTGCTTAACCCACTACAGGGAATTCACAGCGAAGCTTGTTACTAGCAGTGATCTAAGTTATCAAATGTATACAGTTATTAATGCATAAACGAAAACAGAAAGAGAAGCAACACAAGAAACCACAACACCAGATATAACGTGGTTCACCCCCAATGTAGGGGCTACGTCCACAAAACTGTGTCTTATTCAACTTGCTACAAAACCACAGTTTGATCTGCACACTCAGCTGCAGATCCCTTCAGTCCTTAAAAGCCGCGCACACAGCATCAGGCCTCTGCGCACACAGCTGCAGATCTTTCCTTAATCTTCTTACAAAAATCCTCTACGGACACAGCTGCAGAGGTCATCCACGCACATAGCTGGGACTTAACCTTTCTTTACAAAATCAACCTTAGCCTCACCTCAATATTTTATACATCATAAAACCTAACCTTTCTTATTTACACAAGTGCCTATTTATAACGCTCTATTTATAAAAACATGGGTTCAATACCATGGGCACCCAAAACCCTAAACCCTGGTCTTAAGCCGCGGGATTATTATAATAGAGGACTTTGACTCAACCCCCAACACCCCTAAGACTATTTTGAGTCAAACCCACGGAGTTACCCATCTTAAGGACCATTGAGGTGTGCGCCCCAACAGGCCCCTAAGACTCTTCAGTGTCCCGTCCCGGGGCACTTATCTACTCGGCTGGTGGTAAAATTTTCTTGGAGAAGACATTGTGTGCTGGTTCCTGGAGTCCTTCCTGCTAGTGGCCGGCTGCCTGCATCTTTCCTTTTGGATATTTATGCTGAGGAAGGCCTTGTGGATCCATCTGCAACCCCATCCTTTGGTCGGGTTGGCGACACTTAACCAGCCACAGCTTGGGGTCCCCTGGAATTGTGTGTCACGCGGCATAAGATACACAACTGCCATGGTTCTGCTATGTCGGAGGATTTCAGGGCGGGGCTCCCTAGAGTCATTTGGCAAGGTCTTATGGCCTTCGTTGCTCCATGTTAGAGCAAATTTGTGCTTTCCTTCGCCTAATTTAGAGCAAACTTCTGCCTACCTATGTACCTAAGTCGAATACGACTGTACTGGCGGATTACTCAAAAGGTTCTGTAGACCTCTCTCTCTGAACTCTCGTACTAGATCCTGGACTTCACAATTGTTTGACATGACTCCAGTCGAGCAAACTCCAAGAAGTGCTTCGAGGAAGATTTCACAAGCCAATGTAGCTTACTTATAGAATTTCGTTACAGAATCTGTCATCATAGTGTAGTAATGACATCAAATCTGCTTGAATACCAGAAATCTCGTCACACCTAGCCTGAGATTTTCCCAAAATCTCATAATTACGGGTATGGAGAGTAGCTCACGTGCCGCCGCTGTCAAATGCATTTTGTCCCATCCATCTCATACTAGGCTGCGACACAGTTCCAACCTACGACATAACAAACCACTTTCTACTTCGACACAGGATGAACCTGCGTCCCCTAACCAACCTTCGGCTTCCCATACTTTATCCTTCAGACTACGACATTCCACAGTGTGGCGAGCAGCTTCTCGGATGGTCCAGTACCCAATTTCAGCTATTCTGGGTACGTAGACTTTTCTTTCTTGGTGCTACCTCCGATTTTGAGGACCTGGCCTATCCCTGTACTTCTTTAGATGACTCCCATTTATCATAGAAGGAAAGAGTTCTCCATTTAACTTAGCTAGTTGGACTGCGCCCCCATCAGTAACTTTCTGTACTATATATGGTCCCTTCCAATGTGTCTTAAACTTTCTTGAGAACTTCATGAATTTGCTGTCATAGAGGAGCACAAGATCACCCTGCTGGAATTGTTTCTTCTTAATGTGTCTGTCATGCCACGCTTTTTCTCGAGCTTTCTGCACCTGTTGCTGGAAACCTGCAATAAATCTATCCTCTTCGAGTTCTAATATCTGTTTCAGTCTCTCTGTCATTATGGCGGGGTCATCCATCTTGGTGAAAGTAGATATTCTGAGGCTGGGAACAATGTATTCCATGGGCATGACAGTGTACTGGAAGGATCCCATTTCGGTAGCAAAGGTTGTCTTATGCCGGTCCTCTGGAGCAATTCTGATCTGATGGTAGCCAGAAAAACCATCGGTAAAAGAGTACACTTCTTGACCCCCGACATTGTCGAGCACTTCGTCTGTAAAGGGAGTGGGAAAAGGATCATGCAGGCAAGCATCATTGAGTTTTCGTAGGTCGACACAGATTCAGATTTCACCCTTAGTCTTCTTCTCCTGGACCACCATAGGACTGACCCACTCAGATTCTTCAATAGGCTCAATTATTCCTGCGGCGAGCATCTTATCCAGCTCCACCTTAACCTTTTCTTTATACTTCGGATTCAATCTATAAGGACGCTGTTTCACAGGTTTTGCATCGAGTTTCAAAGGGATCTTCATTACGCCAATATCACCCAGGATACCCTTCATTTCAGAAAACTTGGTTGGAAAAAGATCTTGGTACTTGTGGAGAAGTTGGGTTACCTTGCTGACCATTTCATCATCCCAATAGTCGCCGATTGTAGCAAGCTTAGGCTGTTCTTCGGATCCAATGTTAACAGTGCATGTCTTCAGAGGTTGAGTTACTTCTGGGGCTTCGACTGCTGGTCCATGCACATCGCAGCATCCTTCTGACTCAGGGATAGTGATGTTGCATGGGTCATCATATTCGTCAACTGCGAAGTTATAACATTCGACTGCGTGGGCTTTGTTGGAGACATTTACCATCATATTCACTCTTTCGGTCAAATTGGCCTAGTTAAACCACTATCCTAAGTTTAATTGACATCATTGGAGCATTAAGTACCAC